>KK502430.1:706826-739157 GCA_000688735.1 Glossina austeni | reverse complement strand
AAAAAAAAAAAAAAAAAAAAAAAAAAAAAAAAAAAAAAAAAAAAAAAAAAAAAAAAAAAAAAAAAACAAAAAATAAAAAGAAAAAATGATAATAATAAATTTTCTCGCTATTACAGCTCATAAACTCTTTAACCTTAGCCTAGAGACCATGGCCAGACCACAATAAGAGGTAGTTTAAAGCAGCCAACCAACAGAGAACTGGAACGGCAAAGTTTCACAGTACACGTACACGCAAGTATACATACTCACACCTACACATAGACAAATATATTAATGTATAAAAAAATTATGACTGCACTGCATTTCATCGTGCTACGCGATACTGGCTTTGGCACATATACCGTACATTCCGTCTTCAGAAAGCTCTAGCCAAGCGACCTGTATTGTCTGAGCACCATGCAGAAACAAAAAAAATATATTTAAAAAAGTCACGTTTTCTATTTTGGTACAAAAAAAGAGAGTTAAAGTTAAAAAATATATATATATATATAAAAACACTTAAACCATGTTGACCTTCACCGTTGTCAGGTCGCCAACAATCAATTACAATTTACAACATACATAAATATGGTAACGTGCAGCAACACTTTCATGCAAGTACAAGTTTGCAAAAAACAAGAATATTTATGGTGTCACTACTCTTCGTTTCGTTTTAAGTTTTTTTTTTTTTTGATTTTGTTTTTTGCTTTGCCCAGTATCTTGCCTTACCATACGGTACCGTAGAGATTGTGGTTCTTTCTCTCTTTTTGTTTATTTTTTCAAGTTAATGCTGTTAATCGAGTCGTTGCAGGTTAATTTTAAAATATGAGAAGCAATTGCATTAGATATAGATTCCGCGACGATTGCCGCGTCAGTGACAACGACTGCTAATTTTCAACAAACATAAAAGGTGTTGTTCGCTGTTATTGTTGTTCTTACTGTTCCGACTTTAGCCTATGATGTCTTCAAACACTGGGTTATCACTTGTCTACACAAGCGTCTAAGCACCGACGCTAGAGTATGAGTAGAAAGAGATTCTAGGTACAGATTAGCTATCAGAGTAAACATTTAAAGAAATTAATTGAAAAACTTACTTTTAAATTTCCTACTACCCCGATCGAAGGCAATGATTGCATGCAAACATCTTTTTGTATGAAGCACAACTTTAAGATATTACCGATTACCTAACCATCGGCCAAAAGGCCAAAAAGTAAAGATCTACTTACTTAGCAAGTGTACTAAATTCTATAATATGAATAATATAATAGAAGGTAAACAAAAAAAAACTTTAGAGCGGTCTACATCAGCAGCTATTATTAAGACGAGGTCAACTCCAATTGTCTTTTTTTTAATACATTTTCTAGTTTTCGTTTCAATTCTATTCTACGCGAAACTGTTCTCTTAGGTATCTTTTTGATATTTATGCAATTTTTATGATTTTCCAAATTCGGTCTTAAGTCTATGGTTCACTTATGTACGTATGTATCCTCAGTCTGCGCTTTCTGAATGAATTTCTTTCCATATAAACTGTTGTGTGGGCGCTTCTATCTTTTTTTAACTCTTCTCAGTTTATGTACTGACATTTCATCTGGTTCCTTACGGCACTTCATCTTGTCAAGGTCTGATTTGACCCCGTAATTGGTTATCCACATTTTTGCGCACTAATTTATCATCGGTATGTATGTCTCCGTAAGCTGATAATTACACCTTTCGCGAATGACGTCATGTCAGAATATACTGATTCTGGCTATATGTGAAAATGTCAGTTGTGATCTGAATTTTTCAACTACGAACTATTCGCCTTTCATGAAAATCGCATAGGTTGGGAGTTCTCCATTAAACCACCAAAAAAAATAGTTAGGGAAAAATAGGTAGCGGCCTACAGCCGCACTCACATGTAGTATAAACAGAAGCTAAACCACCACCAAGATTTTAGAAAGCATCCTAAACACAAATTACTTGAACTCGGCCCAAAAGCATTTGCATTTCGAATCGTCCCGTTATTAACAACAACAACAACAACAACAACAACAACAACAACTGTATTTTATTAATGGCTTCTCAAACGGTTGAACTTGCGATTTTTTTAAAGATTGGGGGCCTTTTGCCAATTGCGTCTGTTCTCATTTTATTTATCGGAACTAGCCTAGAAAAGTGTCGGCAAATTTTCACTTTTCATCTTTTATTATTTATTTATATTATTTTAATTTATGTAGCTATACGTTGTAATCACAAACTTCGGATTACCAACGCATAATCCATTCACAATTTTATAGCGGTGAAGGGGTCCAGCGTGTGTATAACGTATCTGCCTATAGATTCCGGGATTGACACATAGAAGTAATTTTTAACCAAAAATATATAAAATTTTTAAAAAGATGTATCCCGGCAAAATTTGCTATCGCTTCGGTCATTCTTCACAAGTTACAGGATTTTAGTGACATTATTTTTTCTTCTTATTCTTCTTAACTTTCCAATGTATATCAACATTGGCTTAAATATAAGCCATCTAGAAATTCTATACCAGTTAACGTATAATCACATTTATCTAGTTAATAATAACACGTGTAACATATTTATATACAGAAGACGGATACCAAAGGTTTATCTTAAAGAAGAAAAAATACCCTTTACGTTTGTAACGACACAATTTAAAGTTTGCAATAGAAGTGTGGATGTTGTCACTTATCTAAGTCTTTCTGAAAAAAAAGAAGATAGTTTAGCTGCACTCACGCCCAAAGACTAAAACTACATAATTTTCTTTGAAAAAAGGAAAAGTGTACTCAAAGACGGCGAGAAGTAAAATGCTCGAAAACAAACTCTCTCTTTTGGGATTTCCTTTTTTCTTATTTCTTATCTAATTGTCTGCATTAAGTTTAAAGAAGCTGTGTTGACAAGACCTCAGAAAGTGTTGCGAAATATGTCTTGATTGCATACATACAATTAACATCAAATATCAGCAACTATTGCGTTGAATGCATATTTTTTCCTTTGAAATTCTCCTCAAGTTGTAAACAACTCCTCCAACGAAATCCAAATCAGCGGCACTCTTACGTGAACATTAAGAAGCAATCGATGCTTGCGGCTTTTCTATCCACAAGTGCACGTATATTAATTTTGCCGTAATGTTTGCAAGATCCAGATGTACCCATCGAGGACTATGTATGTGACAGCCGTGTAGGGCGCAATCTGTCTATGTACCGTTGCCGATTTGGCAAAATCTCCTTAGTAAAGCGAAAAACTCTAATTTCACTCATCGGTTTTTCGTTTCGTTGCAATATAAAATAAGAAAAGAAAAGCAAAATTAACATTTCAGGAAAATCGAAATTAAAAACGAATAGTTTCAGTTATGAATTCATCCGGAACTTTGCATCAACATCATTTAGAATAATGTGAACTTTAGATGTAAATCTTAAGTCCATTCATTAATATTGTATCCGCGACTCGCCGCATATTATAATTTTCTTGTTTGTTTTTTTCTGTGGTCATCCTGATGGTATTATTTGCAGGCGAATGCATTTCAGTTGTTCATCATTACGTTGTCTTGTTTAGTGTATCTTGAAATGTAAAGATTTCGTAGACAAATTATGGGTGGGCGTGCACATTCTGTTCTATTTTCGCTAAACGTGAGAGTGTTTAATAGAATTCAAAATAGCAGTAAACAACAGAGCAATGCAATAACGACAACGTGACGAGAGCAGCAACAACAGTTCAAGCAGACGCTTTATTTTGCCTGGAATTAAAATTTTATGCTGCGTTCCCATTAAAACAGCTGCTGATAGTAGATAGTAGTAGATTAACAATTCCAGCGTTGGCGACACATTGATGCTAACAACAAAAACGTTAAACAAAACAGTTTATCTGCTTTATTTATATACATATATACATATATATATATATATATATATATATATATATATATAGAATTGTGTGTGTGCTTAATTTGAAACGAAAACTATATAAATGATGTAAAAAAAAAAAAAATAGAATCTCGGTGGTACTTTTCGCTTGTTTGAGGCATCTTGTCGATCCCGATAACATCCGTTTGTTAGCCACAAGCTTCACTATTATTGCCGCTGCTTTTGTTGCTATTTTCTGGAAAGAATATATAAGTACGTTGTTGTTGTTGTTGTTGTTGTTGTTGTTGTTGTTGTTGTTGTTGTTGTTGTTGTTGTTCGTAACTTTTTCATGCAATACGCATATTCATAATAAATTGATTTGTTTTTTTTTTTTCCTTAAGCTTAATCAACACCGAGAATCGACTATACTAACAAAACTTAAAAAGAAAATAACCAAACGCACAGAGAAGACAACACAAAAAAGAAAGCAATAACAACAATATTCGCAAAGCGAGTATAATCGTGGATTTTGCATACAGGGTGCAAGCATTACCACTACATGACATTCTTAAAACTACATGAGCAATAGTGCTTGTCTTCGCATTTTCGTTACATTCTTCGCACAATTTTATTGCGCATTTTTCATGGCGTAGAATTTTAGGGCATATCTTGAACGAATTATAAAATTTTTTTTTACTAGTTAAGCATCTTCTTCAGGTTGTCAAACTGTTTCATGCATCTCATAAAATATTATTTTTATTGGTTAATTTCTCGCTTACTTATGTCTACTCAAAATCTTGGCAGGATGTGATAAGAAATTATTTGAGAGATTTATGCGAAACATACTGCATAAGCAAGTATTCCTAATCTCTTCTCTTTGCGACAAAGAACTAAGAGAAACCATTGAGCGTCTGTCAAGCCTTTACTAATAATGTAGTAAAAAGAAGAAAACGAAACTAGAAATAACATAATATTGCCTTAAATGAAATTGAGCATAAACCACATTTTGAACAAAATAGATTGTGGACGAGAGAAGCATGTTTAAAATCTAGGGTAGGATAAGAAAAGAAAAATAAAATTTAGAATGGTTTAAATATTTCCGGTTGACGAAGACATGCTCGAAACTCGAAACTCGAAACTCGAAAAAGTGGCCTTAAGTCAATGCCCAATGTAAATAAGTCCAATGGTTATTCTTGTGGGCATGCTGTAACTGACACATATGCAACTATTTGTCACCGTTCCCGTCAGATTAACTTCCAAAATCTGTGAAATTGGTCCGTGCGTCCAATGATCAAAAATAATAATGTATGTGTATGCATTACTTGTAATTATTAATATCATTGCACTTGCATGCACTAAAAATAGTCATTTTTATGTTCGTGTGTTGGCGAAACTCCTCTAGTGATCGGGTGCTCACAAAAATAATGGACGCGTAACAGCCTCCGCAGGACAACCGTATATTTGTTATACCGCTGTAGGTCACAAATTTGCGCCCAAGCAATCAATCACAGTTTTTCTGAGAACATATATATACATATATATATATATATATATATATATACTTAAAAATGGTTTCAGAACAACATGCTTAAAGTTGCAGATTTTAAATTTAAAGAGATTCGCATTTTTTCTCTAATTTGCTATGTCTGCATCAAACAATTCGTTTAACCATATGAACGTAGCAGAAATGTGCTTCAAGTTTTTTCATTACCGATTGTTTTTTAAACTTACGAAATTTTCCAATGTACTCAAAATAACTGGAATGCTTTTTTTTCGCCCTTTAAGTTTATAAGCAGTCCCTGTTTGCTTTGTAATGAATGGACGCCGTCCCACATATGAATGAAAACGAAAATGAATACACAAACTCTTAGCTAGATAGACAAACACAACGAAGTGAAGCAAAACGAAATGAGGTCATAAGATTCTAGAAAAAGGAGTGACTGCAGCGTTAGACAACTAGACAACTAGATCAGAACAGACAAACGAAAATGGCCAAGAGATATCTGAGGATTTATAAAAAAAAAAACGCCTTGAAGTAAAACAATATGTGGCAATAGGTGGCAAACAACAACACAAACATTTGATCTCGAATTAAATAAAATTTAAATCTTATTTTTTTCATGTTAAAATGTACGAAAAAAAAAAACAAAGGCATCCTGCTATCGATTGCCGACCTTAGTTCACATAACCACCGCAAATCATTTTAATAGAAACTTCAACATAATATTATGTTTGAACGATAGAACGTCTGTAAGATTTTTCAACATTTTTTAACCTGCACTACGGCTAATTTAACATAATATACTTTACAAAGCGGAAAAAAGCAGCAAAACTGTAACGGTATAAGTGTTGCGGAAAAGTTTTTTAGACGAATTCATTTCGAAATAGGAACGCAAAATACACACTTGTTTTCACTCATAAGCGGTGGTAAAATATTTTCGCTAAGCTATTAAAATGCCGAAAATGTCCTGGTGGGTAAACGTGAAAGAGAGGAAGAAGTAGTTGGCACATATTGGAAAAAATGTTATAGTTTTGTGTTCTTTTTTTCTATTTTTGCCAATTCCCCGATGAACAGAGTAGTGTGCAGGAGCAATAATGGAATAGTGCTCTTGTACGCTTGCATATATATACACGTGTGCGTGTGCATACAGCAACATATTTACTACGAAAAGAGGTCTCTTAGGCGCTTGTGCTTACGATTGTTCCTAACATTTTTCGTTATTTTTAATTTTATTTTTTTTGTTTTTCTATTTTATTTTTGGTGTTTTTACTTCCTTTCCCGATCTTGAGCGGGCAGGAGTCTTGTTATGTATAGCATGAATGCTAATATACTTAATGAACAGGCATTTGGCTTGTATTTGAAAGAACTGCTTTGATGGCTTTAATTTTGCCGAGGCCTCTCACCATTTGTATAAAAAACGGAAACCTTCTTTTTTTTTTTTTTAGTTTTTTAATCTAATACAACCTCACCATTTCTTTGCTTGGCTAAACCAGCGGTGGTTTTTTATTCTTTTCATGCTGTATAGCTTAGAAAGTCTTTCATTAGCCCTACCATTGCAAATGCGATTCTTTTCTGCTTTCTGTTTTCTATTTTCTATTTTTTTCTTTTTTATGGCTCAAACAAGTCAAAAGACTAATAATTAAAAATGACGGTTTATATAGGAGAAAAAGAAATGAAAACAAAAGCCAGCAAAAGAGAGGAAATGAAGTAATCCCAAAAATATATATAATTTCTCTCAGACTTGTAGAAAGCAAATTTTGTAGATAATTAGTTAAAAAAAAAAAAAAAAAAAAAAAAAAAAAAAAAAAAAAAAAAGAAGAAGAAGAGGACATTAGCATAACCAAAATAACCAAAGGAGAAAAAATGCGATGAAAATTTTGGAAATGGGTGAAATAAGACACGGCCATTGATAAACACGAAATGGTGTTATACTCGTCTTGCGGTCCAGCCTAGACGTCCATTAGCAGTTTTTCATTAATTTCGTTAGCGCGCTAATTGGCCGTTAGGGACTTATTTGGCACTGAAACAAATTTCTTTTCAATACTAGATCATTATTCCCCCCAGATTTTGTGCTACTTATCCTTTTGCCAGCTACTGCAAGAGTTTTAGTTAAGCTCTGGGCGCATTGACACAAAACTACGTACGTTTTGGAACAACTTCTCATTCCAGTTGTTACGGTTTTGCGAATTCGCACAACAAACACATGCATGAATGGACATTGTTAAAATCAACTTCGAATCTTAAGCTTAAGACTACAACACAAAGTCTTATCAACAATGCAAAAACAAACATTATACGTAATAATTCTTTAATAGTGAAAACACTTTTTTTTCCAAAGAATTGGTGATTTAGTGCAATGAATAATTTCAACATTTTTTATATCATAATAGAATTCTAGAATTACATAGCTGATCCTGGTAGAAAGAGATTTTGTTCATCGTTTACTCGAGTCATAAATCATTTCAAGTCTTTTAACATAAAAAAAAAAATATATAAATAAATTATACGAAAACATATAATCAAAACTTTATGACGCAACACCAACCTGTTTAACAATAACCTAAATATAACTTTCATAACTGTATTAGAATCTTCTTATAAGAAATGCGCAAAACTACCATTAAAGTCGCTATCAATGGTATTAAAATAACGACGAAAACAACAAGTTGGTAAAACGCAGATACAAAAACACACCACATTAACGATATGAGAGCGTAAGCTTGTAAGATTGATTATTTTGAATACGTAACCGAGAGATGCTCTTTAAAAATGCACTTTGATATATACATCGGAATAAAAGTTTCCGTTCAGCGATATTTCAGCGTACGTAAACTATATGTATACCACACGTAAACATAACAACGTACCATTTTCCCGCATCATCAAATTTAGTAGAAGCAAGGCATGCAACTGCAAACGAATTTAAAGCAAGCAACAAAGGTATATTCATTTAGAATTATTTTCGGATATATTGGGGTAGTGCAAGAAAAACAAAGCAAAGCAAAAGCAAAAATTCTTAAAACAAGCTTTCACTTTCGTGAAGTATAAGGTTGAAAACAAATTAATTCCCAGTCACTTAAAACCTTAGAACACTTGATGTTTTGCTGTGCATGCTGGACTGCAAAAAAATGTATTTTACACCTTTTAGTTCGCTTAAATAAAAGGTTATTTTAAAAAGAGTTGTTTTATATAATTTATTTTTTGCTTTACTTTTCGGTTTATTGCGATTCGTAGTATTTTTTCCCAGTTAGCTTTGCACAGTCTGTTCTATTTTCCAAGTCTTTTTGTGTGATCCCCATATCCATAAGATGGAAAGATATTCTTTTGCTTTATAGATATAGAAAATTTGACTGCACCACATTGTATTGGTATCGGAATAAAACGTAAGTACAAAATTTCAGCATTGTCGGACACATGGAAGTGCCTACTTTTCGTCTAAGATACGTTTTAGCCGTTTCCATTTTAGTATCTGACATCATCCATTTAGTACCTGAATGCAAAAGATGTAAACTCTGCAAAGGTCACTTCTAAATGCTTGTTAGAAACATGACGGCGAATAAATTTGCCACTATGCCCTTCCCCGTAGGCAGTGGATATATGCAATAAATGGAATCTCTTATATAGTTCTTAATTTATTCAGACGTCATCAACAACATGTGTGGCTATCCACATTACATAATTCGCTGTTTTAAAGTTATGCACATGCAATGCATTTACTCAACAACACATTTTTATAACTTCCGTAATATACGAAATGCATTAAGGAATAATAATAAAAAAAAAGGTGCAATTCATAGGCCGACTCGCAAGTGGATTAGTGGTGCCCACAGTTAAATTAAATAACTGTTCTCACGAACGGCTATCATTATTTCATTTTTTCTTTTTATTTTTTTTAAGCAGGACGAGGTCAGGTGGTAGTATGCTAGTGGAACCACACCATAAGCTGGATGTGCTATATAGTGAAAGTGAATTCCTATGTCGCAACGCTTTCTTCAATTAGTACCATTATACCGAATAAGCGGTGCAGAATCCACCATCAGCTCGAACGCTGCAGGTTGCCGTTATTAATTTTTATGCTTAATAAGATTACAAACTGTTACGGATGCGTTATTATTATCACTTCGTACATAAAAAAAATTTTCCTTGTCGATAAATCATTTTCGTTTTAATTTATGAAAATGAGATTTAGGAGACTAACCTCAAACCAGATATAGCTATGTATTTTTTTCGTTTTTTATCAGACTAAGAAATCAATTTTTGAAGCGGTGCTATTCAACCCCTACATGTACAGAAACCTATCGAAGTACCATATTTTGTCTGGCTGTTTGTGTTAATTTAATTATCCGTTAAATTTCCAGCAACTTATGATCAACTATTATCCTTAATCGCCCCCTACATAAGGGACCAGATCGAACGATAATTTGAGACTGAGTCTCATTAATATTGGGTTTTTTCGCTCGACAAAAAGTAAACACTTATTAAATTTAGTCCATTGTCGAAACATAAAATTTTTTTTCACTATTTTGTACTACGAGGGAATACATATTAAAATATAAGAAAAAAAAAAAACGAAAAAAAAAATATTATTCGAGTAGACAAGAAAATTAAATAACTTCATCAACTTCAAAAGCATAGCGTCATTAATATTGGGTTTTTTTCATATACGGAAGGATACGAAGAAGAAAAACGGAATATTATTAAAAATTAATGTTTGCAGGGGTATCCTTTTGGATTAATAACGTCATTTAAACGTTTCGACATATTTTGTATAATTTTTCTTGCGTAGGAAACAGGAATCTTACTCCATTCCTCAGTCCATAGTCTATTTTTCAAGTCTTTGACGGCACATGGTGGTCCAATTCATCCCACATATTTTTGATGGGGTTCATGCCTGATGATTTGTGGAAAAGGCTGAAGCACTTTGGGAATTATATAAGAGTCATTCTTGACTTGAGCGGGATTGAATTAAGCGAGCTTGAGGTCATTCTCTTGGCAGAATTTGACTGTTTCCAGAACACCAAGTTTGTCCGCTTTTTCTTTCAAATTTTCCTTCCATATCTTAACATAAGGACCAATTTTCCGATTCCGAACGGCCCAATGCATATCAAACTGTAGCATGACCATTGCCATACTCGCCGTAAGCCGTCGGTACAAGAACTTAATAGGAAGTTAAGACTAGAATTTGTCAGGGAAGACGCCCAATTCTTAGTGGAATGAAATTATAACAAAATGAACTTAGAAACGTGTTTTCCCTGTCCCAGCTTCCTATTACACAGTGTTACGACAGCGTTATTTTGATATTTGTTGTCCAAGTTTATAACTATATGTACAGAGTCTTTCTGGTTAAAATATGGTCGATTTAGTAACTATAGACGAATGATCGATCTATTTGAGTTAGAGACGGACAATAATGTCCGTGGATACTTTTGGATCTGATCTATGGACCAATTTTGTTGATTTTGGAACCAATGAAAGTAATGAAAAGACAGACTTCTCTGTGTTTTAAATAATCCTCTAAGCATAACCGGGACGTTAATAAAAACGAGGCCATTGAACAGACAGATAGAGAAATTAAATTTTCGTGCACACAGATTGATTAAATTGCAATGTCTCGTTAACATATTGATCATGTGAAAAATGTGAGCTAAATTTTAAATAAACCCAAGAACAAATTTTATGCATAATTCCCAGTAAATTATTTTTGGAAGTCCAAGATGCCGAATTGAGATTGACAGGCTGCCTTTAAAACTAGGATATAAATATTTTCAGTAAACTTTGTAGTTCTTTGCGGACCAGACTTGGGCCCATTTGCTTTATAGCAAATTTGCTATTTGTTCGAAGGCAAAAATGCCTCTTGTTACTAAGCATTTTCGTTGGCTAGTTATTTGTTTTACAATTTCATACTGATTGATAGTTAGCTCTTATAAATGATATATACGACAGGAGCTTACTTATTAATCGAATGTATCGCTAATTAATGAATTTATTATGGATGGCAACTATTATGAATTGTCAACAAAAGTTATGGACAAGTTACCGTTCTTGGCGATAGATGAACGAACTATTTAACTATTTTCTTCTTTTTTTAATTACGTAATTATTTCCTATCAATGCAATGTAGTTTCACAATTTTTTATTTATGTATAAATCATGTGTACTTTTACTGTATTTATTTAGTAAAATATTTCTTCAACTCAATCGTTTCAATTTAATCAAATTTTAATTTAATGTACACATATACACACATCCGCACACATCTGCATACGTACAGTTATCAGAAATCTATCTAAGCAGCAGCACTGTCACTTACTTCACGTTTTGTATATAAGCGTGAGAGCGTACTGAAACTGTTTGATGGCAGTTTGCTGTATAGAAGTCTACTTAACTGGAAACATGGAAAAAGGGAAACATAGGGCAATAGAACTAGGGATTCATAGAACCACTTACGCATTCCCCCTATATGTACAATAGATTTCCCATTTGCCAATTTAAGCGCTTAATCTTTGTTGTAGGTACGGAAGTAATTTGGGAAGTAAGTCAATATGTAACTAAACCAAAATGTAGATGTGAATGTAAATGCGTACGTTTGATGTGCTTTTGGTTCATGGCAAAATATTTTAATTAAATTTACTCAAGATTTCACCATCTCCTTATCCTCAGAAGAAAATATTCACACAAGCATAAACACCCATACCCGCACATACACGCGTACCATCTCTCTCATCATATTATGCTCACCTACTCTCGATTTTCTTCGTTCTACATAAACAAAAATTATAGTACATGTCCGTATGTCCACTTGCAATGGCCACTCAAAAGTAAGTTTGCATTTACGCATATATTCCACTCAAGTTCATACATAAACATTCTTACATGCATATATAAATTCTTATCCGTCATTACATAAGCATAGAGAGAAATATTTATTTTTCACTTTAGATTTTCCAATAAATTCAAATTCAATGAACGAGCAATTTAATATTCAGTGCACAGAAATGTCTAGTAAAGATCTTTCACATTAAAAACGTTAACATCTCAAATAAAATTCACTTTTTGGGTTTATACTATAATTTAGAAATTATTAGCAGAGTGCGCTTTAGTGAATGTTTAAACTATTAGATGAAAACATAAATAGTTTACAGATTTGCATTGGTTATATGAATAATATATGTATATAAACATATCGTTATTATTTATATGGATATGTATAAGTATGAATATATATAAGTATGGGTATCTATAATATATATATTATTATTTATATATATATTATAAATATATATATTTTGGTTTTTGCCGTTAGTACCACATAATGAAGATTGATGCTAATCAGCAAAATTGTTAACTTTGCTCTAGTTACTTATCAAAGGGCTCTATCTTTATTTCATTCATTTTAACCCGTATGAAACGTATTTAAATCGTATAATCGATTGCGTTCAACGCAATTTCGAAGTCACTCAAAGCTATGCCACTTCTGCAAATACATTTCTTATACGTGCTATGGAACAAGCAAGCTATACCAATGACCTCGTACTCTTATAACATCTAGACACACACTTATTTAACGTAGTAGGGTTCGTGTGTATTTAGTTACTATGACATCTTTTACCGACTCTTTGTTACTTGCACTAAAATAATGCATTAAGCGCAAATCTTTAAGGCTTCTGTTTGAGCTAAAAGAAGGGGTAAGCTATCGAATCGTTACTGATTGACAGCTGCCGTTGCCGCTTCATATGGACAATGGGCTGCATCTGTGTAACAGCGAAATCCAATGTAGTTGGGGTAGAGCCTCGGTAATCAATTCTGTTAACGACGACAACAATTATTTAGCTTGTCAATGTCGAGAAGTCAACGTGACCAGCATCAGCATCGGCAAATTTAAGTTTCAGCAACAAAAGCACATTTCGTTTTACAAAATTCTCTGTTCCCCGAAATTGTGTTATAACAATTTTAACCAAATCGTGTTGGCCATAGTATCCTGTTGAAGGAATTTATTCCCAGAACTAATTCTATGACAGTCTCGCTATAATACCAAAGTCCGATTTCCAAACAATTGCTTTCTCAGACATATGGCGAAAGCCGAATACCTTCAATAGATAGTGATTTTGTAGTCATGATTAAGTTTATAGAGTTAGCAGAAATGGAAAACTTAACGCCAGCGTCCTAATTCCTGTGGCATCATCTCTTTCTTCTTTTCCGTGTACACGTTTAACATTAAAGTAACCTTAAAGACGAAAACCTAGGTCAGGAGGATTTTCAATAAATCAGTGCGTTAGTAATTATAGCAAATTATTATTGCCATTAATCGTTCTAATATTATGTGTAACCGGATGTTGACTACTAAGCAAAGGACATTCTTCTTGATTGAAGGAATAATTATTATTCTATTGATATCTTATTATTAATATGTTGCGTTGATACGCGTTGAGTAACTTTTTAAAATTTCTCTCTGGTGTATGGAACAACCTTTATAACTGGGTGGATAATTTTGCAAGCAGTTAACACATTTCGGTGCGGTATCGCTTTTAGTACAGGATTTAATTAAGTGACCCAAGCCACTTGACTTGCTTTGTGCAATGAGGCCTTGTGTGCCCAAAATCTTGACAACGTTGAAATTGGGGGATCACTGGCTTTTAGAGGAGCTTCGACTCTAGCCACACCATGATTAAAGCATTTCAAGTCACAAATATTTTTTATCGGCATCAGTTTCTAGATCTATATAAAACATTGGCAATGGATCGTTACTATAAATGTTTTTGGATGGTCTAATCGCGGCATCTTCGCGAACTCTTTTAATAAATTTATACACTTTTGTGACGCACACACAACCAAAACAGTTATTTTCGGCCTAAATTAAATCAATTATTTAAAATTACGCGCAATTGTAGTATTTGTAGCGTTATTGCTCTTTTTACAATGAAACTTATTTTGGGATTAGAAAGAAAATAAATGTTTACAGCATACATACACATATGCACTTAATTGTAAGTACACTTAACGAACATTGTCATAATATTTAAACATTTGCTTAAAACACACTACTTTAATAAATATCTGACTCATTAAGAGCAGGAGGTTTCAAAGTTCCTTTTGTTCCCTGACATATAGACGTGGACGTTAATAGACTGACCCGGTCTCTCCGATTAAACTGTTTTCATATAATTTTTCAATGGCGCCCTTTTCAAGTCACCTATAGATCTTGTATTCGCGTTGTTGTTCCTAGATGCCAGCGTACAATCATTCCACTATTAAAAAGCCCTCTATCTCTTTAGCTATGCTTGCTCTATCTGTTCGGCTATTCACATACATTGATGCCTCCTATATCTAGTTGAAAAATGTTTTCTCTCTATTCGTCCGCCTACTTAACTGTACGTCACCGATGTGGTTCCTTTAAAATCTTATATAAAGTACAGTTCTTTAGACTCTGTTCTCTACCCTCATTGCCGATACAGCTTTCTTGTTACCGTAATTATTTAATTATAGTTACAGTATATTTCCTCATTTACGGGGGATGAAGTTCTTCAAGATTTAGAGAATTTAAAATCCTTCTTTATTCTAAAAGTTGTGCCGAAGAGCTCTATATAATATTTACCAAAATCTTTAATTTATCTTAACATGCGGGCGTGAGGACATTCTTCCTCTTTACAAGGCTGGAATTTAATTGACAATTATAGAGGCGTAAGAGCAAAATTAAGCGCAGTACTTAAATTATTTAGATGTCTCGTTACTCGTCAAATACGGGCTAGCCATGACTTCATCAAAAATCGATCGACTGTAAACAACCTACTTCAATGGTACCGTGGCACTCGTAAGGTTTCTCTGATAAATTTCAAGCTGGCATTACCTATACAGAGTTGAGCAAAACTTTTGATAAAAGAAATTATAAATTATTGCTATAGGAATTTGATTTGCTTTCTACCATGCTTCGTTAAGCGGATAACGTCTTATTTGGAAAACAGAACAAGGGGTTCTTTTTAAATCGTATCTCTGCCTTCTCCGGGGTCCCGCAAGGCAGCCAATTAGGTCCTAATTTACTTGCTTCAGATTTTATTGATTTCGCAGTTGTTGTTCAGTATGCCAAAGTTCTTCGGTATGCAGATGATGTTATACTGTAGTTACCTTTGAATTCTCTAGGAAGTCCAGAGCTGCTAATGGCTGACCGTTAACATACTGTTGCCCCTTACAGTTTTGTTATCAAACGTTACTAGACATGTTCGCCATAATTAATTAATTATTCTTCCTTGAATAAAGTTGTCTTTGTGTTTGAAATGATGAAAACGGATCCAAGTTTAATTATGGCGCTCGCTTTATGATTAGTGAAGCTCTGTATGGCTTTTTCTAACCGCTATTGCTAAGATATAGAAAGACAAACGGATGAAAACCGCAACATGCTGGACGATTGAGCAGACACTCAGACTCATGGTGTGCTATGTACAAAGTAGAATAAAAATTTGGAAGGACACTAAGACACACATGGCCAATTTCATGCAGAATCTCATAGTGAAGAATTTATGCTATATAAAGGTGATGAGGTGTCTGATGTCTTCACAAGAATTGTTTTAAATGGAAAGTCAAATCTACTATATTCTGATATAAATCTTTCGGTTTTGAAAATAAATATTTTAAAATAATTAATGAAAAGGTAAAAAAGAAAGTTTAGTTTATCTTTGATAATGAAACTCATTCAACAGAAAGCATATACAGAAAAAATTTTTCGGAAACGAAATTTTCTTATTTAAAAACTTGATCACATAAAAACAAATCTCTCCCTATGTAAATCATAAGCAAACAAAGTCGATATGTTTGCACGTATACTTGAAAAGCTGGTTCTTATCTTACAAAACGAATGTAAATTATAATAACAATAATAACAATAATAATAATAAGAAGAAGAAGAAAATATTTGCACACAAAATTAAATGTGATAAAAGGAAGAAAGAACAAATAGTTGTGGATTAAGTACCTTAGATATCATACATACAAGCACACGCAAAAAGATTATTTTTCGTTTTTTAGATTTAAAATTTCTTACAAAAATTTTTAATTCACTTCAATTCTTAAGTACTTCGAAAACAAAACAATTATTTATATAAAATGTTCATGTTGCAATCACACATTACGCACCTGCACGCACATAGGTAGCAATTTAGTTGCTACGACCTGAACATATCATCATGCATGTCGATTCCTTATATGCAAATGAATTCGAGTAGGTTTTATAGTTTCGTTTTACTGTTTCTTTTTTTTTTTTTTTTTTTTTTTGGTATTTTGCTTTTTTTTTTATTTTTTTTTTTTTTTTTTTTTTTTTTTTTTTTTTTTTTGTTTTTCATATTGATTTTCTCGTGTCTACCGGATGTCAACCTCTTCAGTTTTATTTGCTGATAGGATTTGCGTATTTATATAACACTATTTTGCATGCATTTGATATATCAATTGTTAACCTAAAGAGTAGACTCAATATAAGAAAAGCTTTGGTCTAATTTGTTTCAGATAATATATACACTTTGCTCTATGATTTCGAATTAGTTTACAAATTGCTATGAATACCGAGAGAGATTACATTAAAAGTGTATAGCTTTCTAACACCAAAACCCAAAATTAATGGTTTTCAAACACGTGATCCTTCCGGGATGCGTAAATCTTGTGAACGCTGATTAGGTTTACCGATGGAAGATATAACACAATCAGTTTTTTCGTCGCACTTAGTATCAAATTAATGGGATAGAGTTTAATAGTTTATTAATAATTAATTATAGAGTCTACTAATAATAATCATTAATTATAACTAACATTTTCGCAATCGTTTCGATCCAAAATTTTATGTGGAGCTTTGTAATCAAAATATTTAAAATACAGGCCTGCTCATTGGTCACAATATAAACAGTCTTTTTTGTGAACTACTAGTTACGCTTGCTATATGGTTATTTTTTTTTTTTTACGTACATACTTATGTATACTTATACAAGCACAAGTACATATTATATATATGTGATGCCCATATATCGGTCAACGCTCATCTGATTGTCTCAAACGAAAATTTCGATGTCAAGTGTGCAGCTCGCAGTCACTGAAAAATTCGATGAAATCTTGTAATTGGTGAAGGAAGACCGGCACGCAAGCTGTCAAGCGGTACCGGAGGCGCTAAACATCGACCACATCACTTGGCTGGGAATCATTTGCAAAGAGCGGGCTACAAAAAGAAGCTCAAAACCGCGGAAAAACCCGCGGAGACTTTTCAATATGATTTTCAATATGCATGTATATACGTGTATATGTTTATACTTTAACGATGCTTCTTAATCGGATTATCGGATAATCGGAAAATATAACTTGGACCTTTGCATCTGTAATTCCGTATTTATTTGCCTTACTGAGTAAAGCCTTTCACCATTTATGAGCTGCTTAATTAGTTATAAGCGATAAGAGCGATAAGAGAAATCAGCGCAACGGTGCAATGGCTCATATCTTAAAATCGATGATGATCGGTTGTCTCGTTGATCGTCTTCTCGCGTGAGGCTTTTTAACTAGTAACTCCGATTCACCATGTACGCTTACCAGGAAGAGAAGCGTTATTGGCGAGTAACGAAACTGTTTGCGATGTTTGACTTGCAAGATCATTAGATACGTATGCAAAAATGCATACGCAACGGTAAACATATCGAATGTATATGTGTAAATGTATGTTTAGTAACAGGAGTAATCGATATATGCGTATAAAGGTGAGTGGAGAATATTTCACAGAAGTATCTACATGTGTTTGCTACGCGTGCAAAAAGCATATGTGTGCATAAGAAAGAAGATGAAACCGCGGTGAATGAAATTTCACAAAAAGCCCAAACAAGCGACAAGAAATAAGCTTAACGAAAACTATCTTTCTGGGATATCTTTCTATTTATTCGTGTTTCTTTTGTTGATGTTAAAACATAATATTTATTTAACTTTCTCCTAACATTTCAATTTTCTATTATCTAATTGCTACACAGTGCGAGCTTTAATCAATTTAGCAATTTCTGGAATTCTTAGTGCATTTAGTCAACTTTCAAATTTGAGAATCGTTCCGGTAAACAGTTAAAAATTCATGCGTATCAATAGAATGCAGAACTGCGAGATTTACACGGTAAACTATATAAAGTTTACGTTTTCTCAGCGTTTACCGTCCATTTCATATAAGAACTATATCATATAAAATGTGAGTTATGCGCGGATACGTGAGATGATCTTGAAGCCTTTAATCGAGTCCTAGCAAGTACAACATAAGCTGCGAGTATCCCCATCGTACCAAGTGTATTATATATAACAACGTGCAAAAAAAGTGAGACAACCTCTTTTTCTTGGGGAAAAAAGTTTTAGTCTGTGTGCTTATTTTCAATGAGATAGTTTGTAGAACTAATTAAGAGTAAAACTAAAAATAAGGTAAAATTATATCATCGGATGCTTGCCGTTTGTTGTTTGTTGTATACTCTAGTGCATTGTAGTGCATCAGTAGATAATTGTCACCCAGCACAATTTGAGTCATGTATTGTTACGTCCTTGACCCAACTATGCTACGATAAAGTAATGCTGATGAACTGCTTTGTAAAATTAAAAATGAATAATATGTAAATGTAAGTATTGCTACGTTGACCGGGAAACTTTTCTATAATATTTGCTATAACATATCAGATTTTTCATTTAACGAGAATTTAAGGTGAGACCAAATTTTGAAAAAAAAAAAAAAACTCAATATTTTATGAGTTTTGTGTGCTTTTCTCATATTTTGAGGGTATTTGTTGGTGTTTCCTTGCCAATGTATGATGTTGTACACCACATACTCAGTTTGGCAAATACGGTATAACTTTACGACCAGACAGTATGCACATTCCATTCATGTTCGCACACGGTGACAACGCTTCTGAGATGTGTGAATTATTTTAAATAAAAAGTAAAAAAAAAATTCTTTCTTATTTTGTTCGTTACGCAGCACTATGTCCTTAGGTAGCCATTAATATTTAAGTTTTATGTTACTTGTTACATAACTTTCGTAGATGGCAAAAACAAGATATAGAAAGCTTTTAAGATTTCACTATAAATAACCTGGAAAAGTCGCAATGCAAGAGAGAAAATTGTTCCACCATCAATTCTCCTCTTTTTGTTTTACCAAAAAATCAAATAACGCCAAAGCATTTATACCTATTACTAAAACATACTTAAATTCCAGCATACTGTTACGAGAGTCACAAATGGCAAACCAAACTAAAGAAACGAAATTTCTAAAAATGTTCGAAAAGCAGTTAAATAAACCAAGGAAGTATTCCTAATGCCTCACCTGTCACCTGTGTCGACGTCATTGAGTAAAGAAGCATTATGCATCTGACGATTGACGAACAGATTACCAACAATTACATGCAATTCAACAGGCAAAAGAATTAACACACGGAATGAAATCTTTTGCTTAACACTAGCAGTGCGTGCAGGACGTTTTGGACAAAGCTATTTTTACGAAAATCCCTTAATTTGACGGATAAATTTTGCAAGTTGCAACAATTACATGAATGAAGATATGAACCTGCAATTTGGTACACACATGCCTTGATCGACTAAAAAACAAAGTGGACGTCATCTGGCTACCCCACTATGCACCCACACTATGCAAGAAATTTAAACAACTTCGCACAATACCGTCAATTTTCTAACTGACTAAGCGATTATGATGTTGTTGTGCCGATGGTAAGCTTCTAAAACATTAATGCATCTAATACCAATATTTATTAAACCCTTTACCTTAGGATGATGATAATGTGTTTATGCTAAGAGTGATTTCAGCTGATTTCAATTATGATTCCGTCATATAAAAAATATGAATTAAAATCAAGGAAAAATTGGAATCTCAATAAAATTATGTTAAAGCAACGTTTACTTGCAGAGAAAATCTGAATGTACCTCACAGTTTTTGTGATAAATTTGTGGCCGATAATATATACGTATATATCATTGCCCTGTGTTTGCTTGTTCACCGAAGAAATTTATATGATAATATAAAAACACTACACAAGGAACGTATATTACGCAAGTGAAATTGTGAAGGCTGCTCGAAACATAAGTTGCTTCTTCCTTACATGGTCGATAATTTTACTTTATTTATCTTTCATTTTCTATTTTATATTATTTTTCATTATCCACAGCATTTTTATATACTAATATTACCTACAATGCGATGCAATCAGAAAGGGCGCCAGCTTGTTGGCATGAAAAACATAAACCAGCTTGGAAAATGGGTTCCGTGCTGGGTAATTTACATTATACAGTTCAATTAGACAGGGCACATACATTCAAACGGCACATAAAGCAATTCTTTACATCAAACGTAATCAAGCAAAATGATACTGTACCAATGCCGAACGGTTCTTTCCGCTCTGCTCGAGCGACGCCAACGAATACCGTATACATCAATTCAATATTGTAACGGATCTTCTTATCCGGGGTGTGGTCAGGGCATCGCAGGAGGTCCCTTTCCAAGCAATTTGTAAAAAGTCGTATTTTCTTCTAAATTATCTCTGTATTGCTTGTTGGGACTTCTAAAAGTATTTTCGTTTTCTTGTATTTTTAAGACGAAACCGATCTTATATACAATTGGGATTAACGTATTGATGGTGATGAAAATATTATAATTATTGTAGAGGGAAAAACAACCTGGGTGGCGATTCGCGACGCGGCTCTTACTCGTAGTTATTTTGTCCGATACTACTCTACGCGTTCTGTACGTACCAAAGTTTTCCAAAATACGCAAGAGTTGTTACTGCAGCCTATCTTATGAGCCAATAGGGCCACTCGTCTGTTCGCACCTGTATCCTAGTTGCTTTTATTGTCCCTAACCGTTCGAAGACTCATCAAAGAAAGAGTAGTCGGATAAAAATCCGTTGTTCAGGGATAGCGACTATGCAGAGCAATCTGAGCAATGTGTAGCCGTTAATCCCTACATAGCAAGAACAATTCGATACCCTGGCCTTAGCAAGTAATATTTCAGAAATAAGGGTAGATAACAAAAAGTGTAGATCATTGGCTATGCGTGTAACGAAAATAAATATATCAGACTGTGTGTCAGTTAAATGTTTAGGTATATGATTTCGCGTATAACAAAAATAAATATAAAATACAAGATCGTTATGCATATGTCTAAGCATGTATTATAATATGTGTGCTGCTTATAGTTCTAATACAATGTATTTTATAAATATGCAGACTACAATATGTTTACACGAGAGCGAAACTATATCGTTATAGTGTAGAGGAAAATATGAACACAAAAGAGAAAGTATTTTGCACATCTTTATTACATATTTAGGCTAAGGAGATGGTGGATAGGGAGGCAGAGACCTATACTTTCACGTGTAACTTAACGCACAAATCGGACAACCAGATCAAGTGCTCTACGAATTTACTTAGTTACGGGTGAAGGATATTATTATTATTATATAAATTTACCCAAAGAATAAATTCTAAGACTAAAGTCTAAAAGCATTAGCATCTAAGGCTTTCGGCTTTATTTTGTTTTTTTTTTTTTTATTAATATTATTATTATTATTATTATTATTATTATTATTATTAAAAACTCTCCCGTATTCGAGATTTGAGCCCACGACCATTGAATTGCTAATCGAGATTCTTGCCTACTCGGCCGCTCAGGCGGATCGGGTGAAGGATATTTCGTACTATGGGCGAACAATCACGCGAACGGATTCGTTTTTGGTAAGGAAGGAAGCAAAATGCTTCCTTACAAGAAATTAAGAAATTGTATCTACTTCAACGCCATCCCCATCAAATTAAACTCAAATATGTGATGTGTACTAAGAAGTATAGTCCGCATTAAGAAGATTAACACGAACCTACCGTTTGCCAATGGACCTCTTTAAACGTGGGAAACTGTAGTATCCCATACGATATATAATAAGTCTATATATGTTTAAAGACTCAGTCAGACTAAGTAAGCGACAAATCTACCCATTCTTTTAGATAACGTCGATTCGCTTGTTGTTATGTTGTTATGTTCGCATGTTGTCGTGAGATTTGCTTCATTGTTAGATACAAGAGTCTCGTTCTGTAAAAACTAAAACAAGTACTTATGAGATTTGTGTTAAATAGTAAAAGATACAAGACAACATTAGAAAAACAATAAAAACGACTTTTGTTTCTGTTCGTATATCTTCAGCCCGAGTAATTAGTACAATACGTATTTCATTCTTTTCCCGCATTGTCAGTAATCCACTAACCCAATAAAGTCTACATCCAGTCTCGAAAACTGAGGTTTCCATTCCAAATAAAAATTGTTTTTGACTTAAGATAAGCAAAAAATATATTTTAATACCATAAAAAAAAAAACTAAAAAACAGTTTACATACAGCATCAGTAGGAGATTGTAAAACGACCGTCTTTAACTAACGGTTTAGTTTTTGTATTTGCTTTCGTACATTTAAATGATAATTTATCAATCACTTAAAGTGAATTTCTTTGTTTGTTTTCCTTAAAATGTCAAACCAAAAAAGAATATACAAAAATGTGGAGCAATTTCTCAAGACAACCACAAAACAATTGGAATTAGTTGATCTGCTGTTGAAACCATTATATAGACATTTTCGGTAACACAAATACCACAGAAAATAGGCACCGATCAGGCCGACCAAACAACTATACGGAGCATGAAAATCGAAATAATACCAGAGTAGTAGTAAATGAACCCTGCTACTGACTGCTACTGACATTGCGAAAGAGAAAGTATTCGGCCGGAAACCGTTCGTAATGTTTAAAGATCCAACGATTTTCGTCACTGAATGTAGACGTGATTGAGCTGCTGCATATATTTTGTTATAAGAGTTGAGTTGAAGTCAGAGTCTATACCCAACACAGCCGTAACAGTCTTATCCATGTTTATTTTATTTGTTATTATTTATTGTCTTCTTTCTTTTATATCCTTTACGAATTAAGCATGACCCTAATGCTACGAGTAATAAAATATAATTTTTCTTGTTGCTGCAGTTATGGCTTTTTTCATTTGTTCTTACTTTGCCCCACAATCCTACGTTTACAAACTTTGTCTGTTTGTCTTGAATAGCTATTAATTGTAAATCCATTTAAAATTGTTTTTAATTTTTATTAAGTCAATTTATTATCTCGCCGAGCTCTCTGGTTGCGAACTACCTTTTATAGTAATATTGAATTATCTTGCTCGTCATTACTTGGAGAAAAAATCGGAGAAATACACATACTCACTTAATTGTTAAGTAAGATACGATGAATGCAAGCAGTGCAGGAAAAAACTTCTTTTTTTTTTTGATTTGTTGAGATTAAATGAATAAGCCAATAGGGAATGTGGCTCATATGTCCATCTAGAAAAAATTCTCTAAAAATTTTAAAGGAAAAATTCTCCGCCTCTATTCTAAAATCTGTGATTGTCACCTTAGGTGACAGTTCGCATTATTATAAATATGTGACTTTTTCCAAAATTTTAAAACCTACAAATAAATTGCTTTACTAAAGCTCTTTAGGATATTTACATATTAAATATAGAAGTTGGGAACTCTTTTTAAAATAATATTTTCTATATTTGACTACTTATCACCGTTTTTAGGCTCGAGAGATTGCTGCAAATTGCACCATCTTATTAAATATACGACCAGCAAGCGGAAATCTTGGAACACGAAATTTTAGAAAAAAATAATAAAAATATTTAAATAGTAAATAAATGCTCTTGTCTTCACACTCATTTACTAAGGTACATAATTAAAATGTTTATCTAAATTTCTTTCCTTTTGGCAGCCTTTAATGAGATACTAATGTTATAATCTTCTTAGAACTATATTCGTCTTGCACAATTGAAAAATAAGGTATTTGCTAAAAAGTGGCAAACAGAGCAAAAATCTGTTACAACACTTAAAACAAAATAACCGCATCTGATAATTACTATGCTAAACACGGAATAGATATACGAATGCTTCACTTGTCAAATCGATTAACTCCATTTTTGGAATTTTATAAAATTTTAATATCAAAGCACTTCATTACCTCCTAACCGTACATATGCAAAGCAAATTTCTCTAATAATAAGTCTTAACACCACTAAATGACAAAATCGTTTTAGTCATTGAGCCAATTTGAAAAAACAACATATAATACTTTATCGTTTTTCTCATCTTCTTGTTTCACGGAGTTAATCAATTTGGCAATTGAAGCATCCATATATGACATTATGTTATATAAAAATTTTAATGGAATATACATGCATACCAACCAAATATTTATGTTAATAAAAGTTTTTCCTCTTATCTCGACATATAAGCCACAGTTATCATTGGCATTGAATGGACTTAATTCAAGCTCAACATGAAAAAAAAAAAAATTTTCTGCATGCAGGATGCGCAATTCCAACAACCTGAATTTAAATAGGATACCGTAAGTTGACTTATAAAATCCCGGGTTAGACTTTTTGTAAAAATCACTTCCCTGGGTAACAATGTCATCGCACCTCAAGACACCACTTAGCACCAATTAAAGATAATTTCATTAATTTACATTTTGCTCGACTTCATTCAGTCATCAGATTGTTACCGTGCGAGGCCAGTTTTCCCATGAAGTTTCTCTGAAGGTACATAGCATAATTGCAGAACGCTTTCAGAGCCGATATTTCGTAACTATGAGTGCTTGAGAGCCGTTTCGTGTAGCTCTCAAATTGTTTATTTATACATTCCCTCAGGTTCTTCTCACCGAACATTTCCAACTCATTAGTCACTGTTGAAGAGATAGCAAACTAGATTGGATATACGTTCATCACAGCAAGACAATTTCGTTTTCTGCGGAAGGTATCTGCTGTTCGATATACCGGAAAATACTCCAGCAATACGCTTAGCTTTTGTCAGTTATAGTTGTCATACTTCTTGGAGGGCGTCGGTTATCGCTTGTCAAAATAACTCGCGCGCCATCGGGTGCCGTCTGGTTAGGTCGTCAAACTAGGAGGCTACGTAAAACCATATAAGGAATCTTATATATGTTTATATTTCTTGCTTTAAAGGAAATCTTCGGCAATTTGACTTTGACTTTTGCACCCAGTAATTAACGTCGACACAATGTTAGAGGGCATAAGGATTTGCTGGTAGGTATTCTTGCTTCCTTAGATGAAACATATACTGTGTCGCTGCGAGGGAAACCAATGGCATTGCTTGCATTGTTGTTCACATTGTTGGCATAGTTTACAATGCCCAAAACGGTCAATATAGAAAATCTATTCTGCCTGGCGAGATCAACGTTGATATTTAGACTCAGTTTACAGAGATACTACTACGTTAACCACGCGCATGTAGCCTCTCGTTCGCTCCCTTTTTGCTCGAAATTAGTGTTACACACGACATCCACTTTCGATGGAGTTGCATCATCTGCCCCGTGGAACTCGTAGAAAAATGGCTGTAAAATTTTAAATGCACTCCGTGTTAAAACACCCTATAGAGATAAAAAAATTTGTGCGTAGAAAAATTTGCTTTAAGTGTTACGCTAGCATTTCTTAAATTACATTCACACAAGTGGGATGCGAATTTATAATAGCGTTGATTATATTAATAAGAAGACCTTGTTTACAGAAAACGATGTACAAGGACTGCGAAGAATTCATTCACAACAACAATTCAATCAAGCCATTGAATTTTCCGTTCCAAAGCATTTGCTTACAACATTTCAGAAAAAGTATAAATACTGCAGTACGCTCTGAAGTCTCTTTAGTCCTTCTACATGCTGTATTTCATCTTTTACAAACAAATTTTTGTTAATCTCTTCATGACAGACAATGTGCACAGTCAAGCCAGCATATGAATCTCAATTTTCCGATTAATAAACGGGTGATCGTGAGACATGATCTGTCAGAAAATTTTTGAAAATTATCTCGATAAATTCGAAATGTCGTGACACTATAAAATAGAACCGTCGGGTATAGTTCCGTACGCGTCTCAAGTAGAAAACGTAAGAAAACTATATCCGCCTTAGACCGAATCTCTAATACCAAGGTCTTAAATAGTCTCACTAAATGTCTAGTTAATGCTTAAGTTTTCCTCGTAGACGTCGAAAGGCTGTCAAAAAAATTTATTTTTTCCCGATTTTAAATGTTGAAGAATTTGTAATAAATTGCAGGCATTGCATACATATGGATATACGTAATCAGCTGTGAAATATTAAATTTTCGTTTTTTTCTATCTCTGGAACAAAAAAAATCTGTATGATCAGGAATTTACCTTATTGGTATAAATGCATATATGGAAACGTAATTTCTTTCCTTCCTCGAAGCTTTCATCCTTCTTTTCAGATAGACAAACATGAAGAAAATAGCGTAAGTGAAACAAACCCGTTGAGGTAAATGACGTCTATAGACGTCCATTGCATGTGCTTGGAGATGCACACGACGTCCTATATTCTTAATATTATAAAAATAAAAAAAGTGTGTTCTTGAAAGCGCTCGCTGATTTTAAAACGACTTGTCAACTCAACAATTAGAACACATTCTCCGTGATAATAAGAACTACCAAAAATCTTAAATAATATTGTTGTGCATTTGAAGTTAAAAACAAATCTTTTTAAAAGCATACATCATTTTTCAAAGACAGCTTTAGGACAATTCCTAAGTCTATGCTTCTGCAATTTAATTCAATGTCTTTAATCGTATCGTAGAGGTGAAGTTCTTATGATAAATCAGACATATATATATATACTTATATATACCTCAATGTGTATTCATATATATATACTCTTGTACTCTGCATATATATATATATATATATATATACTTATACTCTTATTGCAACACCTTGCTTTTATGATTATCCTAAGTTTACTACCTGTGATTGCTAACTTAAGTTTTGTTACTAATGCTAACATTTGTATCCGTTCCTCGATAAATACCATCCATTAGTTAACGCCTCGAAACTTGAAGACTTAAGAAACGATCTCGAAAAAGTTAATGACATAGGAATCCAAATCATTTGAAATTTGTCTGAAGAACCTTGCTCTTGCTGTTAACACGACGAAAACCTACTAAACATATATAATATCGCTATGACCCAAGATATTCATTCGTTTTTTTATGTATTTTTATTAAACGAACCAACAAAACTTTAGCAAAAAAAAAAAAAAATAATTTTTTATTTTTTCTATTCTTATAGCAAGAAAAAATCATTTTATATTACGTATCAGGCTATCGTTTGACAGCCGACATATGGGTATTATTTAATTTTCAATCTCCTTTGTTGATACTCGTATCGAAAAAAAATTCATTGCCTATTTTTGGGTGGCATCATGTTTTCTTTCATATGGCTTCGTTTCATATCGTTTCTCTTTTCTCATATCTGTCAAAACTGGAAATCAATTTGCAAGCCAATACAATAGAAAACGAGATTTTTCGATCCTTTTTTCTCTCTTTTTTTTTTTTCGCTGCATAACAACGAAATAACAACAACACCGACAAGACTGTGAATAAGACAAAAAAAAAAAAAGATGTCAAACAACAAGAAATGTAATCGAAACTACAATAGAGGAAAAGGAAGTTTTCAATGTGCGTGCATATCGGTGTACATCTACAAACAACATGCATATATATGGCAATATGTTATATAGTAGGCAAAATAGACAGCATGAACAACAGAGCCGAAGCCACGAGGATATAACCTCAAAAAGGCAAAATCGACAAAAGAGGAGGAATTCGCATAAAACAAAAAATTTTTATGCATGAGCATACATACACATACGTCTACGTACGTATACATATATGCACAGGCGTTTGGGTATGCATAATATAGGAAAAAAACCGAATCGCACACATATTCAGCATTCGTGTAACAGTCCAAAAAGTACCAGACAATAACTACAACAATAACAACCACAACAACAATACTGAAAACGAGGGAAAGAAAAATTACAAATATGCGATGACGGCAACCGTTCTAAAGGTTTTTTTGTATGCAAAGATTTTTTCAGTGCCAAGCATTTTGTATAATATGTTTAAGCATGTTTGAACACACGACAACCAACCACATGCATATATTTACGTAAATTACGTTACATATGCAAACACAGAGATAAGCACAAACACAAACTTACACGTATTTGAATTTGAAATGTTTACAAATTTTCATATGAAAGCATTCCGGTTTTCAAAAATTTGTTTGTTTTTTTTTTTGTTTGGTTCTTTTTTTCCGTCCTCAATTTTTCTCTATACCAAAACATGATTTACATGTTTAACAACTTTTTTTTTTTGTGGCAAATACCACCTTTATATGCTTGTTTGGTGAAACTCTCAAAAGATTTCACGTCATTCATGCGGTATTTGTGTAGCAACAGAAACAGCAGCAACCTTAAAAAATTGTAATTTTAACTCTTACACACATGCCTGCGAGTACTTATACATAAATTTGCCGGTTGCAGCAAATATATAAGTGTGTTCTTACCCTTTAAAAAAAAAGAAGAGATTTCATACATATATAAATTGCGTTTATACGTAGTGAAGAATCTTTCCCAATAACCCACTCTTCACAATAACCCACTCCTCAATTTGCCTTGCCTAAGCGCAATAAAACTGATTCCTAA
This sequence comes from Glossina austeni, assembly GCA_000688735.1. NCBI lineage: Eukaryota > Metazoa > Arthropoda > Insecta > Diptera > Glossinidae > Glossina > Glossina austeni. Next base: position 710,249 of record KK502430.1, on the reverse strand, counting down.
GCCAAGGAGTCTAACGCCAGAAATCAACAATTAAAAAAAAATCTGCAAGAGTTTACAATGCTCTCACCATAGATTATAACGGTTAAGTCTGAGATTTTTTTGTTGATTTATTTTTATTATTACCCGTCCATCCTTTCGCCTTTCTGTTGAAAATCAAAATTTCGTAAACGTTACGCGCGTGTTCGTTTTGAGCATTCTTTTAAACACGATTTTTTCATTGTATGCACATCGAGGTGTCGATATCCTTTTAATTTATTTTTAGCTTACATTTCTCGTTATGTTTTTTTGAGTTCGGTTTTCATTTCAGAACTATTGTAAACAGATCTTACACTTTCAGTTTCGATTTGCAAAGCTAACACACGAAATTCGTGTTATCCATGATTTCTATTTGAACTTTTGCTATACATGTAAAGCCAACAGCGAAACCCAACAACAAATAGAAAGAGATAGATAAACGTATACACGAATGAAGGCACAAACAAATAGAAATATATACGGAAAAAAGGTAGAGTGGCCGACGGGGTGGATGACCCCTGGAGCAAACCAATGAACGGAAAGACGAGTAAACGAGCAGAGGAGTCGACGGACTGGCAGATTACTAACTAGATAAAGGACATGACAGGACGAGTGGATGAATGAATAGATATAAGAGCACACGGATAGGCGAGCATACAGATGATCCGACGAGTCAACAAACGGATAGAAACAGAGTCAGCGTCATTCCCATAAATAATTTAATTCATAGCGTTACAACAATCTTCTAATAAACTAGTAGTTATAGCTCATTGGCCATTTCCGCTAGCACAGAAAGAAAATACTCCCATTTATTCTAACATGAGCTCTTCCATTTCTATAGCGGAACCACAGCATGTCCACCTATTGAATATACTCACTTATATACTGTGAGCTTGATTTTTGTTTCATTTCGGATGTAGCATAAATTTTTCTCGCTACACAATGAATTCGCCTGTTCACTTTAACATATCACTTAACATTTTAAGAGATGAATAATGATCACTAATGAAGGAACAGATGACAGTTGTACATAGATCAATTTAGCAGTTAAACATATGGTGGTTTACATAATTCTACAGTCGAGTGGAGTTTTTCTTATTAAGGACTCTTAGGATTCGCGTTAGGAAAATGCTTAGCTTGCTCAATTTTCTCGAATAATGAGGAAAAAAATGAAAGTTTTGCAAAAATTGATTTATTTCACTTAGCTTTTCACGTATCTGTCAGAATGTATACGCGTTTACATAATTCTACACTCGACTGGATTTCATTTCATTAAGCATTCTTAGAATTCGTGTTATGAGAATACTTTACATGTTACTTATTTTCTAAAAGCAGCTGCAATTGTTACTATAAATGTATACATGTTGGTAATTCTATACAGCAATTTTTATACTCAGTCTCTTCATACATATAATCAAACAACAAGTTTATAGATAACAAACGAAAATCTCTTTCAGAAAATAAAAGAAAGCAAAGCAATGATTAAAGTGCTCAGCAGACTCATCGGACAGTTTGAAAGTTTAATTAAACATGGCCGGACGGACACCATCTGTAACACGTTAAGAGTGTTACACAGAATAATCAGCTGAGTATCTTATTTTCACGTGCAATAAATTCAACAATACTAGATAATCATTTCCTATATGGAATCTTTCGTGCTCGCAACAAAACCCATCTCAAGCAGCTAACTGCCTTTATTAAAACTTCTGACTTCTCTTTCTAGGTGGCTACAATTATAATTAAACTTTTTTATCAATCCACAAATCAATAATTCCCACACATACACCCATTGTTTGACATCAATCTTTCGAACTAAACTCCAGAATGGACAGAAATGAGTGGACCATTACAATATGAATAACTCCTAATTAAAAGAGATCAACATCATCGAATCGTCAATAAATCAATACTAATGATCTCGTGATCTATATCATCAATTTTCTTCGGATAATCATCTTCATTGCTGTTATCAAACATAAATCCTACAGAATAACTCATATTAACTAAAACTAATCACGCTACTGGATATATTGGCCTTATCGCTAACAGGCCACATCCATTCTCTTTTACTATATATGAAAAAAAAAAAAAAAAAATTTACAAATACATACATCAAGGCTTACTGCAGCAAATATATGATAACGAAATGATTCAATTATCAAATGCTTTCTGATGGATCTTTCACTCAAACCAATTAGGCAAAAATAATTAAAACTACCGGATATTACCGGAATTACCGGAATTACAGATTTCTGTTTAAGTTTTCGTAAATAGGCAAACGTACACGCAAACAGACAGCATATATTTCTATCGGCTTCGATATAAGTCTTTAATCGCTTACCGATTACAGAATGAATAAAAACGGTCTCACTGCCCTTTCAGCAAATACCGGATACTCTTAATCCGATCAGCCTAGTCGATTACCTAACCATCTTACTACGTTAACAAGCACAAAACAAATCCAATACGGTTTCGTTTCGTAACGTGAAAATCGATTAAAAGTATTTTTTGAATGGTCTCAACGTGCTTTCACGTTAAGTGAGCATTGTTTCGCTGGAAAATTTAGCTTGAAATTAAACATTGGTATTAAACAAACGATGAAGGTATGTTTATACATAATAGAAAATATTCCCGGTTAATCAGCAAAATTGCGTTGTAACATATGTAGAATAAGATTTATGAAATGAGAACATTTTCTGATTTTTAAAAGTTTCTAAACAATTGCTTGTGCTCCGATCAAACACATTTTCGAAGTTGATCTGTAATTATTAATTTTCAAGCTTTTTATCGTTTTGAGAGGAAACAACAGATGAGCAGCCAACCAGATGAACAGGTAGTTATCTGAATGAGCCCAGAATCTTACATTGATCAAAATTTATTTTCATCATTTCAATAGTTCTTCGCGGCACCAGACCGGTCACTCGTATCGTTATGTTGACCTTAAGATAGTTTTTACCCATTTTTTCTAATACAAGACAAGTATAAATATCAACCATCGAAGAAAGGCGAAGGTATATTCATTTGCAGCACTCAGAAGAAGGCTTCACAGGTTCCATCGACTAGTATCAAACGTAGAATCAATTTGGGCATGCCTGTCCTTCCATCTGTCGGTCTTATGAAGTGAACATTCTTCTTGTACAAAAACTTTAGGAGTTGTGTCAGGTGAGCTTGTATCGAATATTGGCGAAATCTGCCAGAGGACATGCCAACCGAACAACATAAGCTGAGAACATCTGTGTTTTCGAAAGCAATTACTCTGAGGCTTTTACTTCTTATTCACACCCTTGAATAAATTAGGGCGGCAGAACTTGCTACGTCTATTTTATGGATCATCCCACAATGTCTGCAGAAAAGTACAAAAATCAGTCACGCCTCCTTACCAGAACGAAAATCGTTTCTTTTTGGGGG
>KK502430.1:666046-700209 GCA_000688735.1 Glossina austeni | reverse complement strand
AGGCTTTACGGATAGGGGATGGCAGGCTTAGCTTAGTCGTCATCCATAAATAACCAATAGGACCACTAGGCTTTACGGATAGGGGATGGCAGGCTCAGCTTAGTCGTTATCCCTGAATACTAGATAGGACTACTAGGCTTTACGGATACGGGGTGGCAGACTCAGCTTAGTCGCTATTCCTAAGAACAGAACGGTACTTGACTTGCTGATGACAGGCTCAGCTTAGTCGTCATCCCCGGCTAACTCTCTTCGATGACGTTTCGAACGGTTAGGCACAATAAAAGCAAATTGAATGCAGGAAGGAACGGACGAGGGGCCCTATTGGCCCAAGGTTGGCTGCTGTAAAATCTCTCGCGTATTTTTACAGAATTGCTCGCAAGACTCGGTACATACGAAACGCGGAAAATAATATCGAAGGAAAAACTACGAGCAAGAGTCGCGTCGAGAATCACTTATCACTTATTCTAATTGTAAATACAATAAATAATAAGAAAATACGTATCAAATTCCTGGTAACCAATAAAAACATAAGTTCGACGAAAATACGAAGGTCCAAGAGTTTTTTTGATAAATTCTCTTGGAAAGGGAGTTCTTGTTCGCTCTTGCTCGTTACACAGTTACACAATTTCTTCATGAACATTAACTTCTGTTATCGCCCATGTAAGAGCTAGGCATTCGGCTCTTGTAGAGGTGGGAGCCACCCCCGGCTGCTTGCTTGATTTATATGCGAAAACTCCTGCAGCCATGAAGATTGTGTACCCTTTATGAGATCTTTCGTTTTGTTTCTCCTATGATATAAACATCGTAAAATCCCTTTTGCAGCTTTCAAATCTTCTTCATGTGGACTGCTGTGTCTTTGCGCGAATGTAATATATCGGATATGGTATTTCTTGCAACATACATACATACATGCATTAGCAAACCTGACAGACCTGACAGACTGCTCGTACGCGACATCAACTTTATGACGATCGGAAGAATCGCATCTTATTTGATGATCAAAATCAAGAAGCGTTGCGATAGGTCGGAAAGACTTAAAAAATATTGAATAGGCCTTTTGTTGACAACGCCCACTTGAGCGGCTATTTGTCTTTTCATTTTCTCCAACTTATGTTTACATGAGCAGGCAATTAGAAACTCAGCTACGTATACCGCAATGATGCTGATTAGGCCTTGACGATCTCTCAAGGTGTTATGTAGATTCAACTGAATCCGTTCAAAAGAAATTCTTGCTATTTTCCTTTAGCAATTTGGTTTGTGACCCACACTTGCCTCTCTGCCTCGTTACAAAAATAGGTTCTTTCTGTTCTCCCTACCGTCTCCTGAGAAACGTAGATTTATTCTTGTAATTTCCTTCTTAATTACGTTAATTGATGGCACTATCGATTAGTCTACATTACTTGGTGAGATAAGCTTTAATGTCTGTAACGTAATGTAATGCTTCTCTAGGCATTTTATGTCCATTAAGCTAAGTCTATGTAAATATAATTAAGAGCTGTTTAACCCGTTTAACCGAAATGATGTCTATCACTTGATTTCAATATCGGATTTTTTGAAGTCCATCAAAACATCTTTGCTTAATACGCGCGATTTCCTACATCGTATTTAAACTGACTTGCAATCTTTTCAGCTCACAATGATTCGAAAATTAACTGGTGTTGTTTACTGTTATCGGTTGCCAAGCTTTTGCATGTTTGCAATGGACTTGTGCTAGTTGTGTATATGCTTTTTTTTGTCTTTTTTTTTTTTTTTTGTATTAAATATTTACACATAAATCATTCTTTTTTTTATTTTATTTTTTTCCTTTACTTCTTCTTATACACTTTGTATTAGCTTTTAATATTAATTAGTATAAGATTTACTTCTAAGAGTCAATTGACTTCGGCTGTTAATTTATTTTAGCAGAATTTTATGTGTAAGTAAATAAATGAATAAATAAATAAATCTTCGGGTCCGGTTTCAGATGAATTGAATAGTCTTTAGGTAGATTTGAACTTAATACAAACTGAGCAACGAATGTCTGTAGGAACCTTGATAATCAAGTCCTGGGCTAACTTTGTATTAACCATTCCTCTTATGCTTATAAAGTTTAAGTGTCCATAACGGTTATGCCAGTGAATGCTTTTTTCTTGATTGAACTTGCACTGGCCTTGTTTCACCCGTAACTTTCTCTTAATGTTGTTTTTCGTATCTCAGGCTATAAAAACTTGACGCCATCAATCAACCGTCAATTGTTTTTGAATTCTGTGCTTTTGGTCTCTCCGACTCGTCCATCAATTTTGCTCTTATGTGATTTAATGATATTGAATTATCTCTGGATGCGAGGGCAACTACCAAATTCTCCTATGACCTTGCCAAGCCGGCCGATAGCATAATACGAAGCTGTTCTTCTGGTAAACTCACCCCGATTTCAGTCAATTCTTCCGCGACTGAAGTTAAACTACAGATGAACTCAGATGTACTCATTCACCTTTATTTATACGTACGCTGAATAGTTGTTTAAACAGCATGACCTTTTTCACTGCTTGCTTTGGCCTGTGCATTTCACGCAGCTTTTTCCATACTTCGTTGGACGTTTTACAATTTTTTATATGGCAAACTTGCATGGGCTAAATGCTTAAAGTTATTGTGAGATTGGCTTTCTCATCTTTCTTCTTCCAAGTTTCGTCGCCCTACTTCAGTTTTGGAGAGGTTATGCTCCATAACTGCTGATGCACCAACTCACTTTTCAGTTGTCCGCTTCAAGAATCCAGAATTGGAATCGTTCAACTTTTCAATGTTAAATATCGTGTTGAACTCAAATGTATAGCAAATAATTTTTTCCCTATCCGATCCCATGATCTGTTTCAAATATAATGTCTTTGTTGGAGCAAGTATAAATATATATACATATATATATATATATATATGTAAATATAAAATGAACAAAATAATATAGAGAAAAAATATTTGATTTTTATTTGACAAAATATATTGTATTCGAACGCTGACCTGATTTTTCGTCATAAGCAAGTCATAATTGCACAAAATCAAAAAGAAAGACATTTATGTAATTACATGAAAACCACATTCGCGATCCTGCGAAGAGTACACAAATGTTATCAAAGTGACGATAAAAGGCAGGCTATTGGGCATAAAAACTTACAAAAAGTGTTACAGGAATATTTAATGTCTGCAACGGATGGTGTAATGTTACTCTTTTCACTAAACTGTAGTTATTAGACAAATAAAGTTCAACAACGGGTGCATACTAGCAATCTTACCATATGCGCCAAGGCTTGTAACAGTATGTATGTATGTATGTATGTATGTATGTATGTATGTATGGCGTAATCAACGTATACATACAGTTACATCTAAAGAGATTCCACTGCCTCCTGCAGTAGCCGTGCGAAAAGAAAAATGAACAAATGTTAAAAACTTATGTGCGTGTATTTCCTTTTTGTGAACGTTGTGGAAAGTAAAGCAGAAACAAAAACTTTAACTCCCGACAAATAAAAGAAATCGCTGTATCCAGCAAATGCTTGAAAATTTGCAAGTAATACAAACTATTATTATTAATAATTTAATAATGTAAAGTCAAATAACTTTAATTGTTAAATTTTTAATTTAATTTATGTATATAATTTTTATAATAACTATTTATTATATTATATATTTTATAATAACTATTATTTTGACTTGTTCTTGATTATTGTAATACTCCTTCCCCAAAATCGATGAGTAACATATTCGTTGTACTACTTCAATAAGAAATACGAACACGCAAAACACAAATGTATCCATATCTCCAAACAAACCACATTCCAATCTCTCCGGTACAGAAGTATATTCCACATCTATTAAATTATCTTAATTTTGGGGCGAAAATGTCCAGCCGCCTGGTTTTTGCAAGCAAAAATGCAATTTTCCTCTCACAGAATAATGCACGACACACACAATATATGAAAATATTGTAATGGCTTTACCTCAGGACGTCATTGTATCTTTATTTTATGTGATACGAAGCCCCCCATTTAAAAATAAATAACTAAACCTTAACGCTACATTAAGTGAGCGTTTTTCGTTCCGTGAAAATTAAAATGAGATAAAATAGTAGGGGTTTTCGAGATAGGCTATCATCATAAGCCTATTTTGATCGATGACCGATTATATTGACCGATACTAATTCTGATTCGACCGGTTTGAAAAAGATTTCGTCACTAAAGCTACCTAAAGTTCTCAACATTCCTTAATTACTTATAGTAAGACGAGGATAAACACGCTACTCAAAGTACCAGCTAACTCTGGAAATGTATGGAAATGTATCGTGGAGAGGTTAAATCAGCTCATGAAATTCCCTCCTCATGTTCGTCGACCATCGCCTAAAATACTGCTACCCCAAGTCACGCCATCTCTGATGGAAAACTATAGCAAACTTTCAATGGATATGGTCTCTCCAAGAGCGATAGCAGCAGTCATTCTAGCTAACGATTTTCAAAAATGAATTAATGCGTTTGCTAGTATCATTGCCTTGGCGTTAACGCCAAACGTTGGGAACAAGTATATACTTTAAACTAACAAATCCATCATACTATAGAGTCATGTTACAATAACGACAAATAAAGAACAAAATTTTTGTACTGATCTTTTCATTTTGGAAGTACATAATAAATTGAAACTTTTGATAGATAGTAGACCAGAAGTATCTATATTACCTATAAATAAATATAAATTTCATAAACAGTAGTCCTACATGCTACTAACCGCGGCCGTGTACAAGTATTCCTACGTTTGGGGAAAAGTTGCTTAATGGCAATTTAGGCTTGGGAAGATATTTCCCTTTTGTCTTCATAGTGGCCGACTTTGTGAAATCTATAATCGGCGCTGATCGGATTATTAATTGGGATAAGCAAATCTCCTCAAATCTCCTCAAATTTATCAGGAAGCACCTCTGTCTGTAATCTTATTATTGTACCAGATACAAACCCACTACCCAGCACATGTGATTCCAACATCAACCTTAACAAGAGCTTTTGAGTGTAATTTAATAGCCGTCGACTCTAATATTAACAATTTTTCACATTTCGTAGAAGACCGAGAGTACGGCCTTTTTACCGGATAGCAAACTTCTTGCTGCGGTACTTAGTTAGTGCACAGTATATCGATGCCGATGCGTTACGTAGAGCTTGCGGTCTTGAATCCATTAATTCATAATCCACTGATTTTAGCCTAAAAATCGTAATGAGGGAACGAAAATTAGATTTAGAATTCAGAATCCAATTAGAAAATATTGTTCTCGGACATGTCAGGACTCTTCTTCTTGACCTAGAAAGTTAACTGCGAGAGAACATGTTCTCAGCATAGGCCGTTTGCGCCTACATCTTTACTTAGGCTTATTTCAAGGCACTGTTCTGTTCTAAATATGATTAAACGAAGTAATACTTAGTCAACACTGTGCTCGTCTTGCTAAAAATCAAAAATGACCCCACATGCGAAATCAGCAATAAATAAAATTGCAATTTTAAAGGAACGTTTCGCACATATAGACCTAGATTTTGTATTCTCGTTACCATAATCCAAAGGCTTTACATACGTACTTATGATAATTGGCGGACGGTACTCGTTGGCATTTTCTCTTAGCAGTGTCCCTACCGCCGGTGTTGCTTTGACGGTAACTACAGAGACTGTTTGCGTCACATATGTTGACCGAACTGACTACACTGTTAGGTTCTCATAGGATAGTTGGTTCGGCTTATCATTCCCAAGCCAATTGAATAGTTAGACGAGTAACGCAGTCTTTATATGAAGAGATAAAACAAACACTTAGAGTGACACGCTTTCTTTAGTTCTGCTCTTTTACGATCCCCCTACGAAGAGGAATTAAATTCTACATCTTGTGAACATATGTATAGAAAAAATATCACGTTACCTAAAGAAGTTGTAACCTCTACAAGCTGGCTGGTGTGTCCGTCTGTCTTATATAGGATATGTAGGAATGTTTTAAAAACATTCATTCCAACTGACCACATCATTGGAATCTCGATTTTTTGTAGTTTTGTACCAAAAAGTTTACGCTGCCGTACTCATGTCTTCATCCAATCCATTAATACATATGTAGGCCTAGTATGAAGCATTATTGTTCCGAGACGCAAAAGTTTGCAAAGAAACAATCTATATATATAATCTAAACGAGATTAAGCCGACTTTTGCTGAAATCAATGCAAGATTCCAATCTAACTTATATGCAAAACGTAAAACACAAATTAGCCTAAATATATTAACTAAGCTAAGTGAGAAAAATAAATTGTTTGTGAATTTTCAACATGGTTGATGCACTGAGTCTCCGTCGAAATTGATACAAGCACGCATTTCAATATGTCGATCCCATTTTATATCCAGCCACAAGGGATAAGAGTGTTTTCATTTTGTTAAAACGTTTACAACTGTAGCATTATCGATCTGTCGCGCTCTACCATGATTAACAATTTATGCTAAGTTCATATTTTAACATAATATGACACCTAACCTAGTTAAGATAGCCTAATTTAGTTGTAACCCACTTAGTCGTAATTCTAGTAATAACATAGTTTGATTCATTATCGTAATAACCTACTTTAATTATATCAATTGCTTAAGTTAGCATATAATAATTTATTATATAAGCTACTGACACACTTCAGGTGGGTCAGAAGAAGTAAACAAAAATTCATATTAATAAAGAGAATTTAAATTAAACATAAATTAATAAAAAAACCTTTAAATCTGTTTGTCACTACACAACGTCCAGAAAGAATCTTCAGCTACGCTAGAGAGTGTATATATTCTTGATCAATGTCATAAAGATAACGGTATCAGCTTCAAATAATTTCTAGCATTTTTTTTTTTTTTTTTTTGTTGTTTCCTAGCATAAAACACCCATTTCGAGTGTCAAACGCAGTTGTACGATTTCCTCTAAAATCAGAAAATCGCGAAGCAGTTTTTATTAACGACGGAAAATAGTTGCTACAACATTCCCCAGGCCAATGCCGAGTTTGAACAGTTTTTTCCCTTAGCAAAAACAATTTTTAATTTTTACTGTTAAAAAGAACAAAAGTTGCGTCTCTGGACCAAATGCCAATGCCAATGATCGAAATGATGTGAAATTTGAACGAACGTTGTTTAAGGATAAGCATTTTCCGAAAATGGTATGGATTTTTTGCTAGCGGTGACAACTCTGTGTCAGTGCGGAGAATTATCGACCAATGTGATACTTGACATATTCCTTTGTCGCATTACCATAATAATCAATGAAAATTTGTGAGGCTATTAAGAGCCACCAATTTACGGAACGGCCTAATAGCTTGTTATCTTTAAATATAACGAATGATTAAAAAAAAACATACATGCATACATTTACTTATTTATTTACCAGCTACATATAAAAATTATCAGCCAACACAAAGTATCTTCGAACTAAACTAAATAAGAAGCAAAATATATACCAACTTCCTGATTATTTTTATTAAATCACAATCGATATAAAATATTCTGTTAACTCTTTTATGGTCGAATTTCAATCAAGGACAACATTATTGTTTATTTTGCCGGATGGAAAACTAGTTTTTGTTTGTAGCAGCACCCAAAGCCTTAAATATGTCAAATTCACAGCAGTGATAAGATGTTATCTATAATAGAAAATCACAGAATTTGTTTCTCAGCGATTTAAATCGTCTTTAATTCAAAAGGCAATGAACTTTCTCCGTTTCATATATGGTTTCATATGTGAACAGCACTCAATAGTCGTTAAATGCAAAGTGTTGGTCTATCAACCAAAAAAAAAATAAAAGTGATTGGGAGAAATAGAGAAATTGTTACTAATCCCTAAAAACAAAAATCAACTGTTGTCAATCTTTATTCGAACACCTACCGATACATTCTACATACATACATACATTTATTTACACACTTAGAGAATATATTCGCAGGATTTGATAGCAGTCATCGCAAATAACCAACCAACTATTGCAGAGATATTGAACGCACAAACAAACGAAAAAAGAACAAATTGAAACTGAAATAAGCCCGGCATGTGAAAAAAAAAAAAAACAGATCAAGTTGATCTAATAAGTGCAGAGTAAACAACAACTTTGCTCTCAAAAATTACTGCGCAGGTTTCGTAACATGTAACATGTAACATGTAACAAAGCACAAGTCAAACGAATGAAAAATAATTCGTTCCATTTATAAAAGGACAAAAATGCAATATAAGAGTTAAAGCCGAAACTGAAAGATAGGACATTTATAATATTTAACGATAATTGGTTAACTAAAGCATACCCGAAAACAGATGCATTTTACCATTTAAAAAAGCAAGCTGCGCTATATAGCCGTCAGTGCCTTCGAACAAATATCTACTCTTCCTTGGACTTTCTTCAACTTTTGTATTCCCAGCACCAAGGGCCGCTGGTTAAAGCCTGCTTTGCCGAAATGTTTGCAACGCCCAGCAGACAGCTTCAGAGATTTTATAAAGTATGTCTTTGATCAGTACCAAATTCTGCGTCGGTCCACGCTCCTTTTTATTCGTCTGCCCGTTTGTGTGGATGTGTAGGGTAAAAATTCGGCACGTCGTAACACGAAGATATCGGCTGCAAATTAAGTGAAAACATTGAAAGTTCTTGCAAGCCGCTTGGCATCAAATCAAAGCACAAGCGTACATTGCAAAATATATTGAAGACATCATTCATTGTTTTTAAGAGGAAAATAAAAAAATTACAACCTTGGCAACGATAAGAGTACCTTTGCATATTCTATGGGCGATTTTACAATAGTTGTATAAAAACAAAAAACAAAAAATCGACCATACGCACGTACGCAATATTATATCGTATCGAAATATTCTTTGGAGTTTTTATACTCATCACCGAAGGATGCGGGGTATGCTCATTTGCCCGAAACGTTTGCAACGCCAAGAAGAAAGCCCCATAGAACCCACAAAGTATATATATTCTTGATAAGCATTAAATTCTAAATCGACTTATGTATGTCGTCTGTCCGTCTGCGTAATATTTGTTGTAAACATACGCCTGAGCGCAAAAATGAAGCTATCTATCGACTTCAAATTTGGCAGAAACATTGGTACTTTTTTTACGCAAGCTGGTGTTGGAAATGGACTCAATCGATCGAAAGACACGCCCACAGCAGCACGTAACCTGAGAGCACCTCCGTTTTTCAAAAGGAATAAAAAATTGTTTGTTTGCTCATTACTCATAAATTAAACGGAGTTTGAAAGCACATTCTATAGGCAATGTTGTAATACTTGAGCAAAAATGAAAAAAATTGACCACAGAAACAAGCTTCAAAAACCCCATAATATATGTAAATTCTTGGCCAGCTTTAAATTTGGAATGCAACTAAACATGTCCGTCTGTTAATCTCTCTGTCTGCGCAACTGTGCAGTGCTTGGGGTAAACATTCGCCCGTGAGCGAAAATGAAGATATAGGTTAAAAATTTGCAAAAGAACTTGGAAGTGATTTAAACTTTTCCAAAGACAAACGTACAACGCCCACATACCTATGCGAAAAAAACTTTTATTTTGAAAACCAAAAAAATCAGCCGCGTCCCCTCCATGTTGTAGAGTATGAAAATTTAGGTTTTTTACTTCTTTTGTACTTTTTAGAACAACTCGTCTTAATAGGATAATATATTTGGTCACATTTGCTCGTTTAGTTATTTATCGAACTATAACGACAAAAATGTGTTGTGAAGTTAAGGATGCCAAAGAAATGTAGAAAAATAAAATTAAAAGAGTCTTAGAGTCGCCCTCGCTTTTTTGTTAGTTGAGAGCACACGGCCCATCAGAAATAAGTATTCCTCGTATACATTCACATACATAAGTACATCAAGTATACATTAAAAGTACATTTTAGAATGATATCTGTTCTATGCCTCAAATTATTGATTTTATTGATTTTTATCAATTATGGCCATTAAAAATGTAATTTCAGGCGAATCGCAACTAACTGGAAAGTGATGTGTGGCAGTAAATACAATCGGTATTTGCAAATTCGATAGAGCGACTCAAACTTTTGCTCTGATCAGATTAAACACTTTATATGTAAGAACCAAATTTACCAGATTAGAAGACCTCTCTTCTTGGTTGGCATATACAGAAATTGCCCAAAAATAGAGTCCAAAAAAGAATTTTTCCACAATATATATATATATTGAAGTATTTTATGCCCTTCTACATACACGTTACGCGAACCTCGATGAGTGCCTTCCAAGAACTACGTACATCAACAGTGAGGAGAAAGTATATTTTATATGTGCATTGTGCGGTTATATGCAGCAACCAAAGGAAGATAGATTTACTTTAGTAATAGTAATATGCCATTCGATTTGGAATCATTTGTTGAACCGATTTCGCATATCGGTCGATTGAGATCGGTGTGTGTAAGTCTATTCATAATCCTATTTTGAAAAGGCCGTTCTATGAAAAAGAGCAATATTTCCCAACAATAAGCACTGAAAAGATGCATTTTGTTGTAATGAGTGTGGAAAATTTAAATCGGATAGAAGCATATGCTGAAAAATAAATGAAAAACTCTACAAACACAAGAGGTCGGAGCTCTCCCGGAGAAGAACTTCTGAGAACTGAAACTTCATCCAATGGAAAAAACTATTGTCTGCCGGTGCTAAGGTGCCATGAGGGTGTTGGAGAAGTGAAACTAACCAATAATGCCTAAAGCTCTTTTGACAGCAAATAGTTAGTTTTGAGAAAGAATTTCAAAGAGTTTCTTAGTTTTAAAGAATTTCAACTAAACCAAAACCATGCTGCCATCTACAACGAGTGGTCCACTCTGTTTACCTCTGTTTACAAATAAGAAATAAATTGACCAATCTACCCAAAGAGCAAGATATCAGAATAACTCTTCCTCAAGTCGATCTCCTATTGAAAAAAAAGTAAGTAAGTATTGCCTGTTCTGCAGCCCAGAGTTCTTTCAGCGTGAGACCGTTAAACGATAAGTCGGTTAATGTTATAAATACGTTAAAGCATAGTAATCATCGTGTTAATAATCTATATATGATACAATAACTATGCGGAACCTTTTGAATTAAAACCTTAATTAGTAGCAGTTTGTAACGTAAAAAAACGTGTCCCACACACACCCAATAGATGATTACGACCAAAAGAAATACATGTGCTTTACCCTCATAAGAATGAACTGATGGCAAACAAAACCTACTAACCGAACGGAAAACCTTAGGTCCTACGTATGGTCTCCTTCGGCCCACGATTTCACTGAGAGACCCCGAAACGACCTCTAAGCTGGCTTCATCTCAACAAAAGAGAAAGACAGCTTTATATATTACACATTGCACTATACATTTTGTAACATGAGGTCTTAGCTTAAAGGATGCAACCACGCATTGACAGGACTATTGAGTTCTCGGGGGAGAAAGTGTTTAAAGGCGGATGTGGTGGCGCCACTTTTGTGGCTTTTTGCGTTGACTCGCAATTTTCGATGAAGGAGAGGGAGATAAAAGAAAAAAGGCCGATGTTGGGGAAGAGATTGAGAAGCGTGGAAAAAAAGCGTGGAAATTGCAAAAGTTTCATTAAAGATACATTCGAAGAAAAAAAACTACAAAATTCTACAAAAATAGTTCATGAATAGATTGGGAAATAATTTTAAGAAATGTAAAATATTTTGTCGTAGATCGGCAGATCGTTTTTTTCGTTACTGAGAGTGGAAATTTTTTGTTTGATCGAAAATAAGACAATAAATTGCAAGTAAGAGTAAGACAAATGTACATAAAGAATTTAAATAAATTTAATTAGAAAATCGTCCTTAAAAATAATGACGATCGGAAAAAATACATTTAATTGACTTACATAGCAAATGTGAAATTTTAGAAAAATGTTTGCGTTTATTCTTATTGCGCTGTATACTGTTGGATGTCTTTGCAAATACAAACGGACATTTATCATATTTACGGTGCTACACGTTGTGTTTATGACCGTGTTCGAAGGTGCTTGACAATACCATAAAACAATATGAAAATAGCACCAACAATTAAATGATTTTTTTTTTTTTTGCGCTTACTATGAATAATGAATATATTGTTAAACCACTTTAAAAGAGAACTGGATTTTCCCTTAAATCGAGCCAAATTGAGCAGACATCATTAATAATGTCTCGTTGCATGATTGCATACCACGCACACATTTGAAGCAACTAATCAAAACGGCTATAGTTTGACTAGGCAAACAAAAGGCATAACATTTTTGTTAACCATTCTTCGTATGTGAAAAATATTAAATTCTTTGGCTGTGATATGAATTACACCTTGGCTGAGTATAAATCACCCCCATATGAACAAAAGTGTTTCGATGTTAAAGAAGTTAAAGAACATTTAATTCTAACGCGTTATTCTAATGGTTTACTAAAAGTGGGTTGTTATGGAAACATAGTATGTTTGTGTGCGTTCAAGGTTTTGGCATTTTTACCGAAAACACTCACAAGTCACTGCCCTGCAGGTATTGTACGCCATATTTGGAAATAGTTAAATACAGAAAGTATATAAGTTGTGGCCACAAACAACATTAACAGACACACAAGTTTATTAATAATTGCTAAATTAAATAGATAAACGATTTGTATATATATATAGAGCAATATGCTCCTATTGTACATAAAAACTTATATTTACATACATATATGCATACATATATACATAAATATCTTGTATACATATTAACATTTACGTAAATTGAGATTTAAACTAAAAATTCAATTTCTCTTCTTATGGCGGTTTATTATCGTTTCCATTATTTCTATTATTGTTATACTCTTAGGTAAAATGTGAAAGGTAAAAAATGAAATAAAAAGAATCTTTTCATTTATGAGAGGAAGATAGGCTTAGAGGAGTCTTCGGACCCAAGTTCGAGGTCTTCCAATAACTTTATTGGGCCGAACGGAGACCAACAGGCAGGTTGGGTGTTGAAAGGCCCTAAAGGCGGAATCTCCGTCCGATAGATTAGAGTTTCTTCCGGCCACGCATTCGGTAACGGGCAAGCACGTGCAACTTCTTTAGTGTAACCGTCCTAGGAGTGCCCGTGAGCAAAAATATAGAACCCCTCTCACATCTCATGAACTAACTATATCCCGCCCGCTATAGCCCGTACGCATCACTCATAGGCCTCCATTCCTCTTCAAGTGGCACTGGAAGGTTGCCCCAACCTTTCCGAAGATAACAGCTTTAGTGACAAGAGGACACACACGAACACTGTGGAATATAGTCGTAACAATACATATGCATTTTTTTTTTTTTAATATAATTTATGTACACTTAATGTATGGGTTCATTTCTCATTACATCTAATTAATTTAGTTTGTAGATATGTGAAGTTCGTTGCTCGCATGTAAACATGTAATTTTTATATTCATTGACATTTTATTTTCTTTTTTTTTTTTATTATTATTATAAATATATTATCTGCATAAAATCATTTCATCTGTTGTGTTAACTCATATAAAAAAATAAAATTAGTTATTCAAAAATTAGAAAATTGATGTAAGCACTTTTATTATGGAATTAAGACATCACCAAGCAAGCATTATTAATAATGAAATAAAGTTGTTTTCTGCTAGACCTCTTAATCCAATACTAATATATTTTATCCTGAACTGGTCGCTAATTTTTAAATTCTTGGTAGTATTATGCTGAATTTACATTTTCGATACCTGAGTTTGTAAGGTGACACGTTGCCTGAGTTCGATGGATCCGTGGACATGTGAAGTTGATATTCACGAACTAAAATTTCTCGAATTTATGCATCTGCAGAAAGTATAAATAGAGAATTGCTTTAGCAAATATTTCTTGTATTTAAATAAAATATATTTTTATTGAATTTTGTCCACCTGCCATCAGACAGGAAAAATTAGCATTTTTCTCAGATAATGTCACTTATTAGTTTAGCATTTTACTTCAGCTACCGTTTTGTCATTCTATGTAATTTTTGTTTTTCTGCCAGCGACACTGGTAATAGATTTTATGCACTTCGTATAATACGTCACTGTATAGTTGTTATGTTCAAACGTTAAATCAATATCTTACGTAGTCTTAGCAAGTTTTTTCTTTTAATAAACATATTGTTCACATCTTTTTACATAAATATAATTTTTAGAGATCGTGGGTCTCATATTTTATTAAAACTCAAAAATTTATTATCAGTTTATTCTTTTTTTTTTTTCTTGCTGTCTAAGGGTGTTTGAATTCTCCTTTGCCCTAATATTGTTCATGTACATGTATGTCTGCTTTCTATTTTATATATATATGCATATCATTTTCTATTCCCCGAAATTACAATACATAAAGCAACAAGAACAAGAGAAAACGCAAAGTTACGAACGTTTCTATGGGTGAGATCAAAAGGTTAATTGCTTTGTTATTTGCACATTATTCATATAAAATTAATTTTGTGACAACCTTGTAATAAGTTTCAACTTCCACTTTTACGCAAACAATATAATAAATACTTTGGAATTACGCAATTAAATTAAATTTAGGATTGTTTTTCGTCCTCCCACTATTTAATATTTAATCGGTTTTCTCCCCGATTTATGAGTGAATATCCGTTTCGGAAAACGCGCATAGTATAGTGTAAGAGCGATCAAATTGACTCACATCGTTATCCTCCAATTTTACTTCGATCTTAAATGGAGATAAACCCGTTGATTGCCATGGAAAACCGTACGAAGTTGATAAACAGTTGAAACTGCTTTTTTTATCGACGTCAATTTTAATGAAAAACTCTTATTTATTATTATTATTATTTTTTTTTTGATTAATTGATTTTTATTTACTACTTGGTTCGACGAATTTTAGGAATGTTCTCTTCATATGTGAAGCAAACGGCCGCCATTTTGCGGGGCGTCTATCTCAGACTTACGCAACTCAGGCAAATAGTTTTTACTGAGCATGTTGGCAAAAGTTCGCAAAACATAATTAATTAATTTATCATAGAGAGAGAGAGAGAGAGGTTAACAACAACCCGACCTTCAACAGGATTGTATTTGTAGCTAATATTACAAAATAACACCACATGTTACAAATTCTTAACCCTAATCCTAACCACGTTTTTATAACGTTTTATAATGCAATGTGCACGTGACTCTCAGTCACTTGTAAGAATCCTGGAAATAATTAATATGTGATTGTTTCTGCTCCTAGTCGTAAACATAAAATATGAAACGTATGTACAGAAGAGAAGACCGTCAAAATATATGAGAAAAAATGTATTCGCTGATGCAAGCTCTACATAAACTACGATTTAATTTATAACTCGTAAAGAAATTATCATATGTGATACCATGGTTACTATGCTGATATGCGCATTTCCCCAACCTATCCTTGCCCTACACTTTATCCTCGATCGGGTTCCTCTTGTACGGGAGGCGAGACTCCTTTCCATGTGTGTGATGGCAACGCACATCATATTTTGTGAAAAGGATTTTTTTTTTTTCACTGTTGATTATTAATTTAGAGCAAAGTCGAAAAAAATATTGGGAAATGCATATGAATATGAAACAAGCAAAAAATTGAAGTTTAAATTAAGTTAAGTAACAGTCGAACTTGATCGAACTTGATATTTCAATCATTAATTCGAAGTAAAATAAATGATTTATCTTTTGTTTATGCCTACTAGGAAAATTAATGACTTGAAATCCCTTCGATTTGTGCAAAAGAGGAAACTTCCAATGGAGTTTAATGGTCTTACTAACACATACATGGCAACATATAACAAGATTAAAATCGCATTAAACTAACACATGTAGATATGTATGGAAGTAGCGTTGATATTTGCTTCGTATCGATTGTAGCGGATCACCGGTAAGTACAGCATTGTTTGCTTGCTACGAAGGAATGCTGCACATGACATGGGCAGCAGTGTTAAGAACGCCGGTTTTTCAAGTATTATTCGTTATTAGCAAATCAATTTTTTATTTGCTTCTCTTCAACTTACTTCTTTTATGTTGCATTTTTTATTACTTCAAAGTCCATTAAAGCAACATTGCTTAATACACGAGATTTACTTATGTCGTACTTAAGTTAGCTCTTAATCCTAAAAAGTCACTACGATTCGAAAATTAATTGTTGTGAACTATTATCGGTTGCCAAGCTTATGCATGTTTGCGATGGCTTAGGGGTTCATTTGCAACTAGGTTCTGTACCGGTTGTGGGTGTGGCTCTGTGCTAATTGTGTACATGCTTTTTTTTTCTTTTTCTTTTTTTCTTTTTTTGCCTTTTATTTGTTTTATTGTACTTATACTAAGCTTTTTTTTAATAATAATTATTTAAGATTTACTTTAAGAATCATTGGAACTCGACTGCTGTTTGTTTTAGTTGAGTTCTGTATAAGTGGAATAAATAAATAAATAAATAAAAAATAAATTACGATTAGCGGAAGTATAAGGTGTAACCGTTTACCATCATACAGGCCAACTATAAAATTTCGTGATCTTTTCTTTAGGAATTACAGACGTGATCAAGTCAGTAGTCAGATTGGACCAAGAGCTCAAGTGCGAAATTTGCAAATTTCTATCTTAACTTAGGTGATAGTGGCTCGACATTCAAACGAGCATAAGTAAGTTGATTCAGTATTTCGTGTTGATCTCTGGGTATTATTCAGGAAGTGCGCGGAATGAAAAATTAATCCTGTCCACATCTTTTGGCAGCTTTATCTCTTAGCAGATACATCTCACGCTATTTAAATTTATAAAATCACTTCATAGAACACTTGCTTCTAGCATTTTCATAGATATAGTAACTTATTAATCGCATCAGTCATCCTTTTCACCTTAGTCGAAGCTAAAATTATCAAGGGTATTCAATATTTAATTCAATTTGAAAAGTGAAAATTTGACAGACTTCTTTTTTCAGATTGCATTATACGAAACGTAGTTTAATTAAAAAATTTCTATAAATTTATCTAACACTAAATTGAAAAATCCAGAAATGATTGTAACGCGAGAAAAGAGATAACTGAATGAATTGTCGCCTGTTATCTTAATTTTACTTTGTATAATAAACTAAAATTCACAATATATCCGCTTAATAACAACACTCAGACAATAGTGCTCTTCTATTATCGCTGTCGCGCGCCGTTGTACAGCTTTATCATGCTAAACGATTACGTGAAGTATTCCTTGCATTTGTATTTTTCGATAAATACGTTTGGGTCGTATATAAAATATTGAGAAAATTTCCGGTAAAATAGAAGCGTAAGCAAACACCACTTTTTCCGTCGTCGTCGTCATCGTCATCGTCATCGTCATCGTCATCATCGTTCACCTCTCCCATCATCTTATCATCATCTCAATGTAGTGCGAATAACAAACAGTAAGTATAGTATGCCATAAAACTGACTGACTTTGCTGGAATATTCAAAAATATATCTTTATTTGTAATTGTTAGCATAATGACAAGTCTGCTGCTGTACGCGATAACAAAATTACGAATGGCATCTAGTTAAGGCATAAAATTGTTATCTCTCTTCCCATTATTGTACCCTACAACACTTGTAGTACAGAATATATTAAGTTTGTGCTGCTGTATCTAATGCCCAAAAGGACTTAATATAGGCTCACCTATTACCGTACAGAGAAATTTTTTGAATCGATGTAAGCTTTTCCATCCGTCTATCTATCCCTCTGATATGCCCATGCATTTTCATATAAAACTTACATTCGCGATTTTTGGCATAATTTAAAGAAATTCGATGCGGTACCGTGTTTCGAAGCAACCTATGGATATTCGACTGCATCGTACGACATTTGCGATCAATTCCCGTATAACTTCCCATTTGTTGAAAGTAATTATAGGCAAATATTGCAATTTTCGAAATTTCTCAACAGAAACAGCTCAGTATAAATAATATATCCAAGCACACTAAATAGATGTGAAGAGTTGCAATCGGATAGGCCGATTTTTGTAGCCTTCAGGTAGTCTTTCTCATCTTTTATCTTGAACATGTATTATAGTATATGCGGTGTAGAATATTTAACGGCTAGCCTTGCCTTGCCTATAATGTTTTTATTTGTTTTGTATTCGGATTTATATTTTTCTAGTTTTTTATTTTTATTTCTGCTAATTTCTTTATTTTGCGCAATTCAAGTGAACATTTTTTTAAATGTCTTTACATAAAAAAGTTTTCCTGCATTTGTTTGTGAAAATTCATCAAAATAATACATTAACCGGAAAATACAGTGTTGCAAGCGTTTTTTATATGCGCTTGTAAAGTATAAGAATTTAAACCTTGAACCATAAAAGCTTAATCTGAAATCTTAAGTAGGCGATGAATATCACAAATGAAAATTCCTACTTCATCGAAAAGCTTTTGTAAAGAAAAAGAGTAAACTAAGAAAAAACCAAGCAAAAGCAGAAACGTACCGTTTACCATATATCTCCAAGCTAACTTAGCACATCAGTCTCTTTTCTTTTTTTCTTTTATCGCATTATATAAAAAAGTAAAAAAAAAAGTAAAACAATCGCAGTGTTGCAAGTCGAACAATCAAATACCCTACACAACTTTACCTAATATTAAAAATGACAAATTATTATATCTTGTTTCGTATAAGGGCATATTTTCCATTCGAAAGCAAGATGGTCCAAGGCATCGTCCAATAGATCTACATAGGTCTGATCTAAATTTTTCACATCAAATCAAGTTAGAATGCCGAAATACTATTAATGTACGATTTTTCTTGAGGCATTGAGAAAATTGCAATTTTTTAGCAAATTTTTGCAATATTTTATTAACACATAGACATGTCCATCCGATATCTCGTGAGGGATACTTTTGTGATAAATAACAGAATTAATTTAGTCATGAATGTGTATTTGTCCCTTTGCTCATCTTTTGGAAACGGGAATATGGCCTCAAAACATTTAGTCTAAGAGTCTAAAGTTCTCCGCCCAAATCTTAATAGATACCGTAATAACCCGGTCTCTCTTCTCATCATTTTTAGAAAGAAAAAGAGAGAGAGAGAGAGAGAGAAAAGAAAATTTCATATAAATAAATTTTAAAATTTTTTTATAATATTATCGGCATTACCAAGGTTAATTAATAAGTATTCAAACATTAGTAGACTTAATTTTAAAATTTTTGATTTTTTATGACTTCTTATTCTGTGACGTGCATTCTGCGGTTTTCCCAAATCTTTTTACCTATTTTCTTTTGCCATTGTGCAACATTAAAAGGCAATGCATAAAAAAGCAAATTTGCAAGGCCTTTATGTTTGCTTTGCATAGATAGACGGATAGACGGTATATACATGATGTTCATTGCATTATTTTGCAAAATGAAAAGAGAAAAATATGGAAATGGAAATACAAACAAAGGAGATCGGCATAAACAGGATGGTGACGAAAAGGATAGCGCCTGATATAAGTTTAAAACATTGTGCACCGTGATATTATCTTAAGGGCCTGATAATAGTGGTGCCTTTTTCGCGCTTTATGTAGAACTCGGTAAGGAACTTACTTTCGAAAAGTATGCAAGAGAATTAATTTTTATATTAATTGATTACGTAAGACAGGTGCATTAACCAAGGCTAACTGCCAAGGTTTTAAGGAGAGATATTTTGGCACTTTAACCACAATATCATGTCCGCATCACAATGAGAAACATGCAAAATTTTATGATTTTTTCATATTTATTGCAATTAAATTAGTTCTTATATACTACAGTAATAACAAAGAAAAGAAAAATTAAATAATGCAAAATAAGCAAAAATATAGTATTTTATAAAATTAATAATTTTAACCAATCAGATGCATGCAGCTAATAAAAGTGCAAGTACATAAATACGGAAAAGACGACTAAATATTTAAATATTTAAAAAAAAGTTCTTAATTGGCAAAAGGTATGTTAATACTACACTGAACGAAAAATTACAATAACTACACGTAAATATCACTTAAGGGGATCTTAACATTTAGGACTTCTTCTACTGCAAAACGAATAAATGGAAAGAAAGCTCGCGTTTCTTTAATAAAAACAAAAAAAAAAAACAAATTGACTCAATAAATTGCTAATGTAAGTGTGTGTGGTTGGTGGTTTTTTTGTTTTTTCACCTAAATAGTTTACCATACTAAACACTGTTTACCATTGGCATGATTGACTTTATCCATAAAGGAAAAACTTATGCAGAATTGAAATTAAAAATTATATGCGGGATTGATTAGGTTCTATAAAAAACTTTTGCAGTTGTACACCGAGTTCTTTATGGAGCGGTACAAAGTCAATGTGTAGTGTTATTGCTGTCGTTATTGGTGGCACTTTTCTTTTTGACTTTTAAGCTAAAAGTGCTTTAATTTTATTTATTTTTTTTTAATTTCCCAAGGTCGAATTTTTTCATAAACATAACCAAAAAGGAAAATATTTGGGCAAGGCAATGACATTTAAAATATTTGAAATATTTATTTTTAACTTTTCTCTCTGTGCCCTGCGAGTGAAATGAGTTGAAATTCGCTGAAATTCAATAAATGGGTTTAAGCTTTTAAAAGAAGAGAAAGAGAACAAGAACGCAGAAAAACAGTTCACCGGTCTTAATAAACTTTTATCCGCTTAAAACATACAATAGCCAACCGTAGGAACTTTGCTTATTTTCATTTACAATCCCATTGTTAGATAATAATTGCCATCATTAAGCTTTAAAACCGCAAATTCGTTGTGTTGGTCTAATTCAAAAAACAAAAATTCGAATCAATGAGTTGTACTGTTTGCGGTCTTTTTGGTGGTCTAAAGAAAATTGAAAACGTATGCAATGCGAAAGCTTTACAAACGAACCAACAACATATTACAATATATCTGCATGCGCTCGCATACCCACAATAAGGGTTTGCTTCACCCATACTCATTTAAATAAGTGCTTGCCACTATTAATGTGTTGCTTACTTTGACTTCTCTTCGTACTGCTTTTATAATTGCGATGTTAGTTGGGTTTGTTGCTTTTTATAATAGTCTACTTATAACCTTTTCTGACAAAGCACGTAAATGTATTCATTTGCAACAGTGGTGTAGTCAGAGAAAATAAGAAAAATTAGGGGCGCGACAAAAATGTAGGAAACTAGCCGATCAACTGCTACTTACTATATCTGCTACAAAAGCCACCCTAGATTTATTGAATATCTGCAATATCTTACAATGTAATTGCTTCAATAATTTCCTCGAATTCGGAACTACTTTGAAAAAAGTAAACTTACTTTCAAATTCTTTCATTTGCACCTTTGCTCAAATCCAATCCAAACATCAATGAAATTAACCCAAAGGCGAGTCCACCGTCAGAAAAAATTTAAAAATTGAAAGTCTTTCGCCTAACGTTAATTGTTGCGTGCCTGCGCTTACATATTGCTCTTCGAAAACGTGCGCTATGCTTGGATGTATTGGGGTCCACGTACTATTGCACAAAGTTCCAAGTTCCTTAAACAGTTAATAAAAATTTCTAGTCGTAGATGTGTCGACGCAATGCAAGAATTTTTCAAACTGGCGTGAACGATAGCTTTAATAATTTTTATCCTTTTAATCCGAATTTTTAACAACTTGATTAATATTAAAAGAGCGTTCTCTACTGGTGCATGCGTATATTTTCGATAACTTTAATAAGCTTTAATACGCTTGTCGGTATGGGAGAGCAATGCAGTTGAGATTTTAGAAAACTCATTCTATGAGATGTTTATCCACTAGTGTTAATTGAAGAAAGATTGAAATGATCCTGCGACTTATACTTTTCCCCGTTACCCTAAATCGATGAAATTTCTGAACGAGTACGCTTATGATAAACATGCGCATGTGAATGTGTGCATTCTATTATTATTGTTACTGTTTCCACAATTGCTGTTTTTAACCTCAAAAATTTGTACATGCGTGAGTATGTGTTGCTTTCATTCTGCACACGCTTTGCTGTTACTGTGTGTTGACGTAACTACATTTTATAACTTCCGTAATCTGAAACACTTGATAAGAGTAAACATGCATTAGTACATTTGTTTTTCTCCTCTTTTTTTTTAAAAAAGTCATCATCATCCGTAAATAAAGCAGCACTTGAAAAAATATTCAATGGAAATTGAAACTGCCTTCAATTATGAAACAAATGTAAGAGCTTTATGCGTTGTCTTTGATATTGTGGACTTTAAAAAGAAAAGAAAAAAACATTTTTTTTATATTAATTTTTACTTTCAAACACAAACTTTTTGATCCTTGCAGCAGTTAAGTGCACCCCACAAAGTTTTTCAAACTTATACACAAACATTATTGCCGTTTTTCATTATTCAGCTGCAAGCATTACAAGATGAGAAAACCATTTAAGAGATATGGCACTGCAATGAATAAAAAATGATTAAATGACCATTTTGTCTGGCTAGCCTTCGACAATACGCGGGAACGACTAAATCTTTAAATCTTCATAACTTCATCCTAGTATTCGAATTTAATATATAAAAAAAACTGGTTTACTGGTTTTGATAGTAAATTAAAATGCAACATTTACACGAACCTATGTAATAAAAGTGGTTGCATACTTTTTGGAAAAGTAAAAACTTAATGTCTTATCTGCTTTCAAGCACACAGGTAGGCAATCAATCTGTTTTGCGTTTTTCAGGACTTTTAGAAGCAAATCTGTTGCATATGTTAGGCAGATGAGCAAAAGATGATAAAGTTTTGTAGGTTTCCTTTCTTTCTACTCTCAATTTTTTGCGCCTTGATTTCCCAAAATAGTAAATTTTTTTACTACGGTATCACCAACGACACAAGGATAATAATATCTGCACCACGTAGCCATATGTTACTTTTATATAATATTAGGTGAAATTTTTGTGTATGTACGTGTTTCTCGAAACGCTGATTATCTTCCATCTATATACCTGGCAAATTAAAATGTTGCAGGTAGTTAAGGCCAGCTTATATATCCCAACTACCACCTCGCTTCATAAAATTTTTCTCCAACTCTCTTGCGAATTTTACATTTTGTTCCCCTATAAAGCTTTACTTTGCACGGGAGCGTTTATACAAGCAGGAGTCCGAAAAATAGACCTGTGTAATCCAAGTTTACCACTGCAATTCACTTCTTCTTCTTCTGCACTGTCGAATCACTTCTTTAAACCAACCAACTTTCGTCGTTAAATATTAAGGGTTCGACTTTGTTGTCCCATAAAGACGTATATTTTGTAAAGATTTTTTTCAATCCAATTTTTTAATATTTATTTTTATGTGAGCCATTTTTAAAAATACAGCTTTTTATAAGGAGTGATTATAAAAATTGTCTATTCAATGCGTTTGTTAAATTTCCTCCTTTTGTTAAATTTCTTAAAAATGTTTAAATCGGTTCCGCAAAAGAGTCTGAATCAATTGATATAATAAAAGTGGACCTCCTAATGGATCTCAAGTCCTCCTGGAAGCTACCATAAACGAGGCAGGCCTTAAAAGCGTTTTCTGCTATTTTATATTCTCCTGAAAGGCGACAATTGAGGAGGGAACTATTGTTGTTTTCCTAGAAAAACATTTTTACTTTTTATTATATATTTAGATTATGTGGGGAGAAGAGGCATTACGTGGCAAAATTATGCCCTTGACATCGCCTACCACATCTCAATTCACAATATGTAAAGAAGTAAACAGTTAAGCGGAAAACCTCACTTTCGAACATAAAATCGTTTAGGAAAGAGAATGAGGAAAAATACCTGAACACGGAAGGACATTTTCATTATACTGGAAATGCAGAAGAACAATTTTTGTGTTTCCCATATGAATGTTTCTTTAATATCTTCAGAACAAGGTTGGTTAGCGCGCGACACAAGACTTTTTTGATAAACTAATTAGCAAATGTTTTATTAATACAAGACCGCCATTTTTTTGTGAAAAGTCGAAGTTTATAAGAAAGCCCACGTTTCCTTACTAACTTTATATTATTGCACGTGTGTTTGCATTGAAAAAAATTACATGTTATTCGTATACTTTGTGCACTTATTACCTAGCAACATACACGCACACAGGCACACATACATACATTAATCTTACTAAGCTAATCTCATAATTAACTCTTTTTGCCCGGCATTTATGTTACCACCCACATACACAGTTTACATATTGCTCCTGCAGTCTTTTATATACGCTATGCAAGTCAATCATGCCTGTTCGAAAGACATGCATGTACAGTCCGTCAAAAAGTTATGCTGACATCGGGGAAAATTACGTAACGCATTCTAAGTACATTTCGATATTAAACAAATGCACAAACCAACATTAGTTTAACAAGAACCGGTTTCTTATCCTTATGCTAGGATGACGTCACTAAAAGTTATTACCCAACTAGGCGTACTTTTCAGAGAAACACACCACTCATCCTCACTTAAACGAAGCGAAGTTAGGCACACTATTACACCAAGTTCGCATAACACCAGTTCGCCCCAACTAGAACCATTGAACGAGGGGTAGATGAAACCAGTAATTCATATGATTTTTACTCGCCCAACCACAACCTAATTCAAAATTTTATATCGCATAGAGGCTCTATGATATATACGCGCAATTGAATTGTATTCCTGTGCCAGCAACAATCCAACACTTAGAATCCCGCATTTATTGCATTTCGGCTTTATCTACAAAAGCAAAAACGCGGATAGGATGTTATACTAAAATGTCTTCGACTCTCTTTCCAACTCAATAACTTCTAAGCTACATAATTTGTACTGTCGCACAGTCGTTGTTGATGGCGATTTCAATGGACATAGTAGGTCCTGGATTCAGCATTCAACCCGCATAACTCTAATGACAAACGTAAAATCTCCAAATACGATAAGGCAAATAGGACAGAGATCAATAGATTGCTTAGACGTTTCAATTGGAAGTATTATTTCGTAAGCCACAACGATAATGCCGCCACAGAAACGATATAAAACATTATCATGCTTGGAATGCATGCTTGGAATTCATTCCATTTGGAAAAACTTAAATTAAACCCAAAGCCAAGTGTCGATTTAATCAGAGTTGCAAAGACATAGTCATGTTCAAAGAAAAAGTATTCGAAATTTGGCGTTTTAATCCTTACGACCTAAACGCTACGCTCCATAACACGTCTAAAAACGAACGCAACCAGACGCTCCGCCGTGAAAACGGTCCGCACGAGCAGCAACTAAATGCCAAAATTCTGGTCTTGTCACGTCTTTGGTCGTGCGTGACGAGGATCGGTAACCAATATACTGCGTCTATTCTGGCTTTCCTCAAAAGCAACCAAATAGCTGTTTGCCATAGTTAACGTGATGGCTGAAATATTTACTTTGAGCTCCTACTCACCACGTAGTAGTAAACCACTACTACCGCTTGAGGGAGTAACATGTTCGATGCATACCGTATTCTTTCGAACGAAGGCCGTTAAAGAAATATGTAGCAATTTCAACACGTGAAAAACTTACGAACCGAATTACAGCTCAGTCATAGTTATAAAAGGTATGCTGTTACGTTTACCAGACCATTGCGCCCATCCATCTCCTCAGCAATCGCTATCATGGCGGAATTTCCTCCACTTGCTGGAAGCTTACCAATGTCCAACTAGTAACCGCGAACGTTACCCCTACCGATCCTGCAAACTATTGCTTAATTGCAATCTGTTTCGCTATACCTAAGATCATCCTCAACTACCATCTGACGATATATCTAGAATCCAACGATATGGTTAGCGATAAGCAGTATGTATGGCTGTCACATAAATCAGTCCACATACGAGCTAATGTCTTGCCTTATCGGCAAGTGAAACCGAGCTACTCGCCACTTTGGCGAAAGTAAGGTCGTTGCACATGACATCCCCAAGGAGTTTGCCAGAGTATGGTTTGATGATCTCGTCTCCAACGCAACCGCATTTGGTTTCGACAGTATTGTTGCTCGATTTATATCGAGCTTCTTAGATAGGAATTGTAACCGACGGGCACTCTTCAAACGAGTTCTACTTAAATGCAGATGTACCACAAAGCTCTGTTCTTTCCTATGCTATGCATACCAGAAAGCTGCGTTTGCAAACGACGGCACTGTATATCCCTCGTTTTCTTTCAGCAAAAATCATGAGGCCTAGTATCTGACTTAATATCTCATTGATTATATTTTAACGCCACCAAAACCCAATGCTGTCTCTTAACGCGCAGAAAGGGTGATCAATAATCCCTCTCTTATTAGTAACTTTTGATATTTTAGTCATGCGAATACAAAATGACAGAACATGTATTCGAAGTATGGAAAGCTGCTACCAGAGGTTTAGGTATCCGTAACAGTGAGAGTGTATCCGAACTTTCGGAAGGATCTCCAAAACTTTCTTGGACTTATGATGTGCATACTGAATTTGATTCAAATCAGAAATTATCAGAGAAGCTCATATATAGTCATTATTAACAGTAAAGTTAGATCTTTGGATGAAGCAAGCAAGCCATCTTGGAATAAATGCAAAGTGGTGCGTAAAAAACGTGATGTCACTTCTTCACTTAAGTATGCAAATAGT
This sequence comes from Glossina austeni, assembly GCA_000688735.1. NCBI lineage: Eukaryota > Metazoa > Arthropoda > Insecta > Diptera > Glossinidae > Glossina > Glossina austeni. The sequence continues at coordinate 673,701 of KK502430.1, read as the reverse complement.
ATGCTTTCCTAATCTAATGATAAAATACAAGGTTTCGAAGAAAGATCTCTAGAAATTCATAGAGTCTCTTATAACTTAAGCTCTACGGCTAGAAAGCATTATCGTTAATTCTGAGATAGCACGACTGGACCCAAATTCAATTCATGTCTCGGACGAGGACTACATAAGTGATAACGAGGTTAAATGTGTGAAACACGACTTATATCTAAGAAAATCTCCAGGTCCGATGGCATCAAAATTATGGCTTTAAAATATATTCCCCACGAAGGAATCCAATTTTTCAATGGCATCATAATTCACTGATGCATCAAACATAACATTGCCCACAGACGTGGCAATCGGCCAAAATATTTCTAAGCCAAACTGAGGCAAACCATTAACTAATCTCAACAGTTGCGGATCTATTAGTAACTTGAGCGTTCTGAACAAAGTATTAAAAACAATTTCGGACTGACTTATGTCTTTTTGACATTGAAAAAGCTTTTGATTCTACTTGGCAGCATTGTTTGATTTTTAAAACGATATTTCTTGGTCTTCCGTTTCTCGAAGCTAAATTATACCGAACGTTTTTGAGTGCAAGATATCTTTGAGTTTCTCTTTTAGATAAATTTTTTGATTTCTTAACTATTCCTGCAGATGTCCCGCAAGGATTCGTTCTGGGTTAAATTTTATATTCGATTGTCTGTTCTGACCTTCCACACCTTAATAAATATTGTAAACGTTGCCTTTCAGACCGATGATAGCCGTACATACTGATGGCATGAGCTTGTTTACAAATATAGTTAACAAGTTGCAAATTGCAATTAATAATAATAATCTAATTGTTTAAATAAATGGAAACTTAAGTGAAATACACATAATAATAATAGAAGATAAGGCATCGTTTCACTCGAAAAAGTCTTGCTTTCTCCTCCCTTCACCTCGTTTAACAGTTGAAGGTCTAAAAATTCTTTTTTCTGATCACGTTAACTGCTCGGCTCTTACACTGAACAAAAAGTTAATCTACCGCAATTGTGTTCAGCATATCAAACACGAATACAACGTTGCCATAAATATGCTATATCCGTTACTAAACAGATAATATATACTAAATACTGTAAATAAGATTATCTTGCTGTTGTTGTTGTTGTTGTTGTTGTTGTTTTTCGATCAATTATATGGTATGCCTATCCATTATTGGGCAACTGTGCCAAAATAAATTATTGAAAATGATGCTAGACTTGCTTAAGTACTTTAAGTACCGAAAACTTTCACAAACTAACACATGTGGCACATCATACACGTTGTATGAATTCTAATACTCTTTGCTTTTTCCAATTGTAATGATATAGAATTAAGAACGTAGATAATATTCTTAAAAGTGTATGGTGTATGGTTCTAGTTCTACAATAAAGCCAAACTTCAACTTCATAATAACACATAAACTATACAAGCGAGGCTTGTTATTAAAAAGTACAATGTCTCACAATGTGTCACAACAACGTGTAAAATTTTATATTTTGCGGAAAAGATAGATGAAAAATGTTATTAAACCCTCACCCTACACTAGCGTCTTAGCTTTTTAATTTAATTAACCTTTCTTGACTCTCAGTTGTATTATCCTACGAACGCTTCCAACGACAAGCGGACTAGATATTAAGCACTTCTTCAGAGTATTAAAAGCGCAATTTTCCGCCTTCAAATTATTAATACACATTTATTTTATTGTTTTGTTTTGTTTTTTTTTTTACTATTTGTAGTAGTAGTATAAAAACTAATCAAGGAAAATTATGCCAACACGTTTCACGAGACGCAATAACAATCGATTTTATTATCTAATTTATATTGCGGGTTATGTTGATATTATTATTTTCATAACAAATGTTATTTTCCTAACCGTATAAATGTATACGGATATGTATGTAGGAAAATGTATAAGGGTAGTAAAACGTGCGAAAACTGACATTTATATTCACAGCCCTTGCACATACAGGGGTGGTTATGAAAATATATAATCAATTTACTTGTCCCTAATCAATATTCTAGAGAAAGTTTTTCTGAACAAAAAGTTAAAAATTTCATAGTAATTTATTACAGCAACCTATAAATGATGTACAAATGCTAACTTTATCACGTGCTTCATTAGCCGCTGAGATTCATATTGCAAATTTCATCAAATTTATATGTATATCATGTGATCAGTGTATATATATGTTCGAGCGGCACTGTGAAGTGAAACTTCAGGTAACAGGTGTTCAATATTCATACTCAGTTAAACCACTGTCTCACCGAAATCATATGAAGCAAATTTTTCATCGGCATAACATTCTGCGTTGTGTATGCACAAATGAAATTTCCATTCCTCCAGCGCACTGTTAGTTGGCATATGTGTTTTTTTGTTTCAATTACGTCTACCATACATGTATATATTATATATTGGCGATTGCCAAAAGTTTCCATCGCATAGAAATGTGTAAAGTGAGCAAAATAGGTTTGTTTTCGATCAGTACATATATGTTGGCTTCGCTCCATTTTTAATCTGAAATTCAATAAAATGCTGATGAAAGAAGAGAGTAAAGCGTTCTCCCCTTCTATTCAATTCAATGTGACTCGCGTTAAATCAACCCGAAAGTGAATTTTTACTATTGTTAATTAAATCTCTTGCGTTTATCTAAAGCAATTTTATGCTCTTATTAAGCAAGAATTGTTAACCCAATAAAAAACGTTTAAAATTAAAAAAAATCTACTAAGGTTAACGTGTTATTTTATTTGTTTATTAATTTTTTTTTTTTTTTTGTATTCTCCGCTCAACGCTAAAAGTTTTCATATTTCCCTTGTTTGCATTCATTCGTCCAACGTGGTGAGTATTCGAAGTTTCCCCTTAAACCCGATGTAACTCATCGCAACGATTAACTTCCCTGCCATCTACAGATATCATAAAAAATAATGGGTAAGAAAAAAACTTCGCGATGTGTTTTTTAATCGAAATTCAAACATATTTTTTTTTAATAATTTACATCAACTTTATTAAAAAAAATAGTAATAAAGTTTTGCTATATCATTGGAAAATCCATAGAACCTCTGGGATTTCTAAACAAAAAACTGAACCAGAATGCAAGCTCGTAATGAAGCGTAAACTGAACGCAACTCCGTTCCACTCCTAATCAAAAATGCATAAATTCCTGCTCATTACAAACACACATGTTATAAAAGTGAGAAGGCTGAAATTTTCCACATTTATAATACTTTACGAAAAACTCTAGTATTTATGTGCAAAGACGGAAAAACTTACAAGTGATTATATTTATTAATCATAAGGTAAACAAGACCGTAACCGTGTAACCGTGTAGCGTGTGGGTGATAAAGAATAAGTTCCTCCCACCTACTATTACCGAACGACGTTTGCATACTCCGATCTTTTCGGCCTTTTGCATATAGTTTTTATGATACAAAAGGGGATAACCAGATCGGGGATAACCAGATACTTAATCTCGCAGCGATGTAATAAGATGAAATATACCATTCGTTCCAAACGTATTGAGCAGCTGCTTTGATCCTATAAACGATTTGTCGACCAGATCGCTACGTATCTAAAACATTGAAATTTACAAAACGGAAACGAGAGAACCATTTTCGAGCTGCTTAGGCCAAGTTTGCAACTTATTCGAATTTTTTAATTTCTATCTTAATATTTGCAAGTAAAAAAAGGTTAGACTACCAAAATGATGCATATGGTGGGATGAATGGGCTGGCAGGCATAGGTAAGCTTATTTCATTATTATTCGAGATTTTTTTACTGCTACGAAAATCGCACATTTGAAGGTGCATAAGACTAGGTAATGAACGTCTTCAAATATCAAAACCGGACGTAAATTTGCGACACTTCACCTGCCAATGTAGCTGGCGATTAAGAAAAAAATGTTCAACAATATGCAGATGAAAGGCATTAACACAAAAATGTTGGAATGAAATTTGGTATTGATGACTGGCTGGATGACTGAAGGGTCTTCTTGGCGGAAGAGAGAATTAAGCATAAGTAATATGCTGTAAATAATTTATAAGTCGATCTCCTAAGTAATGTAAACCTATGCTCTTCTAAAATCACAATTCAGAGGTACGAACTTAACCCCTAGAAAGAATTGGATAAAAACCTAAAACCGCAAATGGATAGCATGTTACGTAGCAGAGCTGGTAAAAAGTCTTACAATTTTTTTGATCTTGAAGAATTTTCGCATCAAAGTCTGAATTGTTGTGACACGTACATTATTTTTTTTTAATTTGGACAGTATTGTATTCTAAACTACTGACTGAAGGAGTCATTAGGCCTCTGCTATTCACATCGCGTCGCATCTCTTAAACAAAGCAATCAAGGTCGGACTGACATCGATATTGCTAAACGAAAAATAGAAGATTAAAATAATGTTAAAAAGCATTCCCGATAATCGGAAATAATGAGATCATTGATATTGCATAATCCTTGCAAAAAAACATATCGATCTGTATCAATCGTCAAGTAGTTATATTGATCACTATTCAAATCTTGCAAACAAAAAATGCTTTTCCTTATGTCGTCCTTACATTTGTCGATCGATGTGTTATTTCTGCCTATACTCGACTATTTCCTTTGCGTTTTTTTTTTTTTTTTGCTTCTTTCAAGTTCTGACTACTCCAATTCCAAATCATGACAATTAAGCCACGCTGTGACAGTTGCACTTGATAATTGTTTCTTTCATTGCTAGGTAAAGTATTTAGATGATCGTTTTTTAATTAGGTGCCGTTGTAGCTATAATTAGCTATAATTACAACTCGACTAATTTATAAATTTTTTGCTGATCTGAGTATGTACAAAATGATCTGTGTGTGTTCCGCTTACCATGGGTTCGTGGAACGTTACGTTTTTAATTTTTTCGAATACTTGTTTGATCAGCTGCAGAATTGTTGCGGCCATTCAAGTTTTTAATGAGTTAAGGCTGCCGTTTTCGATTGGATTAGATATTCTACTCTTTTTTTTCTTAGATTACCTAATGATCTTTTCGCTTTTTGTTTAAGGCGATTCGACTAGTTGAACAGGGATAGACACTACAACAGGCTTAGAAACCGCAGGAGGTTATTACGCGCGCACTTAAGCCTTAAAAAAATTACTTTTGCCGAATATTAACGAAATGACAACACAAGGTCGATTCTCGCGAGACGCCTTGAATTGAATGAGGGAAATTATTTAACCTTCATGCCAGTAGCTACTACAGTACGTAGGTACGAGAATTGATAAATTATTATTTAAATGCACGAAAACAAGCACAAAAACTAACTAACTAGCATTAACTAAAGATGTTTTGTTTTTGTTTGCGAACCTTCTGGTGATGTGTTTTCGCTTTTTTGTATTCTTTATGGCACTAAAGTATATTTTCTGCTTATAATTTCATCAAGTCTAAAAAAAATTTTGAAGTATTATTTAATAAAAGCTTCTGCGTCATAAGAAATATATTTTTTCACCCTCGACCCATAAATATGGTTTTTAATAAGCGGACCTCAATTTTCGGTACTGTATGTAAACTTCATTTGGCTACTGTATGTTTTCGTGATGAATATCGTCTGCATTGGAAGGATGTCTTTTTTTTTCATTTCTCTATTATACCAACCACTGGTATGGTATGGGGGCATATACACTTTGCCAAAAGTTTGCAACACTCAAAAGGAAACTTCAGATGCCTCACACAGTACAATGTTAGCCAGTGCCAAATTCGGAATGAACGTAAGCGTGTCCGTCCGGTTAGCTTTCCATTTGCGCGTCTGCTTAACTGCGTAGTATCTGTGGTAAGCACTCTGCCGTTCGCAAAAACGAAGATATTGTCTTCAAAGTTGGCGCAAAATTTCAAATTGGAACCATTCAAAGGACACACTTACAATGCAACATAGCTTGAGCCTGCACCCTTGCTTTTCATGTTTTTTGCTCATTACTCATAAACTACAATAGGCACGCGATAAAAATGTCCATTGTCACCACACAAAAGTAGAAGAAAACAGTCACGCCCACTCAATATTAAAAAGTAAGGAAGTGCGGTCTTTCTTTTCTGTAGTTTTTTGAAGTGCCAATAAAAAAGTCGGTCACAACCGAATATAATTTTCTCACTTGTTTTCATTTAACTTTTAAAGGCATAAATTGTGCTTCGTCAGGAATTCTTAATTTTTATAATTTTTCAAGCGTGGATGGATATCTTTGCATATATACATTTTTGTTATGTACGTGCATACTGACGTTCACGCTTCTCTTTCACTTTATAAATTAAAAGCAAAACTAAATGAAAAAAGACAGATTGTGCACTCGCCGGGCAACCAGTTTACATGATAGCGCGCCAAAAAAAACAATAAATAAATTGGGACAAATATCTTAACGATCGTCGCTGCTCGACTCTGCTTTTAGTATCATTTAAAGCAAATCATAAATATTATTTATGAACATCATACAGGAAATTAACAGCAGCACAACAATAACAAAAAAATACCCCCGTAACCTGACAGAGAACGTACATTTTACAGGGCACAGAGAATAACAAAAAGAACATGTAAGAAAATTATATTCGACTATGGGAGCATATTCCACGGCCATCATCCAAAAACTCAAAGAAAATGAAGTGCCGATACTGCTATCTGATATTGGGTAGGTGTGGCCTATTAACTTTTGAAAACGGACTTGTTGATAATTTTTTCGATACTGGAAGCATGTTCTTCTACCAATTTGACTCATGTCCAACACTAACCTGGATGCAAGAATTTTCAATTTTCAAATAGATAGACGGACGCATAGAGTCTCTGACCGGCATCCTTCTGGATGTTGCAAACATTTTAACAAAAAAAATACATATCCAACAATAAAGATGATGAAAATAAAGGGCAAACCTTACCCACTTATTTTAGTATGGTAATCACTTGGCATAACTTGACAACTGGGCCATATAACCTCTCATATATATTGCACGTTGACAACCGAAGGCAACGGTTTCATCAGGTTCATACTTACACGGAAATTGTACATCCGCTTATAAATAAATAAAATGAAATATATGTATATATGCACGGATGTGCACGGATTCATGAGCAAATGCTTATGTGGATGGGCTTTCATCTTAAAGCCGGCAAAACCTGATATCATAGCAATTATTTTAATTGCGCATACTGGTAAAAGAAAAAGCTTTGCAATGGCTGGCATAAAGCTCGAAAATGAAATAAAATAATAAATTCAAAAACCAATCTTATTGCGTGTCCACGTGATTTTGAGCAGGTTAACATATATACTATTAGAACCGGTTAAAGGAAGCAAAGTCAATCGGTTTCTTGTTTCCAGTTCACCGTACACAACATCTACTTTAAACATAAAACGCCTACAATTTATGTTCAGTGTTTCGCCGCATAGATTCATCTCGACGCAACGACATGAAGTAGATTTGAAAGAATCTTCTCAGTCAATTCTAAGCAAGCCCGCTTTTTATTTATTTTTTTTTTTTTGTTTGTGAGGGAAATGGATTAGGCCTGTATGTGTCGATTTAGACCCATAATCCAGTAGCGATAAAAAGGCACGTAAGTGCTATGAAATCGATTTTATGGTACGTGTGCAACACGTTTGATATAGTGATTTTTTTTAGTTTAAAAACTTTTTGATGATCCTTATGCTTGTAGAA
>KK502430.1:643394-665727 GCA_000688735.1 Glossina austeni | reverse complement strand
AATCCAAAAAAAAAAAAAAAAAAAAAAAACGAGAATTAATGGGAAATAGTGGATAACGATATCATACATAATGCAACTTCAACCAAAAACCGAGAATGATAGTTAAGTTATTTTATACGTAATAACGCTTCAGTTGAATATCTTTAGGAATTATCTATATTCACTTAAAAGAAGCTCTGAAGCGACCTTTGAGGAGATATGAAGCTGAAAGTGATTCGCAGGCTTTTAGCGGTGTTGCTAAGAAACTACAATTTTGAGATGAAAATCTTGCTCTCCATTATTTATTTATTCTACCTGAAACATGAATGAAATGTATCTTTAAAACAGCGTCTCTTAATTTTACGATCTGATTTATTAATGAAAGAGTAGCCTGCAAACACTAACTACTTATAAAAAAATTGATATTTTCAAAAAATCGTACGTGTTTCATTAGCTGTAGGAATATAGTTTAAAGCATTCTTTCTAATTCAAATTAGGATTAGTTCCACCAATTGACCCAGACCCTCTTGAGCTAAAGATGTCTCCAAAGAAAGGCTGCGGTGTTGGTTGGTTTTTTGTTTTTTTTTTTTTTTGCTACTTTCCTACTACATGAAGGTAAGCTAATCTCGAATATTATTATTCTGCTACCTTTCCTTCCACCCGAAAAAAATTTTTCAAAAAACCCTTTTTTAATAGACTGTTACAGAGTACTTTGGAACTTTACGTTACGGAACACAACACACATGTGTATGCCGTCACATATATCCTTATCTATACGCAAAGCAGCAGTTGCATACGCCCTTTTTTGCAATGCGCTTACAAATGTGAGTATAGCGGGCAAAAAACCGGCTTACTGACGCTGAAAAGTGTCTCTAAAATACAAAAAGTTGTCCATCAGTTATATACAGAAATTTCGATTCTATTTATCGAATATTCTAAGAATATTCAAGAAAAAACGAAGTGAATCTATTTGTGTAAACTAAAGCGAATTGTTGCCAATTCTGTTGCATTAAATACTTCTATAATGATACAGAATAGTGGCCAACCAGTGCGCCCACCGAAATCACCTGTCTTTGACCTTCACACATATATGGCGGAATAATTGAAATTATAAATTATTGTATATAAAATACAAGGCCCAGTATAAGTAGCGAAGGCAAAAAAAAAGAAAGCAATTGGCGCTCTTGTTAGTAGGGAGGTTATGAAATTTTTCGCTGGCGATGAAATTTTCGCTGGCAGCCTTGATCAAAGCAACATATCAAAAACAGCTGATCTCTTTCAACGGAAAAATTTTGATAAGCGACAAACATTGTAATGCGAAAATCGATACTGATATGTAATGCAAACGCACGTAAAAAATTTTCACATTTAGCACTGCTTTCCTCGACTCAACAGCAAGGGATCGACAAACTTTTAATAAATACATCCCAAGGCCCCGCAATAAAATTATATAATGCCAAGGGGGACTTAAACGCAAGCGCACATCCACTAGGAGCAGTCTTGTAGCAACAAGATCAGCAAGTTGCACATGCATCTAAATCACTATCGAGAGTCCAAAGTCATTATCCATAACTGGAAAAAGACGCAGTTCCAATAAAATTTCTTGAACACATATGAATACATATGAAACAGCCCAGAAGATACCGATCGACAGATATTAACCGAACCTATCCAGAACTAACTAAACTGAATTCCTCTACAAAAAGTAATTCGATATGCCAAGAACTGGCTTCTTACATAAGAACCGGTTGAACTCAAACACTGATACTAGATGACTTAACTTAGACTTAAGAATACTAAAACTATAAATACGAACTAGAGGTTGACGAACCTGGCATAATACTTAAAACCGTCATACTATTTATTCCGTTCAAAATGAGACCAGAAAATTTAACAAACATTCGTAGCGAGCCGTTTAGCTACGCCAAATGTACCGAAATAGCTGGGCAATATCTTTTCTGAACGAATATGAGCCGTGACGTTTTTCACTTTATAGAACAACGCGGGTACCTGCCAAATGCGTCAGTGCAACAGCAACCTGTCGAAAGGAAAGTGCTACCCACGACCTTGATATTGTCACTGCCGATATATTCCATTTCTAAGAAGATGACATCGTTTTCATGAATGGCCTTTCAGACTATCAACCTCTGGCTTTTGACAGTGGTGGATAGGCGTTGACGCATTTGACTGACCATATGCGACGAAACTCCAATTTCCCCCTCAACGAGTCTAAGACCAACTGAAATTTAATTTCAAAAATATTGGCTTAGGACTATACATTTCGCAGTCTTCGAGATCTTTGTGTGTATATCCTTATCATCAATTTCTCGTAAGGCCGTTGCAATCTGAAATTAATATGGAAATACGTATGTTCACTTAATTTCAGACCCTTTTTCCAAGATTTATCATACCTGGAAAATCGTATGTTTGCAGTGAATTTAGTAAATGCGACATGTTTTCACGTTACTTATTATAGTATATAGGTGCTTATGTGAAATGACTTATTCAATGAATTTCGGCGATCCTCTTTCATAAACTCTGAGAGAGGGAGAGAGAGAGAGAGAGAGAGAGAAAATTATTCAAAATTCAAATCAAGAAAAAATCTTTTACTTTTGCTTATTAACAATAAGTCGCTTTTTCTCTCTTCAAAAGAAAGAAAGTTATAATCAATTCATAAGCAATCACGTTCATGTAGTTGCATGCCTTAGAAGGTATGGTCATTAAAGCATAAAACGTGTAAAAAATTCAAATACATGATATATTAAAAGGAAAGCATATGAAGGCCCAATGAAATAAAATGATTTCTTCTTGTGAAGAAGTTATTTCAGGTAACACGCATATGAACGAACTTTTATTGGAAACAAGTCGTTGTTCCAGACAAACCAGACATTTTGGTAACTCCTAAATCATGCTCAAGCATAAGTAAAAATTCAACCGTCTTTTTAGATTTAATTTCAGTTTGCTCTGCATTGCCGAATTTCGACAAAAGCCTACCAAGAACGTTCACTTTTATTGTTGTGTCCCGTCAACAGTGCCATCTAACTTTTACATACATAGCTACTTATCAACAAACAGGCGTAGTACGCGTGAATACTCTAATTTTCAAAATAAGTCCAAAAATTTGATCGAAAAGACTAAATGATCTAAGCGAGCGACAAAGTTTAGTCGGTCATCTACAATGACTGGTTCTGTGAGTACGATTTCCAATTTTGTTATCTTATATAAATGGCACGTTAAACACGATTAGTAAAATTGACTCAAAAGACTCTAATAATTGGAAAATTTCATTTTAACGTTAAACCATCGCCTACCAAATCTTATCAAAAAATAAAAGAAAAAAAAGCTGTTAACTTCTCAACCAACGAATACTTTGCGAACGACGAATATGTGCAATAAATGCACAAAGTCCGCATTGTTTCGTAAGCAGCCAAACAAATATGTATTTCCTTACAAGTTAATAAAGTCTTTGTGGGCGTTATTATTATTCTTCTCAGAGACACTGTTAACCTAAAACCATGTGGCTACATAACTAACAACAATAAAAGGCAGATAAGAAACTTTGCATTCGGCTGCGACCGAATTTTCTTTATCCAGCACCATACAAAATTGAAGCTTCCATACTCTGTACGGCTGAGCACAGCAGTGTGGGATAAGCCATAGAATGGACGTGGAAATTTTTAGCGCTACATCTATCTTGCGAATAAAAAATCCAATCTTTCGTCTTCGAAAACAGAGGGGCTCTCATACAAGTGACCACGGCGAACGTATCCTTTAACCGATTTCGCCTATTTTCAATACAAGTTTACAAAGTTGAAAACCGATACCTTAATTTTTGCGACCAGCGCAATGTTTACGACAGAAACCTGCAGACGGGAGGATGGACATGCGTAACTTTACTCAATATTTAATACTGATCGGGAACATATATACTTTGTCATCTTCGTTTTGAGAAAATAATTAAATTTTAATATTATGTAAAATTGGGTGGGTGTGGTCGACTTTTCCAATTTTTCTAAAGGCATTGTCCAGGATTTGTTATGATAAAGCGGGTACGACTAAAAAAAGGAAAGCTGAAGTTTGCACCATTTTTTTTATATAATAAAAGAGCGGATTAGTAACTCGCAATTGCTGCGGAACAACATGTTAGTGGAAAATAAGTAAGAACATTATGACCGGACAAGGCCGAATAGTACATACCCTGCAACACTTCACCTAACGAAGTTATTCACTCTGTTTGGCAATAATGCACCAAAAGTTACAGTTTATTTCCATGCAAAGGCATAATTTTCATGAGAGTGCGAAAAATTGACTCACTCGGTCCAAATACCGTAAGGTTACTTTCTATATCAATTTCCTATCATTAACTAATTTTCACAATGAAATATTAAAATTATACCATTTTATTATATAGAGACTCAGTTTTCGCAGGAACGATTATATGAGAGAGGCTTCATACCAATTTAGAATGTCCAAATACTATTACAGGGCGAGTTTTGTCGATGAATTTTGAAAATTGCATATTTTTTCGATACAACGAATTTTCAAAGTACGAAAATATATAGAAAGCGGTCAAAAATTTGCACCGATCCAAACCATTTTCAATAGCGTTCGTCCTTGGGCCAAAGTACCAAAAGCAGCTCAGTGTACCAAATTTCATCGAGATAATTCACTCAAAAATTGCGACCCGTAGCTGGTACATAAATTTACATTGACATCAAACGGTAGATCTACCTCAACCGCACCAGCGTGTTGCATACGTCCGCATAAACGTAATATACCATAAGTGGTGTAGGGGGCAAAAGATTGTCGACAAGTTTGGATCGTCCTGTGGTGCATGCATTTCTTTGCTTTTGTATTGGTTCAGTGAAGATTTCAATCGGACATGGAATAAGTCAAAATAAATTTGTGTTTTGTAGGGATATAGAAAAATAGAAACTCATAGCATAAGTACATATACATATACAAACTAGTGCTGTAGGATTATCTATGGAATCTACTGGTACATTTCTGTCGCTATATCTGCTGTAATTTGAAAAAGCAGATTTTTTTTGCGGAACACTTGTCGCAGACATTACTCCAAGAGACGGACTGAATCTGACTTGAATCAATTCAAGATACCATACTTGCAAAGCATATACAGGTTATAGCGTCTCTTAAGCATCCTTCTGAGTGTTGCAAACCACTGCCACTGTAAACGCGGTAGATTAAGTTTTTCTTACATAAGATATGATATTAAAATTTCGCTATTTTTACGTACGCACGCATGTATGCTTGCATATGTGAATATAACGAGAATCATTTATTTGTTACCTTGTTTTCCACTTGTACGATACAATTTAAGTCAATGGCAGGTCATTGACGCAGTGGGCACATCGAGAACAACAAAAGCAAAAATGGAAAATGACATAGTAACCACATCATACACAACAACACTAAAAACGCCCATATAATAAAAGGAAAGAAAAAATCCAAAGAAATAACAATGACACGGGTGTAAAAAAAAAATAAAGAAATAAACATAACAAAATATTAAGCGGAAATATTTTTTTACCTCGATAAACTCATATATACATATGTTTGCAGGCACACACATAAGCGGATACATTCAACATTGAACGTACTGCGTACATATATAATTTCGTACGCTTGAATTTATTTGGCTCATTTAATTATGTATGCATACACATATATGTACACATAGATATACATATAGATACATACATACATATATATATATATATATATATATGAATATATGTGTATATAGTTACACGTTATATTACGTATGTCGTCACGGTCGTTGGAGTTGATGTTGATGTCAGTATTTGGACGGTTTACTCCTGACATGTAATTGTAATTTAAACGATTAACTTTTACCCAACAACAAGCGCCACGACTTATTAAACTGCGGTAAATATAATATTTAGAATACTAAAACTCCCCAGTATCACCGTTTATTTCAAGCGACGTGAACAAGTAGTAAAATTATTGGATTGCCATGCATGCGCGAAGCAAAATGTTCGTGTCATGCAAGCATGAAATACACGAATCGCACTCCATTTGCACTCCGAGCGTGCTCGTGTTATGAGTGCTTGATTTTGTTACTCATGCTTGTGTTACTCTTCCAGGATTTTGTAGTTTTACCAGGCCGAAAAACAAATTTTCGAGTTGTGAGCGCATGCAAAGAATAACAAACATGTCGCAAAACTTAGGAAAGTTACATTCAACTCAAACCAAATCTTTTATATCCACCACCTTCACTTAAAAAGAGAAAACAAAGGCAAGTAAGCTTTGACACCCTATCATATGTAATGTGTAAACATGGTTGACGTTTTGCACTTTTGTCCAGGCAATATACAATTCTGATATTTTGAATTTAAACTTTTGTCCGTCCCAGCGATTTTCACTTCTTCTCACTCATATGCCCATATATGGGATACAGACTTTATTTGAAAGGGTTTCCTTTCTATTCTACTTTATTACCGTGTTTTAATAATAATTTCGACTCAGCCACGTGCTGTTACAATTTTAATTTCTGACGTAAAGGAAAAAATTTTTTCGATTGTAACAGTTTTGATATAATTTTAGGTTTCGCATAAATTCTTCTTGGTTCCCCAAACTTAACTAAGATTGTACTTGGCGTTCATTGTTCAAGCCATCAACACTAACTTTTTTGTTGTTGCCTTTAGTCCTCCTTGCCATGCCCTCTTCTGGCATTGTCATTTATTAACTGTCATAAAATTAGTGCTTGTGTTCGCTTGGCAGCGTCTTTGTCATTTTGTCTCGAGCAAATTAAAAGCGACAACCAAACTCTTTAATATCAATTTTGCGTCAGTTCATAGAGATCACAAACTGAAGTGCAAAAAAAAGATGTTGCATCACATAATGGGGCAAATTGAAGATAGATCATTGATATATCATTTTTATCCCTAGCAATGTTTTAGCAATCTTTTCTTTTATATTTCCTTCTAATTTTGAAAATAATTATAATCTTTAAAAATAATTGTATATAAAAACAAGGACGATCACCACAGAGAACGTTGCGCATCGGACCAATTTTTTGACCATGCCCAATAGAAAATATTCGATTGCTAGTATTTCTGGACAAAGATATGCACCTTTTATTGCACTGGTCGTATCAGAAAGTGACGCTGAATCTGTCTGTCCATGTCTCCGTCTTATTTTCGCAGTTCTTGAGATATTTTGATGGAAATCGATATACTGACGTGTTTTGGCCCAAGGACGAACGGTATTGAAAATAGATTGGGTAAGGCTGGCCATTAAATACCCTACACCAACACAATTCTTATTTTTATTATAGAATACAAAAATTATATCTTGTTTATGTATAAAGGCATATTTTTCATGTGCATAGTCCTGGAAAGGCGGGCCCAAAACGCAACCTAATATAGGGCAGAATCCAAAAATACAATACAAATCATTTTTGTACGAAATTACTATAATATTATGGGTGAATTTCCATCACCACTAGCTAAAACTTAGACTTTTTTGCTCTGCAAAAGTTCAATTTTAGTGAAAATCGTAATAAGGGTGGAATCCTAAAAATAGGCTGACATGGTCCAAATATTAAAAATGTGTAGTGACCTGCTCAAGAGTGGAGCAAAAATATGTCAGGTTTAATTTAAGGTCTCCAAATTTATACTTAAACGATAGAATTCCAAAAATGCTCTAAAAGATAATAAACAAACAGTTTTTAGCGTTGTATAAGGCTATTTGTGTGATGATCTTACTCGAATATCTGCCCATTAAAAAAGTTTTGTTACCTTATTACGAAAAGAGTAATAAACTTAACTTTAAATAAAAAAGCGTTGCCACCAAAATCATACACATAGGATAATATATAAGTGGAAATTTTTGTCTCCGTACTTTATAAGTTAATTAACTATTGTACTGTCGGCGTATTCTTTGATCGATTTCACTCAATGCTTCGTGCAAGAGCTTCCAAGATTTTCACTAAATTAGAAGCTGGTATCTTAATTCTTGGGACTGACCGACATGCCAAAATCGGCTCCGAATTCTAGCATTATTATAGGCAAGCACTTTTGCCACACGAAGAAGATCCTGGCAAAGCAGCTTTTAGCTTGAAAGCAAATTCACAGCACACTTACAAAAATTATTAATTAAATGTAATTTTAATTGTAAGTGGAAAAATTCGATAGAAACATTATATCTACGAACACAATTTGTGCGAGTTTTTCGGTGTTATATTGGGGAGGACCTACCGGAGCATACAAAAGGAATATCTGTCGAAATCGTTCAAAACAAAAAGGAGCATAATTCAAAAATTAATTATCGAGATTTTGATATTGCAAAATTATGTCTCTGCTGGATAACCTAAACGTCAGTAATATCTCGAAACTGAACACATCAAGAAAGTTGGTTTAAGGTTAAAATTTTAAAATAAAAACAACAACGATGGCAACTACAATGCAAACGTGGTAGAATCGTATGCAATAAGCGATTCATTTTCTTTAGCATCAAGTAACTGAATTAATAAAATTATCGACACGTACCTCAAGAGAGAGAAGCGTCATACTCGTCGGATAATCGAAAGTGTTTTACCAAGATTTTAATTGATGATAAACATCAGAAATTTAAAGTAAATTCGGGAGCGGGGATCGAGTTACGGTTCTCGTTATCAAGCGAACTTAATGCCGAATTTGTATTTTGGATTTCACACTCGTAACGAGAGAATCCGATTGATGGTACTCGATAGCGTATGAATACTTGCCCGATATCGAACGTTGAATTCCGCATTTTAACTCAAAAGCAAAATAGCTGTGGGCTTCATGTTCAAAAGGAACATAAAGCAAAACATCGTCGTAAAACTGAATGGGCAAGGAAAAATTGGTTAATCTCAGAAATTCCAAATCGAATCAAATAATTACTTAATAATTGAAATAACAATTTTTTTTAAAACAACGATACTAAAAAGAATAGGCGAACATATATATGGTAGAAAATACGAGGAATAATTATAACAAACATTTTTGGGAATATATGTAGATAGTGTAACGGTGTTTTCTGGGGCAGGGTAGATCTCAGCCAATCCAGAGTCCGTTTCCAAGACAATTTATTATTGATTGGACCTTTGGGTTGTTCGTACTTTAGTTTAATTTTTTTATTTATTCTATTTAATTTTGCGAGGGATTACAAATGGTTTTGCTTGTTTATTTTAGAGCGTTAGGCGGAAAAAAAAACCAGCTAGATGGCCCGACGTTTTTTTCCTTTTCTTCGCACGCGCTTGTTCCGCTTTTAATTCTGAATTCGCGGGTTACCACAAAGAGACGAATTATTTCACGTGGGTCATAGCAGCCGCGTGTCCCCGTCAAAACAAAAAGTGTTCGCCAGTCCTTCAGGGATGGCGATTAAGCTAAACCAGCTCATCCCCTATCCGTAGAGCCAGTAGTTCTTTTTGTCCTTCAGGGATGGCGATTAAGCTAAACCAGCACATCCCCTATCCGTAGAGTCAGTAGTTCTTTTTGTCCTTCAGGGATGGCGATTAAGCTAAACCAGCACATCCCCTATCCGTAGAGTCANTTTTTGTCCTTCAGGGATGGCGATTAAGCTAAACCAGCACATCCCCTATCCGTAGAGTCAACAGTTGTTTTTCCTTCAGGGATGGCGATTAAGCTAAACCAGCACATCCCCTATCCGTAGAGTCAAACAAAAAACCCTAATAGTCAAAGTCAGCTTGTCGTATAGTCGGTCCTTTACTTACCTCGGCGGCGGCTATGACACAATAAAAGACTGAGCGTATTGCGCCACGCTCTTTTATAGTGCCGGCCACCAAACTATCCCGTTATACAATGTTATTCTTATCTATCTATTCGTACATGTGCCAGCTTAAGTTCGATCATACTTGTCTGGTCGAACATGTTTGTTTTCCTTCATATGCTTATGCATAATGTTTACATCTACCTGCCTTCTTATTGCTATGCGTGTTCATATTCTACTTATTGTATGTTAACCGTTAGGTATATTTCATGCAGTTTAGTGTATACTCAACTAGCTTTGGCTATTTACAGTTATGTAGCAGATGTTTTTATAAAGTCTAATGCGCTAGTACTCTATTCAATGATTGAATATATGTTTATATATATGTTTATGTACATGTTTAGATATATGTTTATATATTAAATTTATGTTTGTATGTATGTATGTGGGTGTGTATGTAGGCATGTATATGCATATGTAGGGAAACAAAGTAATACTTACTAAGGACGCGAACCGCTTGCTTACAATAGATATATAGAAAAATGACAGTAACTCTCCAAAGAGGAGGCAAATTTGTTTTCAAAAAAATCTTCAAACCAAAACACCAAAGTCAACAAATTTTCAACTACTGGTTCCGATTTAAGTGTTAACTATCCGTATCTTATAACTCACTTGGTCTCGATTCCTATCTTGGTCATTCCAGAAAACTATATTTTACATGGTTTGAGGGCCTGAAATGTAGTTGGCGCGCTTGAACCTAATGCCATTCGATCGTGTGTACTCAAGTAATGCTCACACGAGGTATTTGGTCTTATTTCAAAGATTTGTAATCAGTCCTTAAAATTAGGTGTTTCCCCTTTGTACTGGAAGAGTAGTTTCCTTATTCCGCTTCACAAATATCGAAACAGACATCGCGTTAAGAACTATACAGGCATTGCCAAGTTGAGTGTCTTACCTAAATTGTTTGAGAGAATAGTTTTTGCATTTAACTTTTGCTATCAAATCTTATATTTCTCCATTCTAGTATGGCTTTCGGAAAGGACGATCAACTTTTACGAATATCTTGCCATGTTTACCGGGCGCTTTCTCTTCACTTTCGCGCACGGATGTCGTACATACTGATTTCAGTAAAGCGTTTGACTTAGTTAACCATAACTTATTGATCTTCAAGCTCTAGGCCTCTAGCTTCCCTTTGTGCTTTTAGTTAGTGAATAGATGAGATCTTATCTGCATAACAGATCATTTAGAGTTCTGTTTAATTTCATCACATCGGATGAATTTCCCCTGACACCCGGTGTCCCTCAAGCCAGCTACTTAGGGCCCCTTTTATTTAATCTACACATTAATGATCTCCCTTCGGTGATTAAATTCAACCAGATCTTAATGTACCCTGACGGTGTGAAACCGTTTTCTTCCTTCTCCTAAAAGTTCTATTCGACCAATGATTACGTTCGAATTTGCACATTGAGCTCTCTTTAAGTAAAGCTAAGTCCGCGCTAGGTTTCATTAAAAAGTGGTCCAACGAGCTTAATACTCCTTACATTACAAAAAGGATACACATGTGCTTACTTAGACCAATACTTGAGTATGCCTCTGTCGTTTAGTCTCCTTCCTATAGCTGTTATGTAGATTGAATTGAATCAGTTCAAAAGCAATTCGTGCTGTTTGCCCTTAGCAAGTTGATTTGGCACCCCTTTGTCTCTCTGCCTTCTCACAAAAATAGGTTGTTTCTGTTATCTTTAGGCCGTCTTTTGCGAAACTTGCGAGTTTTCTTGTTAATTACGTTAATTAATGGTACTATCGATTCGTCCACATTAAGTAAGTAAGTAAGTAAGATAAGCTTTAATGGCTGTAATCGCTAGTCTAGGCACTTTATGTTTATTAAGCTGAGTCAATGTAAATATAATTATTAGCTGTTAAATCCGTTCAGACTAACTTGCAATCTTAACATCTCATTATGATTCGAAAATTAACTGGTATTGTTTACTGTTATCGGTTGCCAAGCTTTTGCATCTTTGCAATGGCTTAGGGGCTTCAACTTCCAACTTGGATCTGTACTTGCTGTGGGTGTGTCTCTGTCCTAGTTGTGTATATGCTTTGTTTCTCTTTTTTTTTCTTTCCTATTTATTTATACATGATTCTTTACTAGTCTTTACTAGTCCTTATTTACCTTGTACTCGTTTTTAATAATCATTAGTATAAAATTGACTTCTATGAATCAATTAAATTCGGCTGCTAATTTATTTTAGCTGAGTCTCACATGTAAGCAAATAAATAAAGGGCTAAGCGCACAAAAATGAAAAAGTAAATTTTCTAATGGTTGACTTGATATGTTTAATTGCACACAAATATCGCTGCTGTTACATACATTCTCACGCATGTTCATAGTGTAGTCTTACTCATGCGCAGTGCACAAACACAAGTACCTGTACTCATTTTCGTTCTTTTACTCGCTTTTACGTTCGTTCGCAGTGTTTGTTTACATTGGATGTCTCGAAGTTATACTTAATAATTTTGTTGCGCAAATGTTGCTTGCGTAATGTTCCAGAGTTATGTAATATATATAAAGCTTAATGCAATATAAGTGTGTGGTTGAAGCGTGAATTTCGTGATAACAAGATGAGTTCGATTCCGCGCTGGCTCGTGCGGAATTTCTTTTTGTTTAAGTGGCATTTTGGCAAAGTTGAATATTGATTAAAATGTACAAAATTATAATAATAATAATTAGTGTAATGTTTTACTCCTAATAAGAATAATAACAGTAAGAGGAAAAATATGTAAATGTTTCCCATTTCAATTCTTTACTCTCTCTCTCTCTCTCTCTCTCTCTCTCTCTTACGGTCTTTAATATCGTTTGTTTATATCGGATGCCTTGAACTTGTACTTAATTATTTTGCTGTCCCACCTTATATATATAATATTTTTGCATTATGTTATACTAAATTTTAAATGGTATATACATGTATACCAACCAATTATTTATTTTAATAAAATTTTAGAATAAAATTTTTTCTTATTATCTCGACATATAAGCCACAGTTATCATTGGCTGAGTCCTTTCAAGCTCAACACGGAAAAAAAAAAAAAATGTACTGCACGAAGGATGAAGAATTCCAACAACTTTGTTTAAATAGGATATCGTAAGTTGACTTAAAACAAGTTAGCCTATATAAAATCCCGGGATAGACTTTTTGTAAAAATCACTTCCCTGGGTAACAATGCCATCGCACCTCAAGACACCACTTAGCACCAATTAAAAATAATTTCATTAATTTACATTTTGCTCGACTTCATTCAGTCATCAGGTTGTTACCGTGCAGGGCCAGTTTTCCCATAAAGTTTCTCTGAAGGTACATAGGATATTTGCAGAACGCTTTCAGAGCCGATATTTCGTAACTATGAGTGGTTGAGAGCCGTTTCGCGTAGCTCTCAAATTGTTTATTTATACATTCCCTCAAGTTCTTCTCACCGAACATTTCCAACTCATTGGTCACTGTTGAAGAGATAGCAAACTAGATTGGATATACGTTCATCACAACAAGACAATTTCGTTTTCTGCGGAAGCTATCTGCTGTTCGATATACCGGAAAATACTCCAGCAATACGTTTAGCTTTTGTCAGTTCTAGCATGCGTAGTTAATCTCAGCGAATAATTAAACTTTACTCGCATACATTTAATTTCAATATTGTTGAGATTTTGACATGTAGTCACAGGCTTTTACTTCTCAGCACAACAGATTCCGTGCACGCTTATGATTTGCCAACTTTTATTCCTATGCAGCACATCTTATAAAATTTGTTCAATATGTCAAAATGAAAAGCTGCGTTGCTCAGCAGTCCAGAAGAACAGTCATGGTGAGGGTATATTAAAGTGTCATCCTCGTATAAAATAGCCTTTACATTCTCTGCGAGATGAGGAAAATCATGGAAAAAACGGTGCCAAAGCGCTGCCTTGAAGGACGCCGTGTTGTACAATACCAAACGAAGAAGAAGAATCGTTAATTAGAACGCTAAAATTGCGGTTCGAAAAAAAGATTGTAACATTTTAACCAAAAAGGGATTTATTCCCAGCTCTACTACTCTACTAATTTGTATAAAATTCACTTGTGACTAACAGTGTCAAATGACTTCTTGATATCTAGCGATACAGCACCTGCGTATATTTTTCATGTTCACGTGATAATCGCATCATTGTGGAATTTCAGAAGAATTTTTTAGGCGTATCATTTGTTTGTTGTTTATGTACACAATGTTGGAAAACATCCGTTCTTGAGACGTGAGCAAATGTGGTGGGGCAAACGATGATACACGTTGTTCAAGGTCTGCTAGTGGTTTATCACGAAGCTTTTCTTTGTCGACAGAGGATTAATAATCTTTGAAGGTTTCAGCAATCTCTGTTCATTTGTTATCAAGCGGTTAAAAGCTGAGATGCTGGACTTAATGTTTTTATACCCACCACTGTAAAATGGCGGTATACTAATTTCGGTTTTTTCATAATGTTTGCAGAATATGCATATGTATTCTTGATCAGCAAAAAATTCTGATTTGATTAAGCCATATCTATCCGTCTGTGCGTTTGTGTGTGTGTGTTGTTGGCACTCTCCTGATCGCAAAAATGAAGTTATCGACTTCAAATTCGGTAGAAACATTATAAGTTTCTGCACGCAGGGTGGTGTTGACAATGGGTAAAAATTGATCAAAGCACAAGCTCGCAGTGAAGCGTGAGCTGAACGCAACTCCGTTTTTCTAAACAAAAATGTATGTATTTTTGGTCATTACTCACACAAACGGAAAAAGTCGGCCATGCCTACACAAAATTGCAAATGATTAAATTGTCCTTTTTTCACTTTGTGGAAGTTTTACGCTTGTTAATCATAAAGCATAAACAAAAAAGAATGTTTAAAACTATTTTGTACCTTCCTCAAATGAAGATATATTATCTGCCTAAAAATGTGGCAATTCTAAAATATATATGGCGGACACCACGGCCAGGAGGATTAATTTCTTCTTAATAATATCAGAGATGTGCGCACTAAATGATTTTGGGAGTAGAATGCGACAAGCAAAATGTGTTAATCCTAAATCAATTGTGGTGGGCGTTACGACGCGGAAGATAAATTTTCCTTAAAAATACCTTCCGTAGAAATAAAAGAGCTTGGAGAGAATAATATATTAAGTCTAAATTAATTATGGTGGCCGTCACGACATGGTAGTGTCGTGTTTTTCTTAACAATACCTTTTAACGAAGTAAAAGGTGAAATGAAAATTTTATTATAAATTTTACTTTTTTGTCACAATAGTATAAGCCGCCAAAGATTTTAATGGTGGTGGGCATGCCAGATTCGTTCCCGGCCGAAAATAACATTCTTACTTGTTTTTGCATAATTCGAAAAAAAGTTATAACTTATGTATAAGGTTTTATGTTTATATATAGCTTGTTTGGATAAATAAATAAATCTAAGCTATAAACAACTTCTGTGCAAGATGCGGCCCTCCTTTCTGATTGCGGGACTGTGAAGAGCGTCGTGGTAGGATTAGTTATAAAAACACATTGTCCGATTAAGGTTAGAATAACATCGCGTTGAAAGATCCTTGTATGTAGAGAAGTTCAAGTTCAGAATAAACGAAATACAAGAAAGTTGATTAACGCTTATTTCGTTTCCACGTTTCATTTAATATTCTTTAAAGCTGCACTCCACTCGATTTGCGATGTTTATATTGGATTTCCATGCAATCTATGCAAAACTATTGGAAAATTTTCACTTATCAGATAATCATCCTTGAAGATAATCACCAAATT
This sequence comes from Glossina austeni, assembly GCA_000688735.1. Taxonomy (NCBI): domain Eukaryota; kingdom Metazoa; phylum Arthropoda; class Insecta; order Diptera; family Glossinidae; genus Glossina; species Glossina austeni. The sequence goes on along the minus strand of KK502430.1, from coordinate 650,210 downwards.
TACTTCAAATTCTATTACAGAAAAATATGTAAAGTAAAATTATTACAATAGGGATAAAAAATTTTAAAAGGCCTAAGCTTACCTATCTTAAAGTTCTTAGTTATCAAAGTTGGGCAAGTAAATAAACGTGGTAGTATCATATAAAGGGGAATGTCCAACTTGGGACAAACATTGCCATCGGCAATTTGTATGGTTTCAATTTCGGTAGCATCTTTGGCGTAGCCCTCTTCACTTCCGCAAGTCTCTATGCGCAACAATTGCAACTCTATAGATTTAATGGCAGCTTCCGTATGTTGTATGGTCAATTGCCCTCTTAGAGGTTGTGTCAAACAGAATTCGGTACGTTCCAACTTGCCCGTTATTAAAAATCTTGGCATTGTTATACGTTCCTTCATATTTTTTTGTAAACTATCTGGACTTATACTAAAATGCACCTCCTTATTAGTTAGTTTCACTGCCTCTGATGGAGATCTTTTATATTGTATGCAGAACTGTTGTGTTTTATGCAATGATTTCGCCAGGAAACTGCGCTTAACATCGCAACGCAATTGATAGTTAATATAAATAAAAATACCGTGATAGGTTTCGTAAAGTATACGGGGTTCTTTCTTACACGCTAATGGGAATTCGAAATGAAATTCTGACACCCCGGCAAACAATTTACCAGGTGCTGACAATTCATAAGTGGAGTTTAGAATCGTTATGGGTTTTAGGGAATTATGGAAAGCAGCCTCCATTAAGCCAACTGACTTGCTATTACTAAGATGAAGATTTACCATACCCTCCAAAGTTAAGACAATGCCATCGTGTTTTGTTTCAATGGGGCACTGGAATTGAACGCAGCCCGTCAAAAGTTCCTAGATGCGAATATATTAATCAATTTTCTTAGTAAAGTATTGTATAATGTAGAACTCACTCCCTCATAATAAATTTTATTTTCCCGTTTTAATTTTATTTCGAAATTTATACTCATTATTGTTTTGAATTGGATTACCGAATAAGCATAAGAAGAAACAGCCGCGTTTACCACTAGCAATTCATTATAAAAAGTGAAACCAAGTTAATAGAGCAACAGCTGTTCTTAAAAACAAGATTACGCTTTCGAAAATCCACAAATTTTCTTTAACTCGCTTAGAGGAAGTTCGAAAAATGCCTCGCAATCCTAATGCTGAACGTGACAATCCATGTCTTAAGGTAGTAGTCTGAAATTTATAATCATAATAATGAAATTTATAAAAAGTTCTCTACAGGAACAAGAATTATCTTATAAATGCTTAAGCAAGCATAACTACGAAAGAGAACCCTGTGAAATTTATTTTGCTAATTACAAAAATTGCAAAGAATTTTGGGTAATTACCTTAGTAAAATTTAATGTAATTTAATAATGGGTTTAATAATTTAAAAGGGCCGCGTAAAGTCCGAGCGTCGGGCAAAAGGAATTGAACCTTACTTACCGCCTGTAGAGGAGAGAGCTGCTATTAAAGAAGAACGCATGAAAAGTAACTCGCAAAAGTAGAAAACACGTCAATTTTGTAGCTTCTTTCAAATTGTAAATAAATAAATTTTAATATATATCCTTTAAACATGTATAGCGGATGCATTGTTTATTTTTAATTTAGGTAGAACTTCCTGGAGCATAGAACAGGATAATTCAAATTCTATGGATTCCTTAACGTCGTCCACAATTAATAACTTCAAGGAATTTAAACGATATAAACATGACAAACCGCGATGCGTGCATTTTGTTCCAGATATATCCAATACTTCTACTTGATCAAATTGAGAGCCGGAAACGCGGTCTAGGCACCAATCATCAAATGTGCCAACATTGTGAAAAGATAGAAACTTTAAATGCTGCAGCCATCTTAAATTCTCCAAACCCTCGTAATACAGCGTCATGTTGTCACATTTTAAACCTTCTAGTTTAAATTTAGGATCGAATTTGGAAGGTAAGTTAAATTCAGAATCTTCATTGCCTCTAATCCAACCAGGCATGTTAAGAAATTTAACCGCCCCTCCACGATATAAAACGAAGTGAGCTGATGCCAAATCACTGCCCAAAATGTTATGTCTTTCCGGGACAAATTGTTGCATATATCGCTCTTGTTGTTCCTTTTTCTTCTTCTTAGCTGATAGCCATGCCGTTATGTTCATAGGTTTTTGCATCATTACTATATAATCAGATGTTTGGTCATCATTCCCAAACAGCTTCAATTTACTTGCGAGCCCATCCACTTCGGGAGTTTTTTTACGCCAACTTAACGCCTGTTTATCCGCTTCGAATTCTTCACGTATACGTTTTAATAAGGGAGATCCTTCTTTATTAGGATCCCCAGCTAATTCTCGTTGGCATAAGATTAAAGTGCGTTTTAAGATACGTGTTGTACACTGCCGAGATATATTCAACATAATTTCAAGAATTTGAGCAAAATGAAAAACTTTGTTGCCACTAAAATAACATAATGAAAAACAGCTGCTACGGAAAGCATCTGCTCTACATATATACAAATGTTACCAAGTCGTTTTTCTTTAATTAGGAAAAAAGGTGGAAAACCAATTTAACACTTTATTTTATCCAAAACTATATATATTTTTTTTACAGATTTTATTGTATTTTCTCATATAATTTCATGTATTGTCCATCTATAGTAACACATTTTAAAGAATTGAAATGAAGAGTTGGTTTTAGTCTTCTAAAATTTGATAATAAAGTTTTTAAATTATATTTGTTTATTTCATTAAGCATTAATTTGTCGTAATTGTAAGCTCAAAATTATATTATATGAATGATATTAATTGAGGGATGTGTAAACTGATTTTAAGAACATCCACGAGACTTACGAACTAAATAAAAACAATTTTGATAAAAATTGTTAAAGAAAGAAAGAAAGGAGGAAGTGAAAATATTTAAAAATCTTTTAAAATTTCAACTTAAAACCTGGAGCCATAGCCAATTGTCTTTGATCTACGCTAGCGTTTAGTACGAAACCGGTATTAGCAGATGTTTTTTTGTTGCCTGTAATAATACCAGAGATAATCTTACCTCCGCTACCACTTGCTGCTAAATCATCTTTACCGAGTTGCTTGAACTGTGATCCCCCTGATGGTGGCTTCGGAGAAGCTAACGCTTTGCGCGCGCCTAACTCGCTTTTGGCTGGCCAGGTGGGAAACATGGAGGGATCTATTGGTATCGGCAATTCCTTAAAGTAGATATGCTTTAAGGCAGATTCAGCAGTGAAACGTTGCCGGGGATCATAGGTTAGTAAACCTTGTAGAAAACCTATACCGTTATCACTTGTCCTCTGACCCAGATATTTACGTAAACTGGACACCGGATATTCAGCAAATTGTGAATTCTTGCTAATCATATTTTTAACTGCTGGCAAACTATTATATCCTGGCCATATCTTTTCGTTAGGAGTGCCAAGTAACTGAAAATAATCCATATTATTTTGTTTTCGAAATGTATGTGTGTGTGTGTGTGTGTGTGTGTGTGTGTGTGTGTGTGTGTGTGTATGTATGTTAAGAAATGTATAATATACCTTAAAGATTCTATTAAGTTGATCAACTTCAGACTTCCCGGGAAATAGCGGTGCCATCTGTAAAAATTCGGCAAATATACACCCCACTGACCATATATCTATTGGTGTTGAATATTCTGTGGAACAGAGTAGCAATTCTGGCGCACGATAGTACAAGGTAACAACCACGGACGTGTACTCTTTTAATGGTGAGCCATATTCACGAGCCAAACCGAAATCACCAACTTTTAAAATGCCTTTGTGAGAAAGCAAAAGGTTCGACGTCTTGAGATCGCGATGCAATATCCAATTGTCATGTAGGTGAGCCACTGCTTTTAACAATTGTTGCGTTAGACATTTTATTTCTGCCGGTAAAAATGATTGTTTTCTTTCCTTCATAGTTTCCATAAGTGATTTCAAATCGTGTTCTACATAATCCATAACTATGTAAATTTTATCCATATTTGAACCTACCACAATTTCTCGTACAGTAACAATATTTGGATGTTGTCCTTTAAGTAACGTATTGATTTCTCTAAGTGAAGTTATAGGAAACCCCTCCTTTTCCTTTTCCATCTTAAGACGTTTCAAAGCCACAATTTCGTGTGTGCGCTTATCTTTGGCCCTATATACTACACCATAAGTACCCTCTTCAATACGATTCAAGCATTGAAACTCTTCAACTGATCGACAACCTTGTATACCGGGATAATAGTTTGGCAATGGTTTTCCTTTATCGTCTAAGGCAGGTAAATCAGTTTCCAACTTTAACTCATTACTCCGTTTTTCGTTGAGCTTTGCCGTTTGTTCCCGACGAAAATTTTCTTTCATATCACGCTCTTCGCTTCGCGATCGAGAACGTGATCTTGACCGACTATGACTGTGAGACGATCTTGAGGGAGACCGAGATGGACTCAACGAATGTATACTCCGTGATCTACTGTGTTCCGAAGAAGTGCGAGAACGAGAATGTGATCGTGACGAGACGGACCTAGAATTGCGAGAATGTGAGGATCTTGACCTAGAACGACCAGCTGTACGAGAATGGCTCCGTGACCCCGAACGACTAAGTGAGAGTGTCAAAGAATGTGAACGTGAAGATCTTACGTGGCGTTTATTCTCGTCATCGTCATCCTCATCATCTTCGTCTGAATGTTGTTTGAAAACCTGCTTTTTCTTCCTCTTCGCATCTCGCTTTTTTTGCTTTGGTGATTTCGATAGCTCACCTATGGAAAGAGGACTATTAGGTAGAGAGATATCAACTTCGCTTTCATCACTGTCATTCTTCTTTTTGCTAATTACGGTTCCTCTTTTATAACTACGTTCACTTTCCGTAGCACTCTCACTAACGGTATTATCTTCTTCATCATCAGAGCTACTATCCGAAGCAGTACCATCCTCACCATGCCGATTGTCACCTTCATTTTCTTCCTCTTCCTCTTCCTCCCCCTCCTCCTCCTCTTCCTCCTCCTCATCGCCATCGCTGTCCTTTGACTTTTTGGAACGTTTTCGTTTAATTCTGTCTTCCCCCTCATCGGATTTTTTACGTTTAATAATATGCAAGCCGGCAGTCACGCTGGCGGCCACAGCGGTGGGACTCAATGCGTCGACTGCAGTACCTCGTTCGCGTAGAATTTCTCTACGAGCTTCCAATTCCTTACGAGCAATTTCTTTGCGCTTCTGTTTCTCTTGCTCAGCAGTAAGAAATTTCGCTCTACGAGCCATTAATTCTGGATCCTCGACGGCGCGACGCTTTTCTGGTGCTTCTATTAATTTAGATGACGTTATCTCCTCAAGAGATGAAGCACGTTTTTCATGTTTCTCCTTATGGCGTTTATGTTTCTTACGTTGAGTATGACGCGGATGTTCGCCCTCTGGACTGTCAAAGACTTCAATGATATTCTGTTCCTTGACTTTTTCTCGGCGGGTTTTGTGATGTTCACTTTTAGAGGTAGATCTCTGGTCATGACCACGTTCTTCATAAGATCTGCTATTACGTTCATAAAACTCAATGCTATCATCTTTCACATATTTGTGGCGCTTACTTAACAATCGAGAGCGCAAATCTTGCTCAAGACTCTCAGGATCTTTTGCATGGTCATAACTATATTTTGTACGCCGTTCTACGTCTACATCCTGATGATGTTTTCCCCCACCATAGGATTGTTGTGTATGTTGATGCTGTTGCACATGATGATGCTGACGTTGAACGTGATAATCGGCGGGCGGTTGGTGATGGTAATCCTGTCTCCTTTCATAATAATCCTGACGGTGACGCACATTTACTGAAGCATGATGTTGATATTGTTGGTATGATTCTTGGTGATGATAAGCAGCACTGCCAATGTGATGACTTCGACGTTCGTAGTGTTTCGCATGATAACGTTTTTCGAATTCACGACCATCACCGTCATAACTACCGCTTTGTCTTTGATGGTGATGATAGCGCGGCTCTCTCTCCTCTCTCTTTTGGACATCACGACGATCAATATCACCACGTCGTTCATTTCTACCGTCCCGATTGTAGTCTTTCTCGCGTTCCTTGGCTTCGCCACCACCTCCATCGGAAAGCCGTTCTCGGTGTTTACGTTCTTTGGAATGTTTCTTATCTTTGCCAGATTTCTCTTTGCGCCTGCTAGCCGTCGTATCTCTAATAACATTGGCCTGTGGTGGTTTTATATCCAACGAGTCGGTATCATCATCATCACTAAATTTAAAAGAAATTAAACGAAAATTGTTTTGGTTTTTGTAAAAAACACATTAAAACGTAAAAAAGAAAAGAGGAAAAGGAAGAATAACACTCTAAAATTGGACTGCTTTTATTTGAGCTTGAAGTTGAGTGCCTTTAATATCCCCGGAGTTTCTTTATTCTCTCTTTCTGCTTAAGCGCTTCTTACGTTCCTCATTTCATAAAGTGCAAGTATCACGTCCAGTTTTCGGCAAGTATTGCTGAGTGCGTACTTGATTTTTGTTTAAATCCATCATCTCCAGCTTTTTAATGGCCAATTTACGTTTAAACATTTAAAAAATTCGACTCATAGATTTCTTTGAAAAATGATTAGAAATAGATAGATTTAGGCGGAATATTTTGCAGTTAAAAATTTTACCGTGAGTTCAATTTATTTTTAACTGAAGCTTTTGGTTTTTGCTTGGAATTGTATAGGTAGGGCCTGCAGAGAAAAAGGAGACAAGAAAAGAAAACAAAAATGTGTTAGTCCATTAAACATGCAAATATTTACTTGGCCCTTGATTTTAATATACATATACATATATATAATAATAATAATAATAATAA
>KK502430.1:633008-643293 GCA_000688735.1 Glossina austeni | reverse complement strand
TATATATATATATATATATATATATATATATATATATATATATATATATATATTTATATAATTATAATATATATATATAATTAATTACAAGTAATTGTAATTAATTTTTAACTGTACTTGGCTTAGAGCACATCTTTCACACCCTCCGTTCACCAAACTCGAAAGAATTGAACTCAGTTTAACACATTACTGCATTGAAGGTCTTCAGCGCATATGAAATATTTATTAATTTCGGCTTTCATACTCGGAAAGAACTTAGGCATATTAATACCAATACATGAAGCAAGCTCCTCACATTACTTTCAAAAATAATAGAAATACGCCAACTAAGTTATTCGCAATAGCTATAAATCAATAAATTTCAAATAATCTTTTGTTTGGTATTATTTTGCAAATTACAACACCTACCAATCTAAAGCAATGCCAACTAGGACACAAAAATTTTCTTACTTCGGTCACTAACCCATATCCGCAAAAAAGTTCAATTTATATATATATATACTTAGTCTTCTTAGTCTGTCGAACGCGTAGTTGTCATTGTTAAAATTCGAGTTTGTTCAAACGCCCGGAGAATGGATATATACTACTTTTGTCACGATTCTGCTCTGTCTGGTCCCGTTTTGAACTTCCAAATCACCCAGAAATGCTTCTGATTTGCGCACAACAAGTTTGAAATCCAATTCAATCTGTCCGATACAACTAAAAAGTGTTTTGAAAAAAAAAACCCGAAAATTTTAAATACTTTTTTCTTTCTCACTTTTAGCAGATTTTTGTCCTTATCATCAGAGATTAACCTCGTTTAGCATTGGACGCTGAAATTTGCCATAAACTGTGTATAAATCTCTTGTTAGCTTTTATTTCATTTATGTGATAAATAGGCGGAACGCAGGTACGATATGTAAACAAACATGTTTAAGCTTATATCGACTTTTGGTACGAATAGCAAAGCCAAATTGCTTCCACATGTAAGGGATGTGGACGCATTTCGCTATCTTTTTAAAATACCCAATTTAAACATAAGTTTAGATTAACTAAGGAAAATGACCCGGCCAAACTATAAATTACCTTCGAAAAGGAAAAATTCAGCACGTTTAGAAAATTTTCCCTGAAGTTGGTGCAACAATAATCTCCGCACTATTTCTATGTTGCCATGCCTATACCCTTGAGTAGAGATAGTAAGAAAACGTAAATATCGCAAATTTGTTAATATATAAATTGACACTGTTTTGTTGTTTATAAGACGCTCTCTTAAAACTCTGATTTTTGTCGCAGTCTTATGTGGAATTGATATATAAGAAATATACAATTTTTCCATATGCGGCGAATCTCAAAGATAATCATACGAATCGAATAAATTTCTTTAAATCAAGAGTTGTTCCGAATAACCCATAAAGGAAATTTGCAGACGAACTTTTACAATAATAATTGAAAAGTTAAAATTTTTATAAAGCATTTAATGGCGATTAAATTATGGATAAAAGCACAACTACTTCCGCTTAACACGTTTTGTTCCATATTGTGACAGATGTGTACAGAATGATTTCAAAGCAATCCCAATTTTGCCTGCTTTTTAGGTTACGTTACGACATTCTTGCCTTTTCTCTTCTCATTATTATACGTTGTCATGTAAGTACAGGCCCCAACCACCTCTAGAAATTGTCGAAATACTTTATAAAATTTTGCGTCCGCTTCAATTTTACGTTCGCGAACTCTAAAAACTAACAGCCATCGATATAATCGTACTGATAGTTCTTTAAAAAATTCAAACTGCATACACACCACAAATGTGTTCTTGCCAATAAACGACAAGCGTAGAATATATTGTGTATTTACGAAAATACTGGTTATAATTCTAATATCTCGATTACGTACCATATGGCAGTTGCGGTCGGACAAGAACGGAAATCGAACGGTTATCATACACGATATAATTTCGGCGCATCAGTTGGTACCAAGAACGATAAAAGTTTCATGACCCAGTTCTAACACAATGGCTCTTTTTAAATGTACAAAATTGCCTAAATTAGTTCCGGTAATGAATAAGAAGAATATTTACTGCAAAGGTTGTGCTGCCGGCGTAGTTAGGCTGCATTTTTTAATTTCAATGAAATGAACCCAGATTAGAGCTTTCGAAATCGCTGGTCAAAAAACTCATATACGATACATCTTCTTGATGAGGAAACACTGCAATATCAATATATTTACAGGTATCAGTAATGAAATCACAGGTACGATCTTAAAACATTGCAAAAACTTGATGCTCTTGAATTTTTGGCTCTCAGAAAGCCAAAGTCTTAGCTTAACCAAGCAAGTATATTGTATACATTGAACGATCTTGTATAGCCCGTTATGATAACAACGTGACAACATATTTTTGTTAGCATAAATTTTTGGTTAGTTTCGGAACGTCTTTAATGGTAAAAAGCTAAAACAAGTAAATATTATCATTTTGAAGCGCTATCTTTAAACCAATGCATAAAAACCGTAATTATTGATCTGCCCATGAGCCGATAGCAACTATTTCCGCAGCAAATACGTAGGTTATCCTAATATACGTATGCCATATATCGGATTGTGATCTACCGCGTGTTCCAAGTAAAATTTGCAATTTTTTTTTAATTTTTAACTTTTCCGATCTTCTCACTTGCAGACGAATCATGTCCTTTTTCAAATTTGACTTTTGGCGGTAAGCCGAAAAAGTATAAAACCAAGTTTTCTATTCCTATTTTTGGGAGGTTTAAACCTAAAAACGCAAGAGAGTAAGCGGAGAAGCAAAGATGGACGAACCAATTTTCAGATTCGTATTTTAAAACGTCTCTAAGGCGTACATCGGGTATATTTAATATGGTCGATGCGTTAGCTACCCATCGACTTTCTCCCTTTATAGTGTACGTGGTGGCGATGATATCAGGATGGCGTTTATCCTGAAATCTTATACGTTTCTAATAATGTCTGTGACAGACAATGGATTGTTGTGAAATATTGTTTTTGGTTGTTGTTGTTATTTCAGACTTTTCAGCTGCCATGAAAGGATATGAAGATGGATTAGAACAGAAATTTTATGAAGAGAATCTAATTTTCTACCTCAATTTTCCTGAAAAGCAACTTCAACAATTCAAAATATACGGATGAGCGCACATAACCAAATCACAATTAAACACAGTATACTCTGGATATTACAAATCGAAGAACAAAACAAATCCTCATGGTGGAAAGTATAACTAGTCAGTGATGCACATTATAAGAGAGAAATACTGAGTTGACTCTAATATGGTATTTTTCTTATGTTTATTCTAATCATGTTAATAATAAATACTCCATTTGCAATGCAAATAACTACATGATTCGCGCCATTGCATTACCGCACTTTAAAAATGTAAAAAATGCAAATTGTTTTGTTGAGAATTTCTGATAGCAAATCGTATTTTACTGAGACAATACGTTTGTAGAAAGCTTTTAGACGGGTGGCCCACCTTGAATGTTTTTGAACAGCATGTACCTTTAGAAACGGGGCACAGAGTTTATTTTAATACATATATTTTACATGCATTTACCTGATTTGTTTTTTTCACGGCAGTAATATGTCGAGATGTCCTTTAAAAAAAGAACATAAAACGGTTTTGTTTTTATACAAGAATTTCAATTTTGTAGTCTTTTATAACTTACCTCTATTGTGGATAACTATCAAACAAGAAATTTTGCAGCCAATTTACATAAACAATTCCAAAGCAATTACCAAATCAGCTGAGCAGCAAAAATAAATAATCTCAACAGTGAAGGGGATGTACGTACACTTCGAAGATTTGAAGAATTTTTAAAATTAAAAAAGAAATCTTTCAAAACGAGAAAATTCTTTTCTTATAAATGATGCAAGAGAAGAGATAAATTATTAGAACAAATAAGAAGTGATGTGATTTAATTTCATAAAAAATAAATTACCAACAGACAGTTGCATGTGTGTGTTTGGCACGCGCGCAAATACAATTTAGCAAAATTAAAATTTATGCTGTTTTTAATATGCAACAAAACATCAATACTGACGATCATCTTTAAAATTAAGGGGTTGATTGGCTTGTATTTTGCAGAAGACACACACTCGCTCTCTCTTACCAGTTAGCAGTTAGTCATGCACATGGTTGTAGTTGCTTTTGCTGAGATAGGAGCACTTTGTAGAGCCATATTCACACAAGTTTACATAATAAACGCTTTAAACACCAGCGTCTAGGTCTGAAGGACGACTAATTGACAATACGCTACAGTTGTTATATGAGCAGGTGTTATGTGTTGGATTTTTTATGAGCGTAGAATTGAATTCTGAACCAGCTTTGTGGGTAGTAGCTTAATGTCTTTGTTATTACTTTTTATTAAAGTTTTAATTTAAAAATTTTTTTATTTTATCATAATTTTTTTCTCATTTTTTGTATTTAAAAGGTTTGTTATGTGGCCATCGCGCGCATCGGTCTTTGGACATGTACACACTTTTTGGCCTATTTGCAATGAAAAAACTCAAGTAAATTATTGTGCTTACTTATGATAACAAAATAAAGTACAAAAGTTATGGTAGTCTAGTGAATTTCGATTAAAAATCAACGAAGCCAATGAAGGTTAAATTAAACAAGAAAAGTTTGAGAGAGGAAATTAGGAATAGGTATAGGATAGTAGTAAGTATATTTTAAAATATAAAATTTAGATTTAGTGGCCAAAAAAATTTCGAATACAATTTCCCCTGTCACAAAATTTACATAAAATTATTCATTACAATTTTTCCTTTTTTAACACTAATTTCACACATCTATACGCGCTTTCAAGCAAATTTTTTTTATAATTTTATTTATTTTTATTTTTAATTTTTCCTATTAATTGAATGGAAAATTGTTGCTTTTTATCGTTATCATCTCATTGCCACAATACCATCCTAATATATACACAAAATACCAACAGAGCTATAAAAATTGGCTTTTGTTTTGCAAAAAAAAAAAATTTACTACAGCAACAATATTCCATAATATTTGAATATAATTTATACGCACCTCAACATGTGCTCATCAGCGGGACTGCGTAATTGTCCGTCTTCACTGCCAGACATATCGTCAGCAGAAATAAGCACCAGCTTTTCCGCGTTATACAAAATTCCAAATAAGCCAATTACTGGCAGAAAGAAAAACTCGAAAGAAGAAATGTTTCGCAAAACGTCACTCCTGAAATTCTTTCTTTTCGTCGACTCCAAATTTTCAAACACGAAAAACTTATTGGTACACAGCAAATAAAACCATTCCGGTTCTCAGTTCGATGACTAAATTTAATTTTCTTATGAAATTAGATTTTGGAAATCCTTTTGTATAAAATGTCCAGCTTTATTAACTTATCTCACTTGTAAGGTTATTTTTTTTATTATCAATAAACGTTTGACGCACATTTATGTACAGTTTCCTAGGGCTGCCACAATTTAAAGAGATGCACAATTGGGAAACTCTGTTACTTCTATGGTGAGGAAGTGCACTGTTGTTCAAAATGGTGTTATAGATGTATGAACAAACGAAAATCTCATGAGAAGGAGTAACATTATCTCTATAGGTAAATATTAATTATAATATGCCTTTATTCGTAATAGTTAATAATATATTTGTCATTTTATTTGACTGCTGAGCGGCAAAACTAACGTTCAATGCGGCATTATATCTGTTTGTACGAATATCTAATCAAAATTTTTATTAAATAAATGTTTTCTATTGTTAGTCACATATTTTCGACAATATGTAATATTCATTTCGATATGTTGCTATTCGGGTCTTACAACCCTGTAAGGTTTTCTATTGCATATGTTAAAAAACTTGAAAGCGTGATTTTTTTAATAGCAGGGATTGGCCACCCCCAACATAAAATGATTAAAAAATTTTGTAGCATGCGATTAAGGAAAGTATATTCTCTCGGGGTAATCTTATAAGGCAAGGTGTGAAGCGTCCCTAACTTGGCAACACTACGTGTGTAGCGTTCTTTTTTCAGTAACGTAACTTTTTTTTCACTCGAGATAAAATGTTTTATTAATTTAGAGAATTTTTATTTTTTTGTAAAATTACTTTATGTTAAATCTGTATTTGCAGTAACAGTAATTTTTAGAAGTTTAAATAAGAATTGGTAAACTGTTTTCGAAGTATTACCTCTGGGGTATGGTTAATTAATAACAACAAAGAGATAATTGGGGCGCAAGTGAAATTTGGAGTTTAATGCCTGGTTTCGATCATGGAAAACTTAAAAATCAGTGATAATTTATTCTCAAATATACGCTACTTTATTGTAGGTAATTTGGATGAAGAGGTAAGTTTGCAAGAAAAGTGAAAAAGTATTCTCTATGTTGAAGAGAGAAGTCTATTAAGGAAAGGGCGCTTAACAGTAGCTGGTTGTTTTTGGGGTTATGCGTTTTTTTATACGCTGGACTTCCCATAGCTTTTAAAGATTGTAGGAAACTTGCTTTCGTTTATGATTAACTTTGTTACGAAAGTTTCCCGTTTTAAGTCATTGCAAATAAATGTGATTTCGCGTTGAAACTATCTGTAGGTGGAGCGTCTACTTAAAAATGGTGGGGCGCAATCAAAACCTTATATTTGTAATGTGGTTACTCATTTGATATGTGCGCCCAATTACACGGAAGGAGAAGTTGTTATGAATGTGGAGCTGTATAGTGTTATACCTGTTACCGTACAATGGATCTTACATAGCGTTAAACTCGGTCGGTTAGCTTCAACTAGACCATTTGACCCGACTGCCACACGTTTAATGAGAAATATTGCTGCCGCTATTGTAAATGTGTCGGCCAGCGATCGCAAACGTTTATATGCAATGCTGACATTTCACGGAGCTCAAGTTGCTACCAATTTGGCTAGTAATGTCACGCATTTAATTTGTGGCTTTGCTGAAGGCTCAATTTATACCAAAGCCAACTCACTGCCTAAAGGAAGTTTAAATATTGTCACACCCGATTGGGTAACTGAGTGCTTAAAACAAAAGAAACTATTAAATTGTGATCTATATCATCCACGATTGTTGCGACAAATAGAAAGACCAAAAGCATCTTTACTAAGTGGAGCGTTGTCAACGAATACTATCGTTAGCCATAGTGTGGTAGCAGTACCTCCGACAGCACCTAAGCATCCACCCACAGTCGAGGAAACATTATCGAACATTTTGGGTTTTGATGACGACCCACTAATGGATAAGACTTCAGATTTAGATTCTGGTACTCCATTGGATGCAAACGCCGCTCAGAGTATAGCAAATATAAAATCACAATTACAAGCAGCAGCTGTACAGATAACTGCAGCTAAAGATGCAAAGAACTCTGCAACCCAGTCTACCTCAATAAACCATACCATATCCAAAACTGAAACCTCCACAAGTTCTCCATTTAGCAGGAATGCTGCCAATGAAATAGCTTCGCAACCTACCCATAACTTGCAACACCAGCAACAACAACAATCCCAAATTGTGTTTGTCAGGCCGCGAAGCATACAACAACAGCAACAGCAGCAACAGCAACAACAACCACCACCGCAACTCCTAAGTGCATCACAATCACAAAGTTCAACGCAGGGGCAAGGTGGAGGAATACAGCAAACTCAACAACAACAAATTATTTTGCAGCAGAAAATTATACCTAATGTCCCTGCAAATGTGCAGCATCAACATCATCAACAACAACATAGTATACAATTACAACAACAACAACAACAGCAACAACAACAACAAAGCTTACAAATACAGCAACAGCAACAGATTGTACAACAACAAAGGACGCCTCTCACACCTACTCACTTGTCAGCAGACTCACGAGCTCCCACCCCGCAGCCTCCTAGAACGCCGCAGTCCAACAGTGGGAGGCAAACACCGCAAGCTCCAAGAACACCCCAGCCGTGTACCACACCGCAGCCTCAACAAATAACTGGTCAATCTCCGCAACATGCTACTAGCGTGATCGCAATGTCACCACAGCAACACCCTCAGACAGCACAACCCAGCCCTCAGCATCAAACGCAGCAGCAACAAACGATATCAATGTCACCACAAGTGCTGCATCAACATATTTTACGACAACAACAAGCATTGCAGCAGCAACAATTGCAATTGCAACAGCAAATACAGAATGGCCAAAGTTTAACGCCGCAACAACAAGCCCTGCAAAGACAAATTCAACATCAACAGCAACAATTAATGCAACAACAACAACAACAACTACATCAACAACTTCAGCAACAGCAAATGCAGCAGCAGTCACCGCGTTTGCAACAAAATCCCTCACCAGCTCCTCAAGTGCCATCACCATCGCTAACGAGCAATGTGGCCGCCACGAACATGATGCCACCGCAATCCCCTAGACAATTGCAAAGTCCAGCTCCACAAATGACCCCACCGCCGCCGCCACAATCTCCGGTGCCAGCGGGAGCCCAACAGCAAAAACCTCTTTTGATCCAGCAACAGTTAAGGCAACAATTGCAACAAAGTCGCCAACAACAAAGACAGCAACAGGTGAGTTAGAAATGGGCACAAATGCATATGAAACTATATTTAAGTCTCTGCCTTATATTTCAACCTTTAGCAATCACCGCAGCACTTAATGTCACCACAACCTTTTCAACAACCCCAGAGAGTTCAAATGCAAATGCAACAAATGCAACAACAATTACAACAACAGCAACAACAACAGTCACCGCAGCATCGTGCTTCTCCCTCGGCACCACCTTCACCTATTACACAACAGCACAATCAGCAACAATCGAAAATGATTTCGTCACAAAAGCCCATTGATCCAACTGATCCGGTGCAGGTGGCCCAAATTTTAAGCCGCTCGGCGCCAAGTCCCAATCATGAGTCATTGGTGATGAGGCAGCAGCAGCTGAAACAACAACAACAGCAGCAGCAACAATTGCTTTTGAGCCAAACCAATCAGCAGCAGCAGCAGCAGCAGCAGCAACAGCAGCAACAGCAGCAACAGCAAGCGGGGCAAGGGACGCAGAGGCAAGTGATAAATACATCAACTGCTCAAGGACAACAAATCATACAAAGTCATATGATGAGCATGCAACAACAGAAACAACAACAACAATTATCGCAGTTGCAACAACAGCAGCCACCACAGCAACTTTTGCAACAAAAGACAGGATTGGTGTCAGCACAAACCCAGTCGGCATCAGGACAACAACAGCAGCAAAATTTGGTGCAAACGCCACAACAAAATATATTGCAACAACAGCCGCAACAAATACAATTTAACACAGCTCAACAACAACAGACAACGTCTCTGTCGCAACAGCAACAAATACAGCCGCAGCAAAATATTACAACTGTAACGGGTCCTGGAGGAGTGCGTATCATACAACAAACACTGAAGCCAGCCACAGCTGCGAATTTGCAATCGCCGCAGCAACAGTCGCAACAACAAATAATAACTCAACAGCGTCAGGTTCAAACCCAACAACAAATCATCACACAGCAAATACAACAAAGTTCTCAACAACAACAGTTGCAGCAATCGCAGCAACATATGACCACATCGTCAACGAATAAGCCAAAATATATTATCAGTCAACAACAATTTAACCAATTAAGCCTACAACAACAACAGCTAATACTTCAGCAGAACCAGCAAAATCAGAATTACTTTATTGTTAATCAATCTAATGTTACACAATTAGCAGGACAACAGCATCAGCAACAACAACAGTCGCAGCATCAAATTTCTCAAAGTACCGGCCAATTGATAAAACAGCAGCAGCCTCCTCCGCCCATGTACAACCAAAGGACAGTGCAACAACCACAACAACAACAGCAGTTGGTCGATCTGGAGGGAAACATATTGCAATCGCCACAACAGCAACAACCAAGAATACTCTTACAACCTCAACAATCGAATACTTCACCTCAGCAACCACCGCAGCAACAGCAGATCGTTATTAATCAGCAAATCATTAATAATCCGCAAAGCTTGCAATATTTACAGCAACAACAACAACAATTACAATTTCAACAGCAAAAAATACAACTTCCTCAGCAAATTCAACATGTCCAACAGCAAAATAACATAATTTCAAATCAACAGCAACAACAGCAACCGTCTCAACCACAAATAGTGCAACAGCAAATATTGCACCAAAGTCCACAACATCAGCAACAGCCACCTCAAATGCAACAAGCAGCACAGCAACGAATCGTTTTACAACAACAACCCTTGCAACAGACTGTACTTATCCAACAGCAACAAACATCACTACAAGCACGGCGGGAAGAATTTCAA
>KK502430.1:597521-632857 GCA_000688735.1 Glossina austeni | reverse complement strand
CAAACACAGCAGCTAATTATACAGCAAGAGTCACCACAACAGCAGCAGCAAACACAGCAGCTAATTATACAGCAAGAGTCACCACAACAGCAGCAGCAAACACAGCAACAATCAACTCAGCAAACACACTGGTCCCCACAAAGTCCTGCTCAGCAAGTACAACAAATGTCCGGAAAGCCAGGTACATTAACTACGATGCAACAACTTCAACAGCCGCAAGCACAACCGCGAATCACGCAAGTATCACAGCAGCAACAGTTCATACGTAATACTCGACCCAATTTACAATGGCAACAGCAACAAAATGACAGACTATGCGCAACGCCTCAGCCTCAACGCCAACTAATTCAGTTGGACGACAAAACACATGCTCATTTTATGTCTTTAGATCCTGTTAAAAAAGCTGAATATATAGCTAAATTACAACAAAGTAAACAACGTGTAATGCTCAGGCAACAGGTCGCTTATCAGCCGCGACCAGGGGCACCTAATGTCGTGGCCAGTGCTTTGGGTACAGCACCCCGGCCAGCAGGTCCCACAACGCAGCATATTATTGTTCAAAGTCAAATGCCGGCGGGATTAACGCAACAACAACAAATGCAATGGTTACAACAACAGCAGCGCCAAGTCGTGGTAAGAGCCGGTAATAGGACGCCCGGACTAAGTCCCCTGACGCCCGCACAAGTGGGCTCAACTGCAACTGTTGCTATGGGACAGCAACAGCAGCAACAACAGCTTCAACAACAATCCCAATTGTACAATACGAATGACCCTAATCAGCAAATGTTACTGCAAAGGCAACAATTGCGAGTGCAATTACAGCAACAACAATTATTGGGGCAAAAGCCGCAACAAACCGTACAAGTCATTACCGGTCCAGGAGGTCAACTCATTGAACAACAAACAATAATACAACATCAGACGCAACAACAAAATTCTGGCAATGTGATAAATGCTGGCCAACAGACTACAGGGAATATAATCACAACCCTAGCGCCACAAGCCGTGGTGATGCCTAATCAAATTTCAACTATTGATGGCCAGCTTGCAAATCAAACGCAGCAACAGCCACCTACCCTTCAACAAACTCAACAACAGATGAATATGAAAACTAAAACAGCTCTGGCTAATATGTTAAACAGTCGCTTGGGAGCAACTGCAACTGGCGTATCCATATCCCCTCAACAAATTCAACAACAGCAGCAATCATTAGCTGTAGCAGGCGGCGTTGCAGGTGTACAAATAGTTGAACAAACTCAACAGCAAGTTCAACCGCAAATAATACAGCAAACTCAAGTGGTGGTGGCCCAAACTTCGCAACAACAGCAAATTGCTATGGTACAACAACAACAACAACAACAGCAGCAGCAGCAACAACAGCAGCAACAACAACAACAACAAATGGCAGCTGGCATTATGGCGGCACCAACTGCCTCGGTCAATGTAGTTGAGCCCAGTGCAGCAGGCACTTTACGCATGATGACTCAGCAACATGCAAGTGCTGCGCTACAACAACCCAGCGGCAGTCAACCTGCTGCGTCAAGTGTGGTGGGTGTAGCAAGAACACAGCAAGAATTGTTATTATTACAACAAAAACAGCAGCAACAGCAACAACAAATGCGGCGGCCCATTTTACAAACGCAAATGTCAACGGGTCCATTGCCTACCGGTAATCTTATCGCGACTGGCGCTCCCGCCCCTCAGCAACAAATAGTACAGCAGCAGCTAGTAGTTGCAGCTAGTGGTGGTACAGTACAGCAGCAAGTAGTAGCAGCTCCTGGCTCCGTTGGGTCAACTAGGGTAATGACTCCAGCCGGCTATATACAGCAGGGTCGGGTTGCTCAATTACCAATGCCTCCTCGACCGCAATTCTACGGTCACAATCCTAACCTAAAGTTACCAACCGATTTATTTTTGGTTGGGTGCACCTTCTTCATCGTAGAAGAATATGAAGAAAGCGACGGTGATGAGTTGCCTATCTGGATTGAAACCATACGCCAATTCGGTGGTGACATTGAAAAAGTCTATTGTCCTCGTGTAACGCATGTTCTTTGCCGCACACAACGCCACGGTGTAGTAATGCAAGCTTTGAGAGATGCAAAACGCTGCATAACCGCTTATTGGTTAAGTGATATATGTCTGAAGAAACATTTATTACCCCCATGGCAACCACTTCATTTGCCCTTCCCCAGCCCGTTTGGCTATCAGAAACCTTTAGAGCGACACATTATAGCATCGAATGGGTACGAACCTGAAGAAGAGTATCGAATCAAGCAAATGGCACAAGAGTGTGGTGCTATTTACACATCATACCTTTCCAAACTAAACACGATATTAATAGCTAAAAAATTGGAAGGTGATTTATACCAAGCGGCTAAAGAATGGAATATACCCATAGTTAATACACAATGGATTAATGATATAGCTATTGGTAATTTAAGCACCATGACGCAATATGACAATCAAAAATACCAGCAATACAATGTAACAACATCGCCATTTCGCATTGATTACGCTCTTGTGCCACATCTTATGGGTAAATGTTACTATCCTTTACAAAAGCATTTTTTTTTAAAATTTCATTTCATTTAGCGGCTTGGAAAGCTCCTATTAATTTGACGCAAGAAGCTCATGAACGTGTTAAACGCTACTTGGCTGACCCTTTCTTTGAGAAAGCTAAACGTCAAAAAATATCTCCATATCAAGAAAATGTTCCCGAAACAATAGTTTGTCTAGAATATCCTCAGACCAACAAACCACCTAAAGTTTTATTTTCACAAGTCTGCGATGTAGAAGCTTTGAAAAAGGTTGTACTGTAAGTTTTAAATAGTGAATGATGCAAAAAACAATTCGTAATGAATGATTGAAATTTTTAGTTCTTTGGGTGGCATTGTAGTTGACAATCCCATTGAAGCTACCTATTTAGTGATGACCCGTGAAAATCGTACCTGTAAACTTATACAAGCGGTATGTCATGTTGATTTTGTAGTTAAATCCCAGTGGCTCGTGGATAGTGCTAAAGCTGGCAAATTCCTACCTGCTGAACCGTACAAAATCGATTGCATACCAGTGGATGAGAATCTTAAATTCCCTTTGGAAAAAGTGCTCAATTCTACAATACGTTCTTCTTTATTTGCTGGCAAATATTTTTACGTGACACCTGATGTATTTCCGGCACGTTCTGAAATTGTTCGAATGATTGAATCATCAGGAGGCAAAGTAGAAGAGAAACGCCGTACTGCGCAGGCAATTGCAGATATCTACACTCAAGCTCTTGATTCCTATATCATTGTTACATGTCCCAATGATATGCATCTATGTACCGATTTAATACGTTTCGGCAATCCTAAATGTTTAATAGTATCGACTGAATTTGTAATGAGTTCAATTTTAAAGCAATCGTTAGAAATTGAACAAAATATTATGCCGCTCCTCTACAACAATAGCTATGCTGGGGGCAACAAAACTAACAAATAACCTAAGCATAGTTTAAGTTTCCCCGCCATATGTACATATGTACATTATTTGCATGTTATATATAATTAAAAACGCTGAGAGAAAAACAGATTGTTTATATGTATAATCGACACTACAAGACGACACAATAAAAATTATACATTTATATAAGTTTATGTACACATATTTCTTTGCTTTCCTATGTAAGATCAACTAAAGAGATTTACATATTTCTATAAAAAAGAAGAAAAAAATAGAAGTAAGAAAAAAAAAAAGAGTCAAACATAAATAAAACAACGAAATTGTGTATATTTTTAAAATATTGTTTTAATTCATAAAAACGAAAAAGAAATATCGCAATATATTATTATAACGATGGCAAATTCTTTTTACACTTCGCATAACCTTTTCAATTAAAATATATATATTTCATTTTAAAACACATACACCGCCCGCATCCATATACTAAAAACAAAATATTAGTAATCTTAATGAATGTTTAAAAAACCATTTGTTAAACAATACGGTTTATGTTGACCATAAGTAATAATAAGTATTTTGCCAATGAGGAATGTATTCTTTTAGAGGTTCAGTTAGCATTCTAACAATAGGTATGCTACTGGTCACAAAAGTTAAGAAATTATTTAATTTAGATTGAGTGTAACGTTCATAAACCGGCGATCGCACGATGTATAACAGCAAATTAATGCAACGATGGGATAGTATTAGCTGTTGCCGTTTAGTCATCAAATGACGGTTCTTTTGATATATATTAATACTAGCTAAATCCATCATCAAAGCAAGTATATATTGTTTCCAAGATTTTTGACCAAACATGCCCATGGCGGCCAAATGTATCAACGGTTTAGCTATGTATATGTATTCGGCTTGAATTAGAATTTTTGGCACTTGTTCGCGTCGCATTTCGTTTATTTCCTCATTTATTTTGAAGCTACGACATTGCAAAGGTGGAGCTCCTTCAACTCTGCGGACAACTCGTCCTGACCGTTTTAATTTGTAAACATAACTTTGTGCGTTTAAAGCACTCTTGTTGTTGCCGTTTGACTTACTGACATTGCCTTTTCTTGTAAAAGCCCTTCTATTTAACGTTGGTAAAGTTGGTGTCGTAATAATTCTTTCAGTTGAATGTATTAAGATAAAATATCGTCCCAAGGCTTTCATCGTTTGCAGTGCAGCGATAATAATCCATTTGCCACGATTACTAAATACGCGTTTAGCTGATATTTCTAAAAACACCTCGCAGTATTCAAGGGTGGTTAACATGACCTTTAGACGATAGCAAATTTTGCTACCCGAAACGTCTAGAAGCTCTTCACTTTCCAAAGCATCATTAGCAGGCCTAGCTGCATCCGCCAATTGTCTAGAGTTGTGTATAATGCGATCATTGTACAAAACCATTATGTTAGAGAGGGTATATACCAATTCGCTGACCACCGATGAATTAGAAATGCGTCCTAAGTTTTTAAACCATTTAATTGACACATCAATTCCGGTTAATTACTTATAATGCATACCTGCTATGAAATAAGAAACCCATTTCGTTGTTGTTTCCACATCACACACAACTTCGGGGTTGGACGCGACCCACTTTTCATAAGCCTTAATAACTTGTTTTAGATGTTCCATGATTCCTTATAAAATACCAAAAATACATACAACCATGCAAAGCGAATTAGTGAATACGCGGTTCACAATTTATTGTCAATTGCATCTGAACAGCTGTTTTATGTGCAATGTAATTTTTCTGCAATAGTGGTGCCATGTATATTTTATTGCTCTAAAAGTAATAGCGTGTGTGCTTTGTCGTTCCACATTGCTACCAGAAACGGTGTTGGTAAACGGGATAATTCTTACTGGAACATATTCTGCTGATCGCTTACGTTAGTGCATGCAAGCTATTGTTTGTCAAACGTTCAGTTGTAAATATGCATTAAATTTTCAATACTACAAAGACGTGCCAGTTGATTCACTGCGCACTGTGAAGGCTACATTTGACAAGATACGCCCTTAGCTCTCTAACCCCAATCATAAGGTGTTTACCTAGCGCAGTATTTTTTGCTAACAGTAACAGCGAAAAGCAACGAAGTAAAAAAATTTGGCAACAATAAACCATTTTGTTAAGGTTACGAAAAAAGTATTTACCAGATGTGATACACAAAAAATATAAAAACTGTACCAGCTGCTTAATTCGAGCGCTTAATATTGGCAAGGGTAGGTTGGGAGAGCGGAAAGATCGTCAAGTGTAACTTTAAAACTATTAATGAACATGGCGGCGCCGCGACAAGGAATACGTATAGTTTTAGCTGATCGTTTAGAGCCTTTACGAGTGGCTACGACACCAACAAATGCTAATCGACCAAATGAACCAGCCACGATTTTTGCTGCAACACCTGTAGATAATATTACCAATGTAGCTTTAGCTCAAGACTATGCAAACCTGACGCATTCACCAGATGAACTGATAATACGTCAACGAGGGAGACGTAAACCTTTATTGAAATGGACGCCTGAAAAGGCGGCTGCTGTTGCTGCGAACAATGTGCGCAGCCCGTTTCAAAGAACACCTACGAAAATGCCAATGAGCACGAGCATGATTATGCGCAGCTCACCCCGTAAACGGCTCGCCATGGGTACGCTGCCGCCAGAGCCGAAGGCTTACGACGGGATCTCACCCATCAAGCACGACGCTAGCCAAGAATTATGGCCGAGTAATCAGAATTTGAAGAAACCAAAGTTACAAGAACATGAAAGGCCTATAGCGCAAACAAGTGAAGAAATCCCATTACATACTTTGCTTCAAGGCTTAACTCGGCAGCAACTAATTGAATTAATTATAAATGAATTAGTTGCCGGTGATGGTAAGGTTGAAAAAGACTTGAGAGCTCAACTACCAATGCCTGACATACAGTAAGTTAGAAAGTCAATAATTTCGAAAAAAGAAGGGAGCGTATATATATATATATATATATATATACGTATTATATAAATATTTTTTAGATACATGGAACAGGAGCTGCTGCGTGCTAAACGTATGATTTTCAAATCCTTGCCCACTTCCAGGCTATGCAAGAAAACTGATAGCACAGCCTTTACAAGAGCTTCTCTGCATTTAAACGAATTCAGACGTCTGCTCAGTCAACATATTAAGCAATTACAAGATTCAAGTCATTGGGATGCGTTAGTTGACTATACTTGCATGGCTTGGCCTTGTGTACGAGCCACTCCAAATTGGGATAGTTTTATACATAATGCCATAAGGAAGCAGTGTTTTCGTACTTTAACCTGCAGCTGCATAACCGCAATTAAATATGGTGGCTCACGTTTGGGCGTCAATCGGTTACACAGGCTCGAACGTAGCTTAAACAGCTGGTTAAACGACTCAGAGGATATTCAGTCATGCGTGAACGTTTTGAAAAGAATGTTGGGTAAGGGACGTTATAGCTTTTAAGGTGTATGTTTTCTATTGTTGCTATTCTATATTGCCACCTCTTAACCTTAGAAAATAACAAACAATTCACTTACTCTTTAAAAACACATGACATATATATATATATGACATATATATATACAAATTTTTTTCTTTGTATAAAATGACGAGAAAGCCTAGTATTTTGTGAACCATTTGGCGAAAAATATGCGTTCATCAATATTGCTTGGTGTGAGATAATCAGGCTATATATCTTTAAGTAATACATGAATCGGACTTAATTTTTCCATATTTCTTCTACTGTTTATGTTTTAAATGATTACGATAGTCACACACAGAAAAAGAAGGAATCCTAAAATTGGCATATATTTTCTAGATTTGTGGATGCGAATAAAATATAAACATGTGAGTAGGATTTCGCCAATGTGCCATACCATCTAAATTTACTGCTAAAAGTCTCAAGGTAGTCCGCAGTTCATTATTGAAAATAATCGTGATGCAGCCATAAGCGACAAAAAATTTAATGAACATAAGGTGAAATCCAATAAGTTCCAATATATTTTCCATTAATAAGATTAGATTATCGATCACAAACATGTCTTAGCTTTGCAAAACTTTTATCTAGGAATAAAATCGCTTGGTGCACCAAGAGAAAAGAATTTTTATATGTGGGGGGGCGTATCTAAAATTGACCTTCAATTCTATACATTATACTTTGTTTGATTTAAAACTCTACACATTGTGAATAGATTTTTAATTATATTTTGTAAATCTAGGTTTTCGTCAAAGATCCACTATGCCTTAAGATTATTTAAATTTTTCTGTTATTACAATTTAAGTACAAAAGTGTGTCATATCTTATTTATGAACAAAATAGACTTTAAAAAAATCGCAATGTTTATGAGTAAATATTGAATTAAATTTAAAAACAGATATTTAATAATTTTTTATATCAGTAAAAAAAAAAAAGTAGAAGAAAACAACGAACACAGAAATTTCTTTTTAACAAGTTTTTTGGCAAATATATTTTAAATTTTGGTTTTGATTCGAAACCGAATTATATATATATATAATTATTGAGTGTTGTAAAAACTAAAAAGAAAAAATGTATTTTTTTTTCAATGAATTTAAAAATTAGTATAAGCAAATACAATAAATCAATTTTTTTTTTTTGCACTTCAATGAGCATTGAGTTTTTCTAAATCGACGAGCATTGGAATTGGAAAAGAGTTCAGTATAATTTTTTCTTAATTGTTGAACTTTGATGGAAAGCAACATCATTTTCTGGACAATTTAAAAAAATTTATTTTCTTAAGAACATCATGCTCCCAAACTTGCTTGCGATGCTTGCAAGGTTATGTAAAGTTTCTCGACAAACTTTTGTATATTGACTACGAAAAAATTCCTCTTACATAAAACAATTAAGAAAATTATATTCTGCTATGAACGAATCTTTTATACCCATCGCTGTTGTTCTCAAAAAGACTAAAAAGAAAGGAGAGAACCAAATTTGGATGGCCATAGGTAATCTTTTTCTATTTTTGTAGACTGAAAGTGAAAATCTGTAACGCGTATGAGTTTTAGCTTATGTGCGGCGAGCAGAAAACATGGAAAGCGAAGCTGCTCTCTGTTTTTATTAGGCGTGGCCTGCGATCAGTTTGGTACATATTCAAATTCTGCTTCAAATCTATAGGCGATTTCTCCATTTTCGTAAACAGGAAAATGTTTGTCACAGATTCTACAAAGTCGGGTAGACGGACAGGTAGACAGACGAATAGAGGGACATGATTAGGGGCTTTTTCAATTTGACACTGGTCGCGATTGTGCTTCTGGGTGTTGCAAATATTTTGACAAAGACTGATGGATATAAAACGAGTATCGCAGAATTGCATAATTTGTTTCCAAATAAAGCATGGTCTGAAGGGAAGAAAGAGATATAGCAAAATTAGCTGCATAAATTGTTTTTTTTTTTTTTTTTTATTGTCTGTATATAAATTTATGATATTAAAACTTACGGTCTAAGGTAAATCCCTAGTAGAAGATGACTATGGAAGATAAGAAAGAGCTGCTTTCCGCTTGGTGGAGTCTTTGATTAGAAAGAAGGCTTTTCCGAATGGTATTATCAGCTTACCAGCAAGGTAGGAGAGAATATTTGCCCAATTAACATATGTAAGCAACTACCATGTACTAAAGGATTTCACCCAGAGCTAATATTTATTAACCAAGAAGTAAATAACAAAAAAGTATTATGCATATATATATTTCCTTTTCATTTATTAATTTTTCATATTTTTCTAAAAAGTATTACAAGTGTAACTGTATGGTTGGTTGTACGAATTAATATAATATATGCTAATAAAAGCATTCAAATTTAATTTTTATCTACACTTATAGAGTTATTATAGCACATTTGGATATAGTAAGTTAAGTAAATACGCATTCATTCCTTTACTTTCATTGAAGATAATAAGTCACAAGTAATTATAATAATCATAATAATAATAATAATAATAATAATAATAATAAAATCGATATTTGTACGATTTGAATACATTTTTATTTACTTTTTTGTGACTTTTGCTCTCACACAAAACTTAATCTCTAGTACTCTACAATATAACTGTTTATCGTATTAAATGAAAATGGCTTTCTTGACATGTTGCTGCGCTACAGTAAAATATGTTGAAAAAATTTATGTTTATTTGAAAATATTTCAAAAGTCATTTATATCATACATACGGTATACCCTACCGGTTTAGTAATGATATTTAGTTGATATTTGCATTTAAGTTTTATTCTTTTAATAAATTAATTACAATTAAAACGAAACATAACATATACGAAAGGATGTTAATTCAATAAATTTCTCCAATTGGTCAATACCCATAATGAACACCCAAACAGGGCAATATAGTAACAATGCATCCAAGATTTATATATGCCGCAAGCAGCTGATATATGCCGCCCTGAAAATAAATAAAAAATAATATTTATAGGAAACAGTGCAGAACTACATTCGATGTTTTTGTTTAGTATGGGGAGGGGTTGCAAACATTTCGGCCAGCGACTTGTACAGGTAAAAATGGTTAAACAAATGGGAAATACCAGGAGTATTAAATTCGATGATTTTGCCCATTCTCTACATAAACTAACAATTTTCCATTCGCTCGAAATTCTTCTTCTTCCAAATTCATTACTTTTATTGTTTATTTGAAGAAATCTGCTGCCGAAGCACACCAATCACGTTCAGACGCTTATGGTGATGCTGCCGCCCCATTATATTCCAATTATCGGTTTTGGTTGCAACGGTCTAAAAGTGGCGACACGAATTGACTGAAAACGTCATTTTTCGGGCACTTTTTGCAAAAGCTGTCAAGGATATACTGTTGCAACTTGAATGGGAAGTTCTGCCACACCCAGGATACTCACTAGACTTGGCGCTTCCTGATTACCACTTGTTCAGATCGATGCACGCATAGCTTGGCTGGCACGTCTGTCCGCAACGTTCAAGATGCGGGAAAATGGATCGATGGGTGGATCGTTGCCAAACCAATATAAGTTCTTTCGACATGATATCCCCATTTTGCCAAAAATATCGTAAAATGTTGTAGAAAATGATGGAAAGTATTTCGAGTAACATGTATTGAACCAATTTTCTAAACAATAAATGCCTTTTTTAAGTGAAAAATGGACTTTGTTTCAGACCAGCTCATCTATGATATGGAAAATTGGATAGTGTAAGCAAGTAAAATTAATAAATACATAAATGATATAAGTTAATTAGATAAACTTATATATAGTAAACGATAATATAATTTTTTTCAATAATAAACAATTTCTTCACATTTCTTGTTATGAAAATTTTCATTGAAATTTTTCAAAGCCTTTGTCGAACCTAGAATTAAGAATTCTTCAATTCTTCAAAATAAACGATGAAAAGAAAACAATTTATATTTGCTACAAACATATATAATGCTTGGTCTTTTTTGGTACATATGTACCTATATGCATACCATAGCCCATATTCACTTGAAAACACAGAATTGTATATGCGTCTGTTTGACAAGTGTTTGAGAGAATACGACGTCATATCAAGAAACTATTAATGGAATCCGCGCCCACACAAATAATGAAAATGAAATAGCGAGCATACAAATGGCTACTAATTACCAGCGTTGCTACTACTGGTATTGATGGCGGATACACAAAAAAATCCTAACAGTCTTTTAATGTCAATTTTGAACCAAATCTTAGACCATCTATGTCTTTCGTTGCCTCTGCTAATACAATCTGGCAAAGGACTGGCGTCGTTAACTGCTTAACCAAATACTCGCCGTTACCATCTGCATCTTCGGTGCAAAAATTTTCCCGACCGGCTCGTTATATCTCATTGAATTCTTTTTGATACTATCTATGAACATTTGATATCATTACACTTAGGGTCGTTGGACTATATATTGAAAAGGAATTTTAAGTAAGTTATCGTCATCCTAACCCTAATGGTATCCAAGTGTTGTCTCTACTGCACACGAAGAGTCAGCAGCAGAGACCACCACCAATATACATATTTGTCTTGTAATATAGTGAACACGAGCCGCAGTGTCAGCATAACATTGCGATCACCGCACTGTAGTCATTAGCAGCAACCGCGAACAACAGAGTTTAATTTAGAATTTGTACCTCAAATAAATTTGTTCATCTTCTGCAAAACACTTAATAAGAACGGCTCAACAACCCGAAATAAATAATTGAAGAAATAATAAAACAAAAAATTAATTTATATATCATTTATTTATAATTTATACATACTTATATTAACAGTCTTCTTCAATACATCAATAAAATTCTGCAAATATTCTGCAGCAATACGAATCTACCTTGGAAGTGTACTTTCTATTTTTTGGCTTTTGATTTCCTCGACTCGAGAAAAGGGTTTCAATCGAGATGTAATAACAACTGTGTTTGCGTTATCATCGTTTTTAAATTCTTTTCGCTCCTTAAAGATTTTGTTATAAATTAATTTTTTGAAGTTTTGCAACTAAAAAGCTGCTTTTTGCTGATCATCCCCCTCCACTTTTAATCTTTAATAAATATAATTAAAAAAAAAAAAGTCAAGGGGGATGTCATCAGCTTTACGCTACTCTGCATCAACTGCTGCTATCAATCATATATCTGCATAATCTACTTTGACTGTTTTCGTTATTTAGGCCACCAAGTGCCGGCTAATAACTGCATCTTTCCGATCTTCTGAGCTCTAAAAACTTTTTTCTGTTTTTGTCGGTTTCATCGAACCTTTTTGACGTCATAATCTCTACTGGTTCTTTGGGTAAGACGATTGCTTGTTTTCTAGTGTTTAAGCTAGCGCGAAGACCAAAAGTTGCCTGCCGCGTAAGTGGCTGAGGCAGTTAGATGTGGTTCTAAAGGAAGGCAATTTTAACAAGTTTGCAAAGACTCGTCGCACGATAAAGCGGCAAAATCATAAATTGTCCGATAATGCAAAGAAAAAACTCTTGTTGAAAGTTGTTCTTATGAGTCTTCCGAAGAAAACCTGTTTGTGGGTGTTGACAATTCGGGATCGAAACCAGCAAACCCCATTATAGCTTCGAAGTCGGACAGTAATGGACCCCCTGCTGCTCTCTGTAAAGTTGACAATAACCTGATCTCGAATAAATCAAGCGCTTCTTCTGAGCAGCTCAACCTCTATGACAGTTTATGTGCTCATTGAAGTATATGAAAACGAGGACGGTCAACAAGTCCTTCTCAGCTCTGACCTTTTCTTCTTTGATTCTATTAAGAATTTCGACTTGCGTCGACTCAAATATCTCAGGGCAATTAGCAATGGCAAGGCTGAACTTCTGTTTGACAACGCTCAGAATATCAATAGCTTTTTAAAGACTAGTGACTTCTCCTCCAAGCGTGCAAAGCCATATATTCCCAGGAATTTCTTTGAGAGATTTGGTATTGTTCGGAATATTCCAATATCCATGCTCAAATAATTCAAGAATCTTATACTAATGGCAATACGAGATCTTTGTTTAAATGGTCATCGCTTTAGACATCAACAAAGCCTATGATTGTGTTGATCTGAGTAAACTTCGAAAAATCCGTAGAGATTTTGAAATGCCAGTGCACCTCAAACTCTGGATCTAAAATTTCCTCTCATATCGCGTTCTAGTTATGGCTCGGATTCGACTGAAGTCCGTGAATGTCTGCCACAGGGCAGTTGTCTGAGTCCCATCCTCTTCAACCTATCAGCTGCTAGTTTTCATCGGTTTCAGGATAACAGGATCCATATATTTCAGCAAGCGGATGACTTCTTAATTGTGTTCGCCCAGAAGTATCTCTGGTGGCCGATTTTAGTTTCCCTAAATATGGGAAGGCATTTATTAGATATTTGCCTGCATAGTCTGTTGCCAACCCAAACTTTATGCCAAATTTATCGGACTTATTCGGCACATACTGTGTAAGAGGGCTCGTAGTGTTACTTGGGAACAATTGTTTCTCAATTGTAAGATTCGTGCTAAGCTTTGAAGAACCCTGCTTGTTAATTAGCAAAAGAGACAAGTAAGAAAATTACATTCGGCCGCAACCGAATATTTTATGCCTATCATCGTTATTCTAAAAATGACTAAGAAGAAGACAAGACTAGACAAGAACACAAAACTAAATTTTCATACTTTATATTATGCAGGCGTGGCTGATTTTTCTTCTTTTTTCTTGTATAATAAAAGTGAACATTTTTATCGTATGCATAGTCTAGTTTATGAACAACGAGCGAAAAACACAGACGGCAAAAATGTCCTCAGTTTTTGTTCCATTACAGGCGTGTTCTTTGATCGCTTGAGGGCATATTCGAATTGTTTTGAAAATTTGCACGCGACATGTTCATTCTGCAAACGTGAGAATGTTTCTTGGGTTTGGCAAACGGACAGACGGACAGACGGACAGACGGACATGGAGTTTTTGAAACTTGTTTTTGGACGTTAATAAAACTTATCATAAAAAGCCATACGCGCAAATTTTTCCTTTGTAGCTTTGTGAGTAATGAACGACCCGAACGAAAAAGCAATGCTTTCCTTTTATGAAAAATAGAGATGTTTTCAATTTGCGTGGCAATGCACGCGTACTCTTCATCCGTTTTGGCCAATTGTCAACACCAGTCTGCATGTATGAACTTTCAATACTTCTGACAAATTTGACGCCGATAGCTTCATTTTTGCGACCAAGACGGATAAGCGGACACGCTTAAATTCGTTCAGTATTTGATACGTGCTGACATACTTTATGGATTCTCTGAAGCTCCCTTCTGGTAGTAAAAAAAATAATATGTACCTCTCCATTTTGTGATGGTATGTATAAAAAGAAAACACAGTTAGACGTCATTTTTGGTAAATTTTTGTGTTACATTTACATAACTTACGTTAGAAAGTACAGCGGGCGATAGTGTTAAAAAGAATTCAATACACGCTTACTTATTTAACCGTTCATTGTTGACGTACTAATAAAACATATACGGGACAATTCTGGAGAAGATTTGAGTCGCTTGAGTAGTTTTTCATAAAGATATTTACGTGAACGGAAGGTATAGATAAAAATTTGAAAAAAGTATCGATGTTTTTCGAAGTTTTTGTTATTTTGTTTTACAATTTGGGCGTATATGTGAACAGATTACTCCCATTTTTATACTCATCATCATTGAGAGACGAGTTCCACAAACCGGCAAAAAAAAAATTTATTTAATTTGGTTCGAATTTTTAACATGTACTGTTGGCTTTTGCATAGCCTTTAATTGTCCGCCAAGGCGAAGATACATATGTATATCTTATATAAATAAAAGAACATACAATCAGGATTCAGTCATAGCTATATCTATAACTAAAAAGAATATTCATATGACTCGCGTTACGTTTCCTTCCGGCTTATTTCTTAGACATTAAACCACTGGACCATTTCGATTTACTTATGTAAGATTTTGTTCTCCCAGTTTGCAAAGACTCTTGTCCTTCATTAAAGAAAAGTGCAAATTCAAAGTAAAGCTACAAGTCCCAGAAGCTAGGTAAATAAAAAATGTTGGTATTGTAAGCGGACTTAAACACCGAGTTTGCTAAGTAGCAAAAGAAGAAGTTTACGATCACATTTGCTTTGCCCACGCAAACTTTTCGGATCGTGGTCAAGTTTTCAAGCATATATACTTTGTTGCATTTATTTAATACATTTTTCAATTAGAAATATTTGGTAGACGGGATATATTGTCTATGATAAGAGTAAATTTGCATTTGAACTCATTGGTATGTTTTATTGATTAACACGTTGCATACATATGTAGATATATATAAATGGTCGGTTGTGTTCTCCACTTGAAAGAAAAAAGCCGAGACCAAGTCTACAGATTGTACAAGGACAGACAAACAGAAAATTAAGGATAAATAAGTTGAGATCTTCGACAACTATAGCGACGTACTGAGATCATTTGCCACATTCAACACAATTTTCAGGCTAAAACAGAATAAAACATGAATTTAGATAAATTTATATTTGATTCCTAAATATTCAAATATTTCCTATGAACCATGTTTTTAAATTGGACATCCATAGTAAAAATATGTATATATATATATATATGCATTCACAATTCCAGTGAACATTTGAACAACTTAGATAAATTTATATTTGATTCCTAAATATTCAAATATTTCCTATGAAACATGTTTTTAAATTGGACATCCATAGTAAAAATATATATATATATATATATATATATATATATGCATTCACAATTCCAGTGAACATTTGAACAACTTCAAAAATAATTTATGTTTACTCTCTTGCCACATATGTAAAATTTATGGAGTGTTTTTAAGACATAAAAACATTCAACTGTGTGAATATTTTACACAAGAGATTCAGTTCAGGCATATCTGGCTCTAAGTGCGTTTGTTAGCGATTACACATTCTCAGAGACTTGCATAGAGCAACAGAATATATTGAAATTTTGTCTTTTTAGGGGACGCAAAATGAACCAAAAAAATCCGCTGAATCCAACTACCAAGTGTAGAGCTATTCTCCAGTCTTGATTGATGCCATCATATATGTATTATATTATTATTAATTATAAGGAGTAAGTGTTCCGATTAAGTCGACCACAATTACGTTTTCGTTTAATACATCTTTTAATCACAAAAAGTTAGTTAATAAAATGAAAATTTATGATTCTTTACATACATACGCAGATGCATAGACGATAAAAAATGTTTATAAACAATATTATCTACGTCGTTAAAGGCAAATGTTTAGAGCATTTATTTTTTTTATTTAGAAACCAAAGGCACGAGATCGTAGTATTTGAAAGCGATTTGGACACACCGATAATAATCGACTTATTTCTCACTTTGGCGAGAACACGAATTTATACTGCAGTGTACTGGAGTGTTCTGCATATTGATATTCTTTGAACAAATGTATGTTATTTCCATCTATCGCCGAAATATATGATCCGTTAGTTTTGTTATTATTCTTTTGCGATATGTGCGTGTTCGTCTTTTCGCCCAAATACCTATTTATGTCTGTCTATCTGCGCATTTTGAAATTCGCAAATCTAACCATTCATTATGTAGTTAACTTTACGCACTATTCATGACTGACGTCATAAAATGCAGGCTTTGAAGAATGTCAATAATACCGTTATAAGGATAATTTTGTCCAGACATCTTCAATATATATCGCTTTATTTTTAGAAATAATTGGGGTTAGTTCACTTTTACTGTTGTGTTAATTATTTATTTGTTTATTCCTTTATTTATTTATATATTTATTCATTAACACATAAAATTCAGCTAACATAAATATACAAACGAATTAGATTGACTCTTAAAAATAAATCTTAGCTAAATACTTACGATTACTTACAAAATAATAGAAAGGTAAAAAAAGAAAAACCAACTAAAGAAAAACATAAACAAAGTTCATGTATAAATAGACAAGAGAAAAAAAAGAAAAGAATATACACATCTTGCACAGAGGTGCACTCCCAACCGGCCTATAGAGTCGAATAGAGACTGAGTCCCTAAACCGTAGCCAACATATAAAAGCTTCACAACCAATTATAGTGAACATAATTCTTTCGACGAATCATACGAAACTTTAACAATTCCCGGTTAGTTTAAATACGACGCGATTAGAGCTCGCTTATCGCAGAGAGTAGTTTTAATAAAGTCCAAAGAGTCGGACATTGAGATTAATTTATAAAATTTCCAATTCCAACCTAAAAATTCCTCAAAACGGAATGCGAAGATTGTTGTTCACCTGACCTTATTATTGAGTCAACATGGCATCTATCAGAATCAGACCATGCAACTGAGGCATATTGAAGTATTGGCATCACAAAGCTTATGAACAGCCGTTTTGTAACGTATGGGTCGCCAAGCTTCATCATCAAGCTACATCATCGCTTTATAAAGCCATGTATAGACTTGGCTTTATTCATACATAGCTTAAAGTGTACATTGAAATTAACGAATGAATTCAATGGGTCAAACAATACCCCTAAATCAATAAATGAATTCACCATAAAGAATGAAAGATTTTTGCAATTTTTTAGACTTAATTGCAAAGAATTTTCCGAGCACCATGTATCCAAGTAGTCTAGATTTGATTGAAGAAAACGATTCATTTTCTGCGACTCCATATTAATTGAGGAAAACAATTTCACGTCATCAGCGTAAATCGGCATATGGCTGAACTTAATCACCAAAGAGAGGTCATTAATGTGCATCAGAAAGGGTTCGTCCTTGAGCTACACCTGATTTCACGGGAAATTCATCAGATGTGATGGAGTTGAAAAGAACCCGGAATGAGCCATTGTGAACATAAGAGCCAATCCATTGCAATAAGTAAGAGGGAAAACCGAAGGTTTCGAGTTTATGGACCAATAATTTATGATAAACTAAATCAAAAGCTTTACTGAAATCTGTGTAAGTAAGCTGTAACAAGTTCGTAACGATTGATCTTTCTTTTACGCATCCATGTGCGGAATGACGTTAGGTCCTGGCGCATAACTATACTTCAATGACCTTAAAGCTTGTAATACGTCACTTTCAGCAATGATCAAATTCGGCATGGATGCAAAGCTTACGATTTCATATGGATAATTTTTCGATACCTTGGCATCAGCAGTAAAAATCAGCAGAAAAGTACCGTCGGCAACGTTCAGGAAAGAGGTTCACGATTTTTATATTCCCAAGGGAGTGATTAAACTACATCGATGATGGCTATATGGAGATTCTTCTTTTGGAGTTGACAAATTTCTAAAACTGTTTAGCATTACTAAGAAGTGAAGATTTTACAATTCGAAGGTATTTGCAATAACTTTGTTGGTTGATGAGATTAAATTTGTGCCTTACAGTAGATTGAATGAAATGAAATCATGAACAGAGTCACTTCTCTTGAATTTTTTGAAATGTTTTTATTTTCCTATTTTTATAGCATTTAACTGTTTCGTTAAGTCATGGCAGGCACGTGCTGCGAGGCGAAGGTTGTCTGATCGGAACAGACGCGGAATTAGCTAAGCTTAATATACTATAAAATATAGGAATTAGCGTTCCCGCATTCTAATCGGATACATCAAGTACACTATGGGAAATATGTGAAAGGTGGGCGTCGAGCAGAGAAATATGTTTGAGTGATTGAGACTTAAGTTGTTTAAGAGACTCAATCTGTCATTGCATTGAAAGGATAGACAAATTGTTGAATGATATGGATCCTGGGGCAAACTAAAGAGCAGACAGTAATTTACAGTTATTTCAGGGAAATTAACAAAGGTAAGACGTAAGAGTCTCCCATTACAATTAGTCACATGCTTACACACGTACCTTTGAAGAAGGTTCCGTTCATATATATTATTGAAAAACGCAATGGCTTTTCAGATGTTGAAGTGGAGAATTGAGAGTAAGAGACCAACTGGCTTGCTGCACATTAAAATACCATGATGCTATGACCATATGAGTGGGTTTTTACTCCACAAATAAGGGAAGCAATGCAGGAATAAGTCAAGTATAAGTTTTTATCGCCAATTTTCACATGAGTGGCAACAAATTCAACGTCAGGAGGGTTTCGGAACTCAAATGAATATGACGAAAAGCCATCTGATATGACAAGTAAAACGCCACCACCAACATGATCTGGACGAAACTTTCTGAAAACATGGAAAGTGTTGGAAAAAAGTTTCGTCGAGCAGGCTGCAACAGATTTCAGTGAAATCAAACAGGAATACTCAGTGTTGATTCTGACTGACTGATTCGAGATAAAAATGCTGAATTTTGATATTTACGCCACTGACATTTTGATAAACGATAATCACTGGACCAGCAACAAATTTAGTCTCTTGCGGGAAGCGTCGTTGTAAGCGGATGGATTACCGAATTAGTATTTCGAGGTTTACCGCTAGAAATGAATTCTTTTAATAAAGAGCTTCGTGGCCACAATGATTTAATTAGCACACTTCCGACGTCTGTTGTAGGAATTAGAATTTTATAGGGTGATATAACTCGTGGTTTGTTTTGTAGGTGTTTTAAAAATGCTAACTCGACTTAACAGACGAATTCTTGCCGCAAGATATCCGCATGGGATGTCCAGCGCTAGCTGGATACGAATATGGCTTTGGAGTCTTTCGAGGCTTTAAAGTCACTGTACTAATCACGGTATTATTGGAAGACGGGAAAGGAATATTTCGAATTGGACAAAAAATGAACGGAATGATTCTCCTTTTGTGTGCACCCTGTTGCCTCTCAGTTGCACCGGAAGATCTACGTAAGGATAACAATTTTTTTATTTCACTGTAGTCACTAGGAGGAGACATGTTTGCTGCATCCGCATAGAACCACAATGGCCGTTTGTGGTAATATTCTTCTAAGCATTAGAAATTCGGGCGTTTATTATCTGGTTAATAATAGTAAGAGTAATAACTTCAACATTATTAAGTAAAGGGCTTACAACAACAGAATTATTAGCTAAGGATTGGGGCCCATAAGCTCCTCAGTGAGAGGTAAGTTGAGTGTTGAAACCACTACGGCTGTAGTATGACATTTATTAGAAGTTTTTCGTGAAGTAGGATGCGACGGACCACAGGCTAAACTAGAAGTTTATCCCCTAACTTTTCAAAGGCAGCTGAGGAGTCCAAATAATTGCACTTTTAGAACATTGTCTTGCATTTATCGGACTTACTTAATAAACCCGACAATTCCATTTATAAAGCCAAGCAAAAGATAAAACGGGAACCACACACTAAACAAACAAAACAGCGCCACCACCCAGTGCTATTCGCAGAAACCAAAATTCGATCAACATTATAATGTTACAAATAACACGTGGTGTTACGTTTCTATCCCACATCATTTGTGGCACAGTGTATATTAACTTACAGACTCGAGATACGTCCATGTTACACGATACCAATTGATTCAGAATCGATGTCTGTCTGTATGTTTGATGCACGGCCATGTATATTTGTATTCAACTTACAGGTCGCATATGTGAAGAAATTTTGATGAAACTTGGATTGCAGACCTATTGTGAGCCCAGACGAACACTATTGAAAATGAATTAAATCGAATTTTTTGACATCATCGCTTCCCATATAAGATCCCATTTAAAAAAAGACATTATATGATAAATAATTGCAATTTTTAACATTTTCCTTCAGAAGTTGGTGCAAGATGGTATGGAAGTAATTGAACAAACCTCGAAAACTTGGATTGGAAGAGACCATTTTTTGGACGTCCTCTCATGTAACAGTTTTTACAAAAATGTATGACAAAAAGATCAAATTTTTAATTCAAAAATTTGAATAGGTGTCAGTATCGTTTTAACCAGTTTGGCGTATAGCTTTGGTAAGGGTATCAACTTTGATTTAGAGTCAGGAGTGAAAATTCCATGTTAGTCCGTAAACCACAGCCAAGCAGACATAACGTTTAATATAACTTCATGCACTTCGTGCACATTAAATCAAATTGAGAAAGATAAAAACTCTCACCATACAATCACTTATACCATCAAAGGACCAACTTGAAGATTTGCATAATAAAAAGTAAGTCTTTCATGGGCCGTTTCATTGAGCCGCATTCTTTTTGCAAGGCTTAGATAATCAATAACGACTTTTATCGCATAAAGTGGAGCTATTTTTGGGACACGTTGAAAGAATTTGATCACAGAGGGAGCGAAAATTCGGATAAGTTTGGTAAAAAAAAGAGCGCGAAATGAAAACCCTACACAAATAGATTGGTTTGTAATGTTTCAAAAATATATCATCTTTCTCTAGCCGCTTTCATCAAACTCTAGCCGTCTGCATTCCAGCTGATCTATGGGAAAAGCAAAATGCCATCAGAGAATGGTAGTGATGTGGCTGCTCACTTCCTATTTCCTACTTTAAACTCGATGACTGTAACAGTACTAGCAAATAAGAAATTAATTTCGAAAATAAACTCATATAATTAATGTATATTTACATGTGTTGCAAACGGTACGTTTATTTTAATAAACCTCTTTGTTGACAAGTTCAAAAAATACAATTCATTTGTATATTGTAAGCATTTAATTGTGGAGGCGTCACATAGTAATGAAAACCCAAATTCTTAAGTCTTCGATATGACAAATTATTTATAAACACAGTAAAGATTTTTATATTATCTTGAAAGCCATCCTTCTTGGTTGGCTACACTGCACAATGGTTGACAATATTTTGCATTAAAATGTTCACAAGGACCGTTCAATGGTAGTTGCAATTTCTCTAATTTTTTGCATTCTTTTGGCTAAATTCAGATAAATTTAATATAAAAATGGGTTTGATCGTCCCATTAAAAACCACTCAGCATTGAATTTGTCCTTGATAAAATTTACCCAGTTGTTTAACTACAACTAAACACGACATTAACAATGAATGTGTCTATGTTAAGAATTAAGCCAAGCGTTTAATTTCGTAAGCAATTTTTATGAATCACGAAAGTTTGTGTATTCGGTAACAAATTCGTACTTGGTAAAAGTTAAACCGAGTGCTTAATTTTTACGCATTTTGATTAATCACGACAATGGCAACGAACTCGTCCATGTTAACAGTTAAAATGAGTGTTCTTTCATTTCTTAAGCAATTTTGCCTAATCGCACAAATTTTCCATAAATATTTTTTTTTTTTTTTAATTTTTATTACGTCGCAGTCACCAAATATTTATTTATGATGCACTAATATTTTTTCCTACGAAAACCGAAACGAATTGAGAATTAGACTTGCAAAGCCGAAAGCAAGAATAAAAGACGAATTTGAAGATTGCGTGAATTTTTGATCGATTTACCCTTTGCAAGCGTAATGAACGCTAAAATGTTGTTTTTTAAGAGGACCGAAGTTTATAATCGTTGATAAACGAATGAATAATGATACATATGCATGGATGTTAAAGCAACTACTACAGCATGCATATGTATGTATGTAAGCTAGAAAAACACAACTTATTACCAACTTAAACTAACTTAAAGCTACTTAGTATTACGTTGTGTCTGCATAAGGCAAATGTAAATGGTAGTTAGCATAGGGTAAATACGCCATGAGGATATAATGAAAAAAAAGAAACAAGAAATATTTCACATACGGCCAAGTAAAAGTATACGAACACAACGGACCCATTTGCCCTTTCACTAGCACTGATAGTGAATGGCTTAAGAGTCACATTTCATTGCTTTTTGCTGCCGATCTTTCACGATCGACTCTCTTTCCTGTGTACGCTTTTGGAAGAAAAAGGGGAAAAGCATGCAAGGGATGGGAGACATAGTAGCTGTCCGCTATGCAGACATGTTTGCCGTGCTGGCCAAAATAAAGCCCGCAAAAAAAACAAAACGCGGAAAGTCCCCAACTATGTGCACGCGATAATCTCGAACAGCTCCGTGCCAATCCTAGACAAGAGACATGATTGCCGATTTTCGGCACAATTCACTCAATATGCAATCAAATGTTGCCGTAATTGTTCCAATTATGATTTTCTTTACACATTTATGAACTGAGCTGGTACTGCTGGCTGTTCTGCTGCTTTTCTAAAATCCGTTCTTGTGTGAAGATTATATCGTTCTTCTAGGAGTTTGCTGGAAAACTCTTGCTGCTGCAGGCCAATATTAGCGCGCAGTCCTCATCGGTTGCCAATTTATTTCGCAATTTCAGTATCTCTTGCTTTTTCTTTACCTTACACTACTTGCTCCAGTAAGGGGGTTAATGTACATAACATGGTTACTACTACTTTTTCCACAAAAGTGGGCAGTTTTCACGCAGACTTAGTTTATCTATATGTGATTTTCTTAAAACGTAATGTATAGCAACATATTTGTATAAATCTACTTACATTGTGTGGCCAAAGCGGGAGCACAACAGCAGTCTTTAACTTCTTCATAAATGAAACAAGATCCCACTGAAGCAGTGTACGCTTTTTCACCAACGTAGCATATGTGCGGGACATAGGGTAGACCTTCTGCAATAGTCAAAACAATATCAACTTAACACATTATACACAAAGGTTAATGTAAGTAGTGTTTATTTGGATAATTTGATCAGTTCTAAACGTATCGGTCTCTTCGCTGCAAAGTATGAAGGGGAAAAATTTTTTTAAATTTCAGAAAATTAGTTTATGGTTGACGTTGGATTTTTATAAAATATACAAAAAACTTCTCTTCCCCTAAAAAAAAAAAAAAAATTTAAATTCTGGACGATTTTGCGGTCGTAAAATAACTTAATTTTCACAACGTTGCTTATTTCCATACACCAAGTTAATTGGAGAAAATATTGGGGGTTATAAGAAATTTCAGGGATA
Organism: Glossina austeni; assembly: GCA_000688735.1. Taxonomy (NCBI): domain Eukaryota; kingdom Metazoa; phylum Arthropoda; class Insecta; order Diptera; family Glossinidae; genus Glossina; species Glossina austeni. Next base: position 609,115 of record KK502430.1, on the reverse strand, counting down.
GAGAAAAAGAAAAGGATGTAAAACGACTTTGAAAAGATATATTTCTATACACATCACCGAAAGATGAGGGTATATTCGCAGGCGGAAGCTTCAGTATATATATTCTTAGTCAGCATTAAACTCTGAATCGATTTAAGCTTGCTCGTCTATCCGTCTATCCGGTTCGCCGTCTGTGTAACCTTTAATGTCAACATTCTCCTGGCTGCAAAAATAAAGCTATCGACCTCAAATTTGGCCTTGGAACCTTGGAAGTTTCTGCACGCAGGCTGATATTCAAAGTGGGTCGAATCGGTCCGTTACAGTACTACGTAAACGGAGAGCTCCTCTGTTTTTGAAAAGGAAAAAGTTAGTGTTTTGCTCATTACTCACAAACTATAGCAGAAAAGTCTACATAAATTTTGAATGAATATTGTACGGGCGATGTTGTGGTACCTCTTGTACGAAAATGTGAAAAAAACCCCCATGCCTACGCAGTATTATAGTGTATCAAATTTTAATTTTTTTTTTATTACCTATATAACGCGCAGAAGCAAGCTTTAAAAGTCCCATAAAGTTCATAATTTCCCTCCTGAATGTCATTAGCAGAGACGCGAACGGTACATAGAACTTATTCTCTTTGTGTGATTGATTGTCGCATATTCAGTCCATATTGTATACCTTTCCTTTACTCTCCCTCTCTCTCTTTCTCTCTCTCTCTCTATATATATATATATATATATATATGCCTAATATTTTCGTCAATGCTTAGCCATGTATTTTATGTATTTATTTATTGAATTGTTGCACTATTTGCATGATTCAAGTTTTATTATTTCAAGCTTCGTAACCTTACTTTCTATCATTATCATCAATATATATATATATAAATATATATATGGTGCAGGCATATTTAGTTTGTGCGGACAGCTGTAATGCCCAGAAAGCCTTGATATAGACCCACCTTTAATTATTATATATAATATGATTCTGAATTGATCTAAGCTTATCTGCCTACTTGATTGCCTGTCTTCCGTCTGATGTCTATCTATATATTTTTGACATATATTGATGAAGTTTGGTACACTGGCGGGTTTTGGTCCAAAGACGAACGCTATTGAAAATGCGATCGAATCGGACCAATTTTTCGATCACTCTCGGTTGTTTTGCTAAGTCGTTATAAGAAAAAATATTGTAATTATTAGAATTTCACGACAAAAATCGCTTGGTAATTGTTCGGCATTCGAAATTGATGTAAAACCTGTGGATCGAATGAGACAATTTTTTTGCCCCTTTGCCATACAACTAATCCTACGGAAACTTCTTGGTAAAAATTCGTTCATTCGTAGTAATAACTTGGATAGAAGCAACTGACAAGTAAAGTAAGTTTGTAAGTAAAGTAAGTAAAGTAAGTAAGTGTGAGTAGCCGCTAATGTGAGGGTGAGGAGGAGCCGCCAAAATGATGCGTTTACATAAAATTAAAGCATAATTTTTATTGTACTATTTATTAAAGATAATGATGTAGAGTATGTATTAGTCAGCCTTGCCCGACCGCAGCATTCTTAGTTGTTTTGTTATTATTATTATTATTATTATTATTATTATTAATTTAGCCAGAGAAATAAATTCTAAGCCTAAAGCTTTAACGGTTTAGCATCTAAGGTTATCGGTTTTATTGAAAACTCTACCGCACTTGAGATTTGAACCCACGACAATCGAGTTGCTGATCGAGATCGTTTGCCTACTCGATCACTCAGCGGGATAGTTGCTTTAATTCCTTTATTTATTTCACAAGCGTATTTTCAGTTTTGGTTACGAAATTCTATTCAATTCCATTCATTGTATGAGAAGCTTGTCATGGGTGCTTAAGGTATCGAAAGATACCTTCTTTATATCGTTGTGGACTGCACAAGTTATATTCTATGGAATAAGAAGCTTTTTCAATAGGTTCAGGCAATATGGCTTTCTTGGCGTTGTCTTCTTGACAGCTTATTTCACAAAAATGTCCAGCCTCCCTTCCCAAACGTTCCAATCTTTTTATGCAAGAGAAAATTCCACCACGTGCGCCGTGTTAAGAAAAGGTAATGATTGGGCACAAAATGTTTTCATCTGTGTCTATTTTCATTCATTTTAGTATATTTGTACCCAATGCGTGTGACTGCTAGTACTTCTTGAACAGAAAAGTACTATTTTATTTTATATGCGCGTGCATTCCTTTAGTAGATAGATCTTCGTTTAATAGATTTCTTGTTTATTTTAAAAATTTATGTGTAAGAATGGTCAGATATAAATATTAGTAATTTAATATAACGGCGCTGTCTTGTACACATACGTGACGCAAATATTTGCCAGAGCCACCCAAAGTTACTATAAAAATGATACTGATGTGCAATTAATTTTTATTAGATATGATTTCTGCGGTCGGTACCTAAGATCTGCGCGACACAAGTAAAACTTTCTAGACAACAACATTCGGAAAACTTTTTAGAATGAGAAAAATTGACTGATTATTTATAATATGAACTGTTTGATAGTCGATTCTCCGGTATTTTTTGATTCGAATTTGTGTGAATCCGGCTCCCGGCTCCCGGCTAACTATTCGTGGTTGGTGGATACAGGAAAGGTACCTTGAAGCATTCGCCCTAGTTAACAGTTTCTCCATCAACAGCAGTGGCTCACTTCGGTTTTTATTGTGTGTAGAGCTCTTCACTCACAGTGTCTCTTGGGAACACTAGAAATTAACCTTTTCACTGACACGAAAGAAATCCAATTTTTCGTAAGTAATCGCTCTAAGTTAACTTCAAGGATGCGTAGATTTTGGACACAATACGCGATGGCTAAATGCGAAGCAGCATTGTTGCATATTGTTATTGCTTTATGTCTTCTGTTAGCTTCTTATTGTTCGGTTTTACATAAACTTCAACTGTTCGCGCATCGGGATAATTGTAACCAGCGCAAAGTCAGAGCGCAAACGAACACAAAAAAAAATTTCAATAAAAGAAAGTTATAAAATTAAAAAATATTTTTAAAGCGTTTAAGTTAGAATAAAAGGCATCTATCCGCAAGAAGTGGAGAAAGATGAAGTGCCCTTTTGAGAAACATTCGTTATATTTTTGAGGCGATGTCCTCAAATGTTCAAATTTTTGAAGCGCTCGATGTGAACTTATATTTTTCTCTCATGAACTATAAGATATTAAGCCGTATTGACCGTTGCCTACGAACGATCGGTGACAACACGTTTGGCTGTCCCCAGTATCAGTACGTTATTGGTATAAATGCTGATATACAAAATAAAGTTGCACCTATTCTATTGAACACCAAAGAATATACTTTGAGTTGTTATAGTTAATCCCATAATCAAGCACGAATAACGATAAAGCTTATAAAACGCAACCATATTGGTTGGTTGGTTCCGTGCAACAGAGAAAAAAAACACGGAACAATAATATTTGCTAACTCAACAAAAAGAAAAACAAAAGTTTATCCAATACGTCATAGCCGTACGTTGTGGTTGCAGCTGCGAAACGTGATGTGCTTGCCAATGAATTCGATATTTGTAAAAAATAACTGAAAACAACAAAATATATATATTTTCCGGATTATTGAATTTTAAATCGCAGAAAACACTCTATGCACTATTTGCATACAACGAATGGAGGGATACAAGCATGAAATACTGCAAGTTTATAAGGGATTTGTAGCGCAATAGCTTTTGCTCTGCTTAAATAATCTTTCCGTTCACGATTTCTATTACAAGTGCGTTTGTTTGTGTGTCTCTTTATTTTAATTGCTGCATTACATTTCTTACATTTTACCCATAATCGCAAGCTTCACTTTGTTTCGTGCCATGTTGACGCTTGATTAAGCCTGATAAGCTTACGTTAATATCCCTGATATCTCTAATAAGAAATGCAACAACACTTTGAAATTCGGCTCAAAAATGATTCCAATTGATCCGCAGACATATGTCCACTTAACGAAAAACGTTCCGAAATGACGCCTGAAGAATGGTAGATAAGTAGATAATGAAACTCGTTGATAAATGCTTAGCATCAGAAACTATTTTTATTATTTTTCCAAGCATTCTTTCACGATTCACTTTACTCTTCATCGAGGAGAATTTCGAGGATCTCGACTATGAAAGTCGTCTGTAGCTTATCTTAGAAAATTTTTCCAGTTGCCTTCCGATTGATTTTCGAGTTCTCCAGCCACTATTCAATATACGTCAGATGATGTTTTTCAAACTGAATGACTGAATGACACAATTAATGACCTTGATTTCATTAAACCGATGATATATTGTGGTTGTATATGAATCTTGATCGTTACAGATTGAGATAAACTCGTTCCGTTAATGTCTCGATGAAAATCGTCAAAATTAATCGTGCGAAAGTGCTCACAGGCCAATTGTTCATTCTCTCGGGGTTTATATTTCAACGAAATTTAAACGAAGAGAACTAGATACAGTTACCTTAAAATGTGTTACAGCTTATCAAGGATCCTGGCATTGGCTTGAGAGGATAAGTAATGAAGATTCGTTCTAAGGCGAATGTATAATTTTTAGTTGCTTACTACTTACTACCGAATCTAGGTTGCGTCTATCTATCATAGTCTATACATCTGTCCGTCTATCTGGTTGTACGTCTATCCTATGTTTGTTGTCAACATTCGTCTGGCTGCAAAAATGAAGCTATCGATTCTAAATTTGGCAGAAACCTCGAAAGTTCCTATACGCACGATGGTATTGAATGTGCGAAAGATCGAATCGGTGGAAGGACACGCTTACAGTAGTACGTAAACTGAGAACACTTCTGTTTTTTGAGAAGGAATAAAAATTTGGTGTTTTGCTTATTACTCATACACTATAGCAGATAAGTGTACACAAATTTAAACGAATATTCTATGGACGATACTCTAGTACCTGTACAAAAATGTGAAAAGTCGGCTGCTCCTACGCAGTATTACAGTGCATCAAATCTTTTTTTTTTTTCAATACCCGTAAGACACGCAGAAGCAATCTTTAAAAATCCTATAATGTATATAAGTCCTTGGCCAATTTCATATTCAAAACACATTTAAGTATGTCCGCCCGTCTGTCCCGTCATCTGTCTATCTATGCACTGACGCACGTTAATGAGAATATCGCCTATAAACTTGCAAGGGAAGGTAAAAAGAATCCAAACAATTAACAAAATCTGTGAACTCTCTTGCTGTCCGTGTTCTTCTAAAGGGCAATATATACACCACATAAATTTCCACCTTTGTTCTGAAAATAGAAAAAATCAGCCGCGCCCACCGAATGTTATAGACTAAGTAACCTCAGTTTTTTTTGATTTTTTTTTTGGGATCACGGCGACGGGTATAAAAGATTCGGACAAGACCGAATATAATTTTCTTATTTTTTTTACTTTTATTTTATTTTACCGAGGAGCTCCCGAACTTATCAACGATGTAGTCGTGTAGGTGATTCTGAGTATCGTTTAATAGAAAAGTAAAAAGTACAGAAGTATTTTTTTCTTCGTAGTATGTCTCCTGCATACTAAAACGTTTTTTAATATCGTAAATCGTAAGGTGAATATAATATAAAACAGTTTTCCTACGTATTGCCTGCATGCAATAGTGATGAAGGAATGTACATATGCAAAAAAAAAAAAAAAAAGAAAAGACAATAAATATGTTAATGTTTTTTATACCATATCAAGCTTAACATTTAATTAGAATATCATTTGAAATGATTGGAGCTAGAGATAAAATCATGATCCATTTCAACTACTGAGAGCAACGTCACAAATGCGTAAGCTGCTCAATAATAACTCGCGGTTGATATTCTTATGTTGGCAATTTTATAAAACCTGCACGCTAAGCTTTACACTTTATGCCATTTTTAGCTTGAACTACTTTTTGTTAGTGACGCATGCACAGAATCAAGCCGTGTTTGTTTCGTTACAATAAACTTTGACATACATAGTAGGTCGAGTCATAAATAACTTCCGATGCAGGTAGATAGAATCTATTGTTCGTATTCACCCACTATTAGTCACCGAAACAAATGAGTTTTTGTTTTCACTATATAGATGAGGATTCAGTTAGCCTTCCGTCAACTGTTTTATATGGTCGATGTTAGATTCAACTGGTTTTCTTAACCTCTGAATAGGGAGTTAAAAAGTGCATATTCGACATGGAATCTAAACAGGGTATACGGTGAAGGACTGATAACTGATCGGACAATTAGAAATTGGTTTGTAAAATTCGGCTCGGGAGATGCGACCTTAAAAGGCGGAGCGTCCTTGTGACTTTGACGAGAACTTTTTAAAGGCGATTTTCTAGCAAAAGCCACGCTAATCAACACGAGCTATAGCGCAAAGGTTGAATACCTCGACCTAATATATATTTTAGATCACATGTTCTCAACTTTTGAAGAAAAAAAAGTTTTTGTTAAGGAGGAATAGGACATCACACTATGACATACCATTATCAGCTTACAAATTTCATAACTAAACATTCCTATGCACTTCTTAAGCACTGTTGACACTCCTTTCTTATGATACGTGGTTTAAACGACCTTTTTACACTCATCACGGCAGGATTAGGGTATGATCATTTTGTCATAATGCTTGCAACACCCAAAATAAAGTCTATACATTCTCGATCAGTCTCCCATTCTGAATTGATTTAGTTATACATGTCCGTCTGTGTTGCTGTGTGTATGTTGTTGGCATTCTCTTTTTTCATTATTAAAATATCGAACACAAATTTGGCGGAAGCATTGAAAGTTTTTGGAAATGGGCCAAATCACGACGAAGAGACACGCCCACAGCAAAGTGTAAGCTGAAAAGGTTTTTGTTCATCACTTATACATTATGAGGGATAGATGGCCGCAATTTCCTAAATGTATTTTATGGCTGACCTTACTACCCATGTTGAAAAGACACAAACTTATAAATGATTTTTATTTCTCTCATTTTTTGACGTTTTCCATTTATTACACAAAGGTAAACAAGACAGGATGTCAAAAATGATTCGGTACATTCTTTAGAATATGAAGAGACATTTTTTGCTTAAAAATAAAAAAAGAGTCGACAAAATCCTCACAAACTTAGAAGTGGTAAAGTTTTCCTTTTTTTATTCTACTCTGAATAAAATTTATTAGTAATTTATCTAAAACTTTCAAAACATCTCAGTACTGATCCGGGGTGTTAGTACGATAATGTGAATGATGGCTGGTATAGAAGATTCAGTCCCAACGGAACATAACTTTCCTATTTGTTTAAATTCCATAACTAAGTTTTTCTATGGACAAAAACCACTTGATATACGTTGTCTGGATTTGTTTTGCGATTAAGTCAAAATAGCATAATAAACAAAAGGCCGTCTGTGCCATCATTATCGAATCGACGAAGTCAGATTATCATCTGCACTACTCACACAGCTGCAATATTCTTTTCTCCATCGCACGGATAGGATAATGACATAAAATGTTAACATTCCATGATCATCGAAGTAACAACAAAAATCGTAAAGTAACTCTAGGGTAAGTGATAATAATTTGGAATAATTTGCAAGCGTTGTTTAAGCATATATATTGTTCAACAATTAAGCGGTGTCTTTTGGTCCGAAAGAATGTCAAAAAAAACATACGAAAACGGTTCTTATTAAACACGACGACGGTTAACACGATTAATTACCGCTTTTTCTATTCAACAGGAAGGATAAAATTAAAAATAAAATAGAGAATGCGTTAGTGACCACTAGTCAATGAATGAATGTATTAGTGAACAGTAATCAATGGGCTAATTGATGGACCGAAAATACCGCAAGCAAACAAACAAACTCCCATTTCGATCAACGAGCAATCGAGAGGCGTGTTCTTTTTTTTATTACAATTTTTGCACATTAGCTGATAATGTTCCGCAGCGCAGCAGAAAGCACTGTAACGAATCTACGCAATAATTAAGTTGTGCTAGGCCCTCTGCGAAACATCGAAGTGTTTGAGCTTAATAGTTCATTTAAAGTTAGTTTTTATTTTTGTTTTGTTCAAGCTTCACTGAATTCAAAAATAAATAAATTCCAAAAATCTCGTCGTATAAGAAACAAATTCAGGTAAATTACTTGCATACCACAAATCCAATTCGTATCTAGTTCCTTTTTCTAACTCAGGCGCACGTCAATGCAGAAAACAAAATAAAATATTAACTCTACAGTGATACTGATACCTCGGAAAGTCTTAATGTACACACACACACACACACACATACATATATATATATATAAGTTTCCAGATGAGTGAACTCACTGCCCGTGTTTATGCGTTTTTGCAAGGTTATGAGTAAGAAAATTTCAAGCTAAAACAGCAACAACAGTGTAGACACGTATTTATTGAGGAATTCGTTGAAGAATATATTGAAAAAAAAAGGCTTCTAGTGCAACTTTGTTAATATGCGTAAAAAATACAAGATGAGGTACACAAGAAAGGTTACATTATCGATGACTAATTGCTACTTCGAAATGATTGAGTTTGCGAGGTATACTCTGGCGTTGCGACAACTTACTTACTTACTTACATAAGAGAAAAGAAATGCGTTTCCGTGCGTGCAGCTTTTTTGATTTCCTAACAACTTTGCTCTTATGAAAGAATAGTCAGAATAGTTCAGTGTCACTTTCATTACAAAACAAGATTATTAAGTCACGCAAGCAGCAAACCAAAATATGCTTTATAATGTTGTTCATAGTATGGCTCCATGCCGTATAAAGCTTTTGCAATCATGTACGTATGAATTTAAACAATTAAACGTTAATTGCACAACAACAACATGTCTGGATTTGTTTGGTAAGGATCACGTGGGCGCACAAATTCAACTCTTCTACTTGCAAGCCCCGATGATACACTTCCGATGTGCCACAAAAAAGTTTGGTTATGTGTTGACATTAGTCTTCATTTCTTTGTTATATAACCGGACAAGAGGAAATTTTGATGTCCATGTAAACTTTGGCTCGGTAGTTTTATAGAGTTACACAAGAATTACCGAACGGCTTATTGGTCCGCTCTCAGTTTAAGGCGTTGTATATTTAAGATCCTCTCCATTACAAATATAGTTTTGTTGTTTGTTAGCGTAGAATAAACAAAAAAATTGACAAAAAAAAAAAAAACAAAGTCGGATGACATGAAGTATTAGTTTTTTAGTTAGCTTGCAAGGTTTGCATGATTGTTTTCTAACACGCTATGGTCGATACAACACGTCATGTCACTTGCGTAGTTATCTCACCACCTTTCCGTTAATGGCGTTAAGCGTCCGTGATTCTCTTTAGCAAAATGATAATTCGAATTTTTTCAATTAATGTCAAACAATCTTATATTCCGTTCGATGCGGTGTTTAACTGAACGAATCGCTCCCAAATACGATACAATTTAAAATGTTTCAAGCTTAACACATTAACGTATATATCATAAGATGATCTGAGCTACGTCCCGCAAGCTTAAATGATATTTTCATCATTCGGGGTCGATGTATTTTCGGTCAACAATTCGTTTTGAGGCATTGGACCTCCAAGATTCGAGCAGATTTAAAGATATTTCTTCAGGAAATTTAAACAACAAACAACAAAAAAAAAAAACACTACCGATTTTTATATTTTACGACACGTTTAGTTTCGCGTCCTGCCTTCACTGTCTTTTTAAAATTCGTGGTAAATTTAAAATTATTTCGAAAATATTGCGAAACAATTAAATCGTGTTGCTGTCTATAAATTGGTGACTGCGATTCCCTCTCTATATAATTATGATAAATTCATGATAGCATGCAATTAAAACGCATTTTTTGCTTTTCCTAAACTCAAGTTCGTTGTCTTAGTCATTTTGCATGCATTTTTTGTTACAAAAAAAAAAGAAGAGAAAAAAATTAATATTAAAATTATTTGTGAATTATGAAAATTTTAAAAAGAATACCATCAACAATTCTCTCTATAAGTTAAAAAAAAAAAATGTATATGCATTTAATGAAATGATTGCCCAGAGAATTAAACGTAAATGCACAATTATTTATTTATAAACATGCTAACAAAGTAGAACTGAAATGAAAATTAACTTAATAACATCTCGCCAATCAAAGTGAATACACATAAATGTGTCGACAAAAACATTTGTATAATTTGTGTATATTTGGGCCGTGTGAGTTAAAAAGTGTTAAGGTAAGGAAAAATCGCTTCCGTCTTTAGCCAATTTCTCAGAAGTTTTCATTTGAGAAGAACTGAAGCAAGCGAGAAACCGTTTCATCTGTTTCGAAATTCACTGTTTGCACACTCTTGCCTTTCCCTTCAATTTTCCCTTAACAGGGCAGATTTCCAATGATCCTTTCGCTCATGCACACACGGCAATCGTAATTAATGGCGAACTTTGACGTTGGTGTTCAAACGTCAAAAGAACTTTAGAACTAATATTACAATTTGACCTAAGAAGGATGCCCTTAAATGAAGAGATGCTATATATAGCCTGCTCCTCGCAACCCATAGCAACTTAAATCTTCTATTGCTATTCAATTTTTCAACAAAATGATAGGACGGGGAAACTATCCATAGATTGATGCCAAATTTTGTCTAAAAGTGTTTGCAAAACTTTTTTTTTCAAACTTTCTGGTTTGTAGTAAACGGTCACGAATCTGTGATTCAAGGATTTTTCGTCAATTTATTACTTTTACTCACCCAAGTTATGTCCTAGTTCGCATAGACAATGATCGTTAATAAATTGGGAACTTAAGCAATACTTCATCAGTTTTGATGTACAGCGTACAGCGTTACATGAATTACCCATTTCTGGACCTGCAGAAAAGAACAAAACAAAAAATTATGTAAAATATATTCCCTTTCAGTTTCTTTATAGCGTAGTTGTACTAGTACTGACCTTCATAAAAGCTGTCATTCAATCGGCGCAAGGCATTAATGGCGTCTTGCCGTGTTACTTGATGCTCAAAACGAAATTCTTCGTAATTTGTTTGAGGGTCCTTTCCTTTCAAATCACTTTTTTCGCAGAGAATGCATCCCTGAGGCTCAGCTGCGACGTTATGCATCATTAACAAACACATCAATGATAAAAATGTGAAACACCATACGCATAAACTCTGCGACGAATAAATGAAGCAGAAAATAGACGATGATGATGATGATGAGCAATATGTGTTACTTCTAGTAGCACTAAAGGACGGACTAGAGTAATGATGGTGTTGATTTTGCTTTTGGTGGTAAACTGATTTTAACTGATAAAACTCCTCCTCATTGTTGCAAAGATGTCCCTTAGCTTTATAAGCTAACTTCCAGCATTTGTTGTCAGTTGTGCTGCACTTACCGCTACCGTTTCGTCTGTGCAATGTGCCATTATTTACTTTGGCTTCTGTTAAATGATTTATGGCAGACATATCCCCGTAACACTAGATTTGGCAAAATTTTTGGTTTAATTCTATTATTATTTGCTTTTTGTGTTTAACTTGAGGTTAATCGAGTATTTGTTATGACTTTTCTAAAACACATTTAATATTAATTATTTCTTTGCATTATTTATGCATTCACATATATATACTATATGTACATATATATATATATATATATATATATATATATATATATATATG
>KK502430.1:525495-597492 GCA_000688735.1 Glossina austeni | reverse complement strand
CATATATATATATATATATATATATATATATATATATATATATGTAAGCTGTTTCGGGACTGTCACTGCTGCGGCTATACGATTAAATTTGTAATACGATATATTAATTCTGGATTAAATTCAGAGTAAAATGTGTTTAAATATTCATTCGAGCAGCAGTTGAATACGTTTTGCATACAGTTGTGTGCTCTATTCACGTTAATTCTTCGCGAGGTTGTTCACATTTTAATACAGTGGCCATGTGGCCACTTAAAATATATAGATTTCGGTTACAATTTAACTAAACACTAAAGCAAATCATACTTTGTCCGTAAAACCATTTCTTAAGCCCTTCTTCCTTCAGTAAAGTAAAGAGCCGGGAAACTCGAAGTCTTTAAATAGATATAACCTGTACCGATCTTAAATATTTTTAAATATATCTATGTTTTCCTAATTTGAATTTTTTTGAAAAAAAAAAAAAAATTTTTTTTTAGATCATTTATTTATATACTTTATTTAACATTATTGGTGAAATATTTTTTAATTGAAATTTTTAAGCAATTCAATTATTCCAATTTCGTTAACTGCATGATTTACTCCATTAATATGGTGGCGTTATTTGCTTGCAAATATCTTAGAGTACCGTTTTAATAGATTTGTTCTTCTTCTTTATTCTTTCTTTCTTTGCTTATGCACTTACACACGTCCACTTCCGTTAACGATCTCTGTTGATCTGTTCAAATATTCGCTAAAAAATTCACGAAACCATTTATATATTGCTCTCTGTTCTCTTTAGTTGTTCCTACTCTTACTTTTATTTCAAAGGAAACAACTCTTATGACCACACTTTGTAGGAATAAATCGATTGCAACGCACATAGTGTTCTTTCTCGTTGCTATTGCTGTTATCACAGAGTGCTATAATTTTCAATATGTACGTAGGCATGCGTGAATTTACACGTTTAACTAATTCGTTTTTAGGTTAATTACGCTAATGAGCTCTGTTCATAGGCTCTGCATATAAAGAGTAATTGTTTAATAGAAATTTTAGGAATGAAGCAAACGGAGAGCATTTTAAGAGAAAATAAATTATAATTAAGTACTAATCGGTTACCTTTTTGCAAAAATTATTTAAGAGGTGTAAACAAAAATATTATAAAACAAAATATGCAAAAATACAACAAAAGGAAGACTAGTAATATGTTTACGCCTGATTGAACCTTTTTAAAGCCAGCATTAGCCTATATTAAGATCAGTAAGCCCCTCAATCAGTTAAGATATTTACAAACGCGTACAAATATATATCGTCGAATATAGCATACGATACAACGTTGGAAGATGTGCTCTTGTACAAAATAAAATTAGCTCGCAGATGATTGCATGATGAATCTATATAAGATTTTGTGCTGATCCCTGATCTAGGTTAGCTAATATTTTTAGCTGCGTATAGAGTTTTAAATAAGGAATAATTCAATATCTAGTCGCATGTTTTGAGCAAGGATCGTAATAAAGAGAAAAGAGAAAAGTTATTGATGTTTTCTTATGCACGGGAGAGAAAGGTTTGTTCGTCTTGATCGTAGAATTCACAGATGGCTGGATGGCCAGAAGCAAATACATCTAAACTGATTCTGACACTCACGCTAGTTAAGATTATATGCAAGTTTGCGCAACCTTAAATGCTTCTGTCCATGATTTACGAACCTTTTATAAAGCTAATATATATTTAGCCTCCGATTTGCGTACAAAAATATTAAATTAATTAAAAAGTCAGAGTTAACGAACTGGATCAATGTAATAAGAAAAACATTAAAAGAATTTGTTTAATTTATTCATTTGGTTTATATGGCAATAAACACAAAATAAATTTGGCTAATGCGATATGATTACAAATCAAATAAGAAAATTATGGCGTTGTCCATTAAGGTCTCTTCCCACCTAGTTTCGTTTTCACTGATATGATTACTTGGTCGATTAAACAACATGTAAAACCATTTTATTGAAACCACATGCAATGCATTTAACCCTCACGAAGGCTTAACATAAATTCATGTGCTGTTGTACCGGTCGATTAAGAAATATTTTCTGAATCGACTGAAGCTCTTACGACTCTCTCTCTCCCTCTCTCTCTCCACTGGTTTCTGGCCGTTTGTTCATCTGTCTATAATGTCATAGTATTTATGCATTTAACACGCAGGCCGTAATTTTAAAGACATCCTGACGAAATTTATGGCCAAGATTTCTATTGTTAATCATCCATGGATGACTAATACTGAAATAGATTTGAATCGGACCATTGTTGCAATCACCTTCCCCATAAAGCCGCCCATCATGAAAGAGTCCTTCATGTAATGTTCGACACAATAAACTGTTTAGCAAAATTTAGATCGGATGGATCGTCTTTGAAACCCACCGAACCCTTTCTACGGAAAATAATGCTTTTTATGAAAAAAGCCCTAATTTTTAATATCTTTCAGTAAATATCATAACACTATTACGTCATATTGAAAACTCTGTGTTTCAACTTACATTTGTATGAAGATAGTTTTCTAATTCTTTGCTCAGGTAAAAAGTTATATTGATTTGAAAATGAGGCAAATATCTGGATAAATACGTTACAGGATGCTTTTCCACTATAAAAAAGATAAAACATGCAAAAACATGCCGAAAAATTGTGACGTGTACTGTAAAAATGTGATGTGATTGGACGAAAGACCCAGGAGTCGCCTGTTCGAATCCGTTCCGAAAAGATGAACCTAGCTCTGTTCGGCTGGCTAGTCACTGGAAAAGTCGATGAAATGATGCGACTGATGCAGCAAAGTTGGGACGCGAGCTGTCAGGAAATAGCGGAGGCTACAAACAGAAGCTCGAAAGGAGACCTAAGAACCGCGGGGACTTTTTATATAATCCCAATATAATTTGACCCAGATAGGGTAATTTTTTGGGCCCTATTTTGAAGAGAAGGTCTCATAAGAAGTAAGCCTTTATATGGCAGCAAAGTCTACTTTTTAGCACTAGGCGAAGAATAACAAGATCTTTGTACTATGCCCACATTTTGGGTCCCTTCCGATATATAAGCTGTCTATGAAAAGTATGCCCTTACTTTTAAACAAGTCTGATCTTTGGCATTTCATCTCGTCCATACGAGATTTTTAGTGTATTTAACTTGTTCTTGCTTTGCAGATAACGTGTTCAAATATTGTGGACGAATCATAAGCACTTTGAAATGTTAGCTAAGAACCTTAACATAAAGTGTGGAAATCGAATTGTGATTTTTTTCTTCCAATTATTAAATGTTCCAGTAAAGCATTGCAAGCAGGAGTATAAATAAGTCACGCCGAAATGTCACTCTGATTGCGAACAATCATGCTGCGCGTTTCAGTAGAAACTATGCACGCATCGAGTGCTCGTATATGTTGCAGAGAACCAATTCTTTCGGGGTTTTTGCACTTCATCAGACATTTGAAAATATTCGAAACGCTTCGCTTCTTGACTCACATATATATACACAGTCATGTGTTGCATTATGCATTGAGTGTGCAATACAAAACTATTTATAACAATTTCTTAGGTGTTATAGGTAAGAACGCTTATGAACGATAGCATTGTGCATTCAAAGGCATGCAAATGTGAAACAAGTGAAGAGATTATTTGAGCTTCAGGTGAATTTTAAATCTTACACATATTTATCCTTTACGAAATTAAGCAATAACACGGTCGAAATCGTTCCTACAGAAAAAGTGTACTAAGTGTTATTTAAAAGTCATTGAAGAAGAAAGAAGAAATTTTAAAATTTTTTTGAGTTCGTTGACGGGTTTGCGGTCTAACTTAGCTTATTTTTCTTTCCAAATGGGCTTGCATAACTTAATTGGAAATTAAATGCTAGCCTTACTCTGAGCACGAGAGTTCTTCAGCGGTTGCATGCATTAATTAATAGGTCAAGGGTTTTGCACTCCAATTACCTCAAGCTAGACACTAATATATAGTGTCTGTAGTATATGGTGTTGTATATATAGCAAATGTACTTTGAAAGGAAACTTTAAGAAGGATGCACAGGTATCATAAGACCTCTTTCGCGAAATGTAAGTCTTGGACGTTTTCACGAAATGAAAAAATGAAGTGTTATTTAAACTGCATTATCAATATCTTGAATAAATTTATATTTTGCAATCAACGTTTAACGTAGATAAGAACTACTTAGCGCCAATTGGGAGATAAAGTTTAGAATGATATCGCTTATTAATAAAGTTTTTTCTGAAAAATGCCAAGATGTTTAAGTGCATGAAGTGTTTTGTAAACAAAGTTTTCGAAAAATTTCTGCGTACACTATTTAAATCTGGTATTGCTAAAAGTAAAAACCAGTAAAGTAAAAACAAGGTCAGGCAAAGCCGGCCATTAAATACTTTACACAAAGTCGCCTTATAACGCTGCATTTATTTTCGGGATGAAAGTGTGCCTTGTTTCTGCGTGAAAGATAAGAACTCTTATATGGAGTAGCGTCTAAACAATAGCCCTATGTGGGCGAAATTTGGTGAAGTTTCATTTTTATGTTAAACAACTATTGTTGCTCTTAGATTGAAAAGAGATTTTTTTGATAGCAAATCAAGTCGTACTATTTTGCTGTTTTACCATATCCAGGATAGTTACGCTGTTAGCTGACTGTTGCAGTTATTGCAAACTGTGATGATATATGGATGGTAGAAAAGGCGATATTTACAATTAATAAATAAGTAAATAAATGCAGAGTTAACTGCAACAACAACATCTTTTGTCGACCAATTTTTATGATAAAAGCGGTTATATGGGACAGAGTTGAAAAATTTTAAATTTTTCCCCACAACTGCTATCGACTTTTGTGGGGAAATGTAAAAAAAAAAGCATTTTTTTCTTATTAAAATTTTGTCAAAATACCGTTATAAGAGGATGGACAGTAAAAATTGTTAGGACTCGTCTTTGATTCAACATATCTCAACGTGTCGACTTTCGTCAAAATACCTTCAAAATTACGACCGGTATGTTGAATAGAAAAATGCATGGGCAGAAATCAGGCGAACAAACAATCTTAACTGGATTCAAGGAATATATCGTAAGTCTTTGTGGATATCGCATTTATCCGCCCCAACTTAATATACTACCCTAAACCATAAGGTGTGTAGGATACAAGCACAAAGAGAGATGGAGGGGGAGACAATTTTATTCCCTTGAAGTTACTCTTCTTGCTACTGCACGTAATTGGCATGCAACCATAGCTGAATTTTGGCTGACGAATGTCTTCTATATGTTATAGCACGTTCCTCCAGGCTTCCATCCTTTTATGAAAGATGGAAAAATTTAAATTGAGTTAAAATATATATAATGCGTCCCAGGGAATTAGTGTTTTAAGAGCTGCCATTAGCTGAATAGACGAAACCTTTCATATTCGCTTTTTAGACTTTGTTTCCATTTATTACTCTATACGAATATTGTCTTCGTTTTTCCTTTTCTCAGATTTTCTTTTATACGCTTTCTTTTATACGCTTTCAATTGACTTTTACATCTACCGTCGAAGAATGAAAGAATGAATAAATTTTACCATTTCGCTTGAGAAAACCAAAAAAAACTGAGCCCAATCTGCAGAAGGTACAAAACTGAAAATATTCGAATTTTGAAAATCTTTTTGTGATCGTTATGTAAAGGTTCGGAATGGGGATGGTCTTGATCGACCCACTTTGGCGAAAGGTAAGACAGCCAAATTGCCTGTCGCGATGATTCACTTTTTTTAATTTGCTTGCCATACTGCAAATCATAGAAAGGGTGTCCATACCACTTAACCATCCCACTTTTAACGTATGCAAATTTACTATTATTAGACCCTGTTGCAGAGCTTGTGCTTGTGTATATAACGCCAGGCGGACTTAGGATAGACTCAGAATCATTTTCTGAACAAATTTAAGCTCATCTATTCGTCCGTTCAGGTACTAATTTTTGAGAAACTTTAACGAAATTCGATAGGTGTTCGCTGGTGCTATTTGGCGCACCGGAAACCCTATTAAAAGAGTTTAAGGCCGAGCATGACCACTGCTTATTTAAGATGTTATTTTTAAAAAGTCGGTGTGTTAAGAAAATTTTAATTTTCGGAAATTTCTCGGCAGAAGTCATTGAGTAATACTTTTTCGGAATACTAAATTGATATCGAAATTTTGAAAAAATTTTTACATCCGATTATATAGCAAAAATTTTTATATTTTAATATCTCATGGTAACGGTCGGTTCTTAACAGCAATTTCATAAAAACCGTACCAAATTTGGACCACATAAGTCAATTTCTGGGACTGGGAGAAAATTTAATTTGCCAAATTAATCCACGTTTTGGGACAAATTCCATACAAGGGTTCCCATGTAAAGACTCCTATGCTTTTACATGGAAACAAGGTATGATTTTTGATATTTTACGGCCACGAAAATAAATGCGGAGTTATATTAGCCGAACTGCAGGAACATTTGCTTTTGATTGACTAAGTAAGTTTTATACCATAAAGAGAAGAAAAGTTTATGCAGTTCCCGTGGCAGATAAGAGACTAGCTGGAAAACGTCTTGAATGGCTTCGGTGTAATAAATTTGCGTAAATACAGTCGAAAATATGTTTTAATGTTTTATGTAAAATTTTTGAAATTTCAAAATTTCGGTATTCAATTTGCTTAAACATAACTTAAGCGTGATAAAAATTCTTTCTTGACATGAATATGCACATACACAATGTTTCGACCGTTGTCTTCTACACACGCAGTTCTACTGTGCCGTGAAAATAAACGTAATAAAACGTATTTCAAAAATTTGTTCATAAATATTTTTAAAATTTTATTTGTGGTGCAATGTGTGTTCATTTTTGGGGGGATGTATGCAAAACTCAGTAGGACTTAAGATAAAGCAACCTTTTATTCCGCCGATTGATTCAGAGTTTTATTCTGAACCATATTCTGATCGATTGACAATCGATTGATAAGCTTGTCTGTCTGTCTGTCTGTCTATCTGTCTATCTGTCCATGTATTTTTGTGATCACTCTCAAGATTGTAATTTTTTGAGGTATTTTGACGATATTTGGTACACTGGCGTATTTGGCCTAACGGCAAATGCTATTGAAAATGAACTGGATCGGACTCCTTTTACAACCGGCTTCCCTTCTACGAAACATAAATATAAATAGGTATAATGTGTAATATTTCATAGCAGAAATTGGTCATTAATAGTAATCCGGCATAAGTTTATTTTTTTGAACCGCCGTATAAGAATTGTGAAGAAAAGTAAGGCTTTATATAGTAAAAAGTCCTAATTCTTTGAGATGACAATTGCTCTATAACAGCACAACAAGACACAAGACACAAGGCAAATGTGCAGCAAATTTGGATTAAGTGCTCGAAACGTCAACAAATTCATCAAGTTTCAGTTTCTTTTTAAAAAATTTATTATTCTTTATATATTTTCGTCATAATAAGTTGAACTTTAGGCATACTTGTCATTACAACTCGTATACATGATGAGATAAAATAGACCTATGCGTACCAGACTGTCTACGATTAATTTTTATATTAAATGAGTATTATGCACCATTAATGCATTTCATCATAAAATATTAAAAATTAGAACTTTTTTCTATAAAGTTTTCTATTCATGTTAATGCGCATATGGCGCATATGGGATGCAAGAAATTCAGCCCGTTCTGTTGGAAAATTTCGAAAGCTGCAATTTTTTTCCATTTTAGGATCCAATCTATTTTCCATCGTCTTCGCCCTTTACCCATAACAAAAGGTGGGCGTAAAGTCCCTCTAGCTGCTTTATATGTATATCCACTCGGGTATAATTACAAGAAATCCATGTGGGCGTTACTTCACCTCCGCACGACACACAAGTTGATTCTACATGTTTATGTAGTTCTTTCCCTAAATTATTTTCATTGCCTTGTTTTTTGTTTTTTTGTTTGTGTTCGCATTCGCTGCACTATTCAGAAGAATGTTGGCTAATTTCAACGTCGCACTCATACATTCATCATCATTTACGTTCAGACCATAAGTGTGGGCTTATTTCTGAGCTTCATTCGACTTCCTTTATGCCTGTTCTTCTACCTTAAACTCCTAATTTTTTGGCAGAAATCATTTCATGATGTCTCTTATGCTCAAGGCATAAGAGAAGAAGAAACATGTTAAAGCGGCATTGCTTCGTGTTATCACACAATTATTTGCAAAGTCAACTTTTTCCACATCGTCGAAGCATCATTTGAATGCCATTTGATAGGCATTTTCAAAAAGTCAATTTCGATTAAACAAAAAATGATAGAAAGTTCACGCAATCAAAGTAAATCATTAATAAATTGCAAGAGTAAAAGAGGAAACTGTGATGGTTTTTTTGTACAATAGTGTTTACATAAAAAAAATGTAGTTCCTATGAAATTGTTTATTTACAACCCAGTGCCCTACTGCACAAACCACTCAAGTCTTGAAAGATATTTTTTAAAAATAAAACGGCCAGACCAAAGTGTGTTGTAGAGTTAAGTTAACAAAGTGGAAGAATAAAACTAAGCACTAGCAGTTCGCCTATAAGTCGGGATAAGTCTTGCTAGCCCTCACCGACTGCGCATATATCAGTTTAATGTTTATAATTTTATTAACTTTAGGCGCATTTATTGGATGGATTAAGTTTAAGATTAATGGAGTAAGTTTCTAAACAACATTTCTCACCCATAATTGACGTTCCTAGCTATTTTTTTTTCGTTAGATAATTTTAGTCTGTTAGTGATTTTTAAACTTGGTTATGAACAAGTTTGTGAACTTTCTGTCTAAACTTTTGATGTTTCAAATATTCCAGCTTTAGAGAGACGTATGGATAGGCATCCTGACAGACACAATTATAGACGAGCTAACGCGAAGACCTACAATGCAGCAAATATGTTCGAATTAAGTAAAAAATGTCCGTCGGTCAGCGGTGTGTATATGAAAGTTATGGGATCTTTAAAACAAACGGAACGATAAAATCATTATATCCCCATCAATGGCTGGTATTGTATATAATTTTTGGCCACATTGCTTCTGTACACAAACGTAGAATGTGCTATTGTGTACTATGTATGATACATACGTAAAATTACATATAAATAGAACTCTGTATACACACAAGTGTTTTTTTTTTTCCTTCATTTTTTTACTTAATAAAGTTGCGTTATTACAAACACGAAAGGGGTTGTTGTAGTGCGTTTCTTTCTTAATTTTAAGTTATTTGTTAAATAAAAATTAAAAGTTGTTGCGCACATACCTTTGGCAAACAGTAAGCAAGCATATCGAATGTGGTACGTACACGTTATCTGAGGTCTGAAAACTCTTATGTTTACTTTTTGATTTGGGCGGCATGCAAAGCTTTTTATTATTCAATATCCAATAAAAATTCAACAAATTTATCTGAAACGATACGAGCGGTAATTATCTCCACGTCAAATTACTTGAAAATTTTTACGTAAGTGAAATGAATGCAAAAGTTTAAATATTTAATTTTCATTACAAACAGTTTCCGATTATATTTATTTACTATTTTTTCAATTGAGTTTATTAAGGCATTGTCCACACCTCCCGAGAATTCTTTATGCGGCACAAGAATACTTAAAACTACCACTTCTTAAAACTTTAATCGAGTTTCTCTCGACGCTATGTTTTTTAAGTTGCCCATATTTTTAACACTTTGGAGTCTAAGTCTATCGATTTCAGAATTTCAATAGCGAGGAATATTTGTTTAAAACGCGTACGACTTTCTGAGTTGATGAACTTTAACATATTTTGCAGCCGATTTTCAAAAGATTGTGTAATTAATTAAAATCGCTGACACGTCTTTATATCCCACACAGCTTGTGGTACAAGTTATATTAAGTTCATGCGAATCTATGCAACACCCAGAAGAACTTAACATATATACCCATCTTTTATTATATCAATCGATTCAGCGTCATCCTCCGAATCGTAGCACTTCGCATATTAATAAATTAATATAATAAATACGGATCAAATGGAATAATTTCGAATTTCCGTCCCATATAAATGGGGCTATGAAAAGTAAAATCTTGTATGGCCACAAACTTTAATATGTAGTTTTTTGTAACGACGACTGTTGGAAAATAATAATATCTTTAACAAATAAATTAAGTTCGCTAGACTTGGATCACATCAGCTGACATTTTGGGCACGTTCCAATATGAGGACTTTCACGAAAAGCAATGCTACCCCCCGCGTGCAATGAATACTATGAATAGGTTTTGGTGTATTATCATAAAAATGAATATATAATTGTATTAGGCGAAGCTGTGGACGGTATTTATTGGTCGGCTTTATTCGACTACAATATTTTTACTTGTGGGATTAATTTAATTTTCTTGATTTCCAATATTTCCTCTTTTTACTTGCACAAAGAAGAAGCGCTTTTATAAATGAGAACGAAGAACTCGGTAGAAAATAGCAGAAATGTCCTTTTTATACGCACAACTAAAGGATAGGGGATATGCTCACATTGTCATAATGTTAACAACACGCAAACGAAACCTTCAGACACCATATAAACTGCATATATTCTTGATCAGCATGAAATTCTGAATTGATTAAGCCATGTCTGTCCGTCTGTTCGTCTGCGTTGTGTGTATTGTTGATACTTTTCTGGTCGTAAAAATAAAGATATCGACTTCAAATTTGGTAGAAACATTGGAAGTTTTTGCACGCGGGGGGTAGCATTGAAAATTGGACAAATTGAACGGAACACAAACCCACAAAGAGCAGCGAAGCGCAAACTAAACACAACTCCGTTTTCCCAAAAAAAAAATTTCCTGTTTTTTGCGCTCCTCACAAACGTTACAACTGATTAAATTTCCTTTTTTCACTTTGTTGCGGGTTTATGCCTATTAGTCATAAGGTAAACAACACAAGAAGATGTTTAAAATTATTTTGTACATTCCTCAGTTGAAGGCATATTGTCTGTCCAAAAAATGCGTTAATTCTAAAACAACTAAGAACACTATAGTCGGGGAAGGCCGATCTTTAAATACCCTACACAACATTATCTAAAACAATTCATATTTTTATTATCGAACACAAAAATCATATCTTGTTTCTATATATAAACGCATATTTTTCATGTGCGTATTTATGGGGAAGCGGACTCAAAATGCAGCTTAATGTAATATAGGGCAGGATCCAACAATAAGTGTAGATCGTCTAAATTGTCTAGAGTTCATTTTTGTATCACCACATGTTCAAATTTAGATTCTTCTGCTCTACGAAGATCAATTTTCGTGAAAATCGTTATTAGGATAGGATCCTAAAAATAGGCCGAGATGGTCAATATTGCTCAGTAAACACTCAGTAAGCACATCTGCACTTAAGCAGTGTGGCAAACATATATTAAAAATTTGCTCAATATTTTTCTCGATCTTTTGTAAATAAATTGCAGTAAGTAAGACAAGACCGTGCTTTCAGCGCATGATAACGCCTTAATAGCCAATCTCTGACAAGTCTGTTATAGGAAACCAAACTTTCTTACGCATTCTCACGAAAGTGTTAGTTTTATTACATGTATACCTTATACATATACGCCTTAATTCGTAACGTACATTAAGCTCGTCTCTAATCCCAAGCTTACGTAAATATCTCAAACCTACTAAGCGGTCAATGTAGACGTTAAACCGATCTCTGTAGTTATCAAATGTCATTCAGAATCGACTAAAGGCTAAATTCAAGCGAACTCAGTGTGTTATTGGCGGGTCAGAGTGAAGAGGCCTCATTGTGAACCAAATCTCCGTAACGAAGTTTCGCAACACGTCTTGCAGCAGTTACTTTCTATTTATATGTTTTTCCTTATACTTTTAATATGGCCGATAATGTGTTATATACGCGTAATAAGGGTTACAATCATTCACATCGTAGCAATGACCGAATATGCTCCACCGTACTGTGATTTGAGCCCACTAACACTGACTGGGTAGTCAACTGGGTGTGAAAAAGTTAGTGAAAGAACGAGAGGGTACACATACCAATTCCTTATATCTTGAGAATACAAACCAAAATTTGTATGCTTCAAGGATCTTCACAAACACATTCTTCAAAAATTGACCCAAATTTCAACCACCAATTAGTTTCTGTTAAAGTTCTGAGCGTTATTACGGGCAGAGCAGGAATGTAATGTAAGCATAAATTAATTATTATCCCAATACGGTAAGCACGGTATATACAGAAAATGGTCATAACAATTTTCATCTCCGGATGTCCAGTCACGTTGTGCCTGAGGAATATTCCTAGTGAAGAGGATAACTACCTACAAACGGAATTTCCAAAAATATGTTACGTCCTTTTTGCCTTTGATTTTTGATCCACTCTTCTTCGGGAGAAGTCTGGCTCTTTTCTTTGAGTTATGATCCTAAAACTTTGTTGTTAGCAAAAGTAGAGTCATAAAATTTATTAATATGTGAGTTTTTAGGAAAGAAGGGTTTTTTTTTTTGCTTAGCCTCCCACCATTTTGCGCCTAGAATAATAGTCAAAAGTATTGTTGAAAATGTAATTGAAAATCTACTTTTAAGCGTGTTTTTTTTAGAAATCAGTCGAAAATCGGCACAGAAACAGGGAATTCTCATTACTCGAAGAAAAGTCTCACGACAGTCACTAGAAAATTTTGAAAAGGCGCCAATGGTACACTCAACACGAAAATAACAGAGTTGAAAAAAACGCCGGGAAATTATTGGTTTTCCTTTAATCTGCGGTGCGTGCATTATTCAATCGATGGCTTCGATCGCATCTGCCAGACTGACAGGCTTACGCTTAACATATGTTTCATCGTCAATTGCTTTTTGTATTTGTAACACAGATTGGTCCATTTTGGACCAATTCAATTTTTCGCCGCTCTATCCTAATTATCTTTTTATAGGATTCTTGAATATTTTAAAAGGATTAAAGGATGTAAGGGATCAGCAAAAAAACGCGAAAATATCGCAAGGGGATATTTTCTCTTAAGGCAAGGAGCTTGGTCTCTTTCTCTCCCTAACTAATTTCTAAAATCATCTTAATCGACTGGATTTGCCGACAGTTGCTAAAATTCATAGCGAAATATATAAACATGACATGTAGCTCGTGCACAAGTCCATATGAAGTGCTGCCACACATATCATACGATTCGTAATAACGCATATTAGAAGATGCGCATGATCGACTACGGAATATTGTTGCAAATTAAGTAATGTACTGTTATACACTTGCCGTATGCCTACAAACAATGAAGGATGGGAAAATGGGCTTAAGTTCAACTTTTTGAAGAATAAAGAATGTAGGGACCTACGTTCGATTATTTCCACTTTATTGTCATATCATATGCAATATCATAACAAATTAGTTTATTATAAGGACGATATCATAATTAAAATATCAGAGGAAAAAAATTTGGCATCCGCTTTGGGCAGCATTATCAAATTTCTGACACTGTCACATTGCCACAATAAATAAAGAACGAAATGAAACTAGTAAAAACAAGCAAGAACATTAAAATCGGCCAACGCCGACTATTGCATACCCTACACCACTTTGCCTAGCTCTTCGCTCGTTTTGGTAACAATACTCAAAAAGCGCACATTATTTTCACCACATATTTCAGTCATGAAAGCCCGCATATTGGAAGGTTAGATTTTCTCTGCACATAAGAGGTTGCGTCAAAATTAGTCCTATGTGATCCAAAGTTTCTACCCTTAATTTTTTGGCTGAAACGCTACTGTGAATTCATTTTAATTGCAAAATATTAAACACTAAGCCTTTTTCCAAAGGGCTTACTACTCATGACGTGTCTTGTATGGAGGGAGGCCAAGAAGTAGACCCATGTGGTTCAAATTAGATCCACTTAATTTTTTTATTTAAATACTATCATGAACAAATTTACATCACAAAAAACAACAATAATTAGACCTTTTTGGCATACAACGGTTTACGTTTCATGAGGATCCTTATAAGCAGTGGTATACAACAACTACAACACCTATATGATACAAGTTCGGTAAGATAGATTTCTTTGCCAATTCACTATTTTGAGCTTATTTTAATGATGAAATATTGAAAGTTCGGTCTTTTTGGCATACAAAGTTTCAGTTTCCATACGAATGGTTATATGAAAGGGAGATCAAAAAATTGCCCCAGCCGGTCTGAAGAGTGCATACCAGTTGAGAATGCCGAAAAATTACTACTCGACCACTTTTGTCGAGAAATTTGGAAAATGGCAGGTTTTTTCCACATAACGATTTTTCAGAGTAGAATAAGGCGTTATATGATAAGTGAACGTAAAAGTGGGCCGATCGGCACCACGTTCAACAATGTTCGTCCTTGAGCTAAAGTACATCAATGTATCGAATTTCATCAAAATATAACAAAAACCGCGACCTGCACCTTGAACACCGATTAATGTGGACAGACACCACAGGGACAGACAGACTTAGATCGATTTAGAAAACGATTCTGAATCGATCAGTATAATAAACGGTAGATCTATCGTTTCTAGGTGTTACATACGTCCGAACTAAGTTAATATACCCTGTACCATAAGTGGTGTAGGACATAAAGAAAAACGTTAGTGTATTCGCTAATAGAATACCGTATGCGGTAAAGTTGCCCATTTAGCTAACTCAGATCTACATCTGCCTGTATTGCCGATAAGATGGGTTGCAAATGGTAAATCGCTCCATAGATGTATGGCGTCTATGGTTAGACAAATTGATTCGATGTCGCAGTCGAATAATTTTGCCTCGTCTACACAATCTTACAGTTTGAATTGTAAGAAGAAGTCTTTTACGCTACTTTAATTTGAGTTTTATTGCTCCATTTTTAATGTTCAATCATGCGTTTCTTCAATCTATGTTCAGAAAGAGATATTTATTTTTTCCTTTGCATATCTGCTGTTGCAGAAGATTTTAAAAGCGCACAAGACTCAATTGGAATCTTGAAATATTTTATACCTTATCACTGTGCAAATACAGAATATTTTTATTAGTTGCAAAATGAATACAAACTGATTGTCAGTTGTGGCTACCATAATAACAGAAATATTTCGATTTATTTATGTAAGTCACCACATCTGAAAAATAATTATTACTCATTACTTAGCAAAAATGAAAGCAGTAGAACAGATATAACACCTTTTGCTTTGCCTCC
This sequence comes from Glossina austeni, assembly GCA_000688735.1. Lineage (NCBI taxonomy): Eukaryota > Metazoa > Arthropoda > Insecta > Diptera > Glossinidae > Glossina > Glossina austeni. Next base: position 582,334 of record KK502430.1, on the reverse strand, counting down.
TTACGATTTTTTAATTTCTCTAAGGATCAACGTGCAAAAAATTAAAAGCATTTTAAACAAAAAAATAGGTAAATAAATTATTGAGTGTTTTTATAAATCGGCATAAAGTCGCATAAAAGTCACGCGTAAAGTTATACAACACAGTTATAGTGAAACAAAGAACCTTAGTGTGCTTAGTGGGCTACTCAAACATTCAAGATGAATACAATTTTCTTAGTTAATCATTATGAAAGCTCTTATGAAAACTTCTTAACTTCTTTCTTTATGTTTGTGTCAAAACTTTGTTAAATTATTAATAATTAAAAATTATTAATATTATTCTTATCATATATAATATTTAACTCAAAGAAACAAATTTTAGGACCATACGTAGGATGAGCTACGAGGTTTTCTTTCAATATTTCTCGTTTATGTGTCAATACATGTTACGTTTTTTAACCACTTTTTTTCGCCTATCGAAAATGTGATAATTTGTTATCGAACAACAGCGGTCTTATTTGTTTAACACACACCCAGACAGTTCAAGGCTTCATAAAATTTTTAAATAAATTTTTTTCCTTTTTTATGAGTTTTTCTTATTTTTTTTACATAAGAATATTATTAACAAATACTAAATACTTTATTATGCTTATTTGTTTTAAACGATTTCACGTCAGTTCTCAAACACACCATATAAAAACAGGCGACATGAATAATTCACTAAATCCAACGAAAGAAGAAATAACATGCACGCAACTGAAGTCATAACGTATCTCTATGTGCGAATAGTTTCTTGTTGTGTGCGTGTTTAGTTGGATTCTACTATCAAGGGTTGCAAAATGTTTCCATTGGAGATGGGTTCGTACTCGACTTGGCACAACAATCATTTATGATTGTATTAAACTACAAAATATTTCTATAACAAAACTATGTCTACAAAGTGTCGCAGCTTTTTTCGCGAAAGTACGCTAATAGCTCTAGCATTTTCTGTCTTAATAAATAATCGACTAATACAATTTAAATGACAAGTGACGGATCAAAGTGTTTTAGTTTCTCTAATCTTTTGAATACAGAAATTATATTGACATTCATCGTTAGGCAGCGGCCACGAAATCGGCGGCCACCATTCGGAAGTTCAACGTCCAGAATGTTCAGCAAATCATCTCGGTCGGCGCCTTGCCCGCCTAATATCACATCAATAGGTTATCATCTGAAACTCAATGCGCTGAATCCGACCTAAAAATTAAGATTAGCATGAGTCCTTAAATCCACACAGTTCAGAGATACATTATTTTATAGAGGTCCAAGCCGCAATTTTTAAGAAAAAGCTGCCTGTAAGCTCTTGAGCGCAACTCGTTTACAGACAAAGCCTGAAATCTCGAAAAACCTTTTAAAAAATGAAATTTTGCGGCAAAATACTGTCGCTTAGGAAAGGAATGTAAAGTTGATGATGATTAAGCAGATGTTTAAAAAAATTATAAAAAAGCTTCATATAAAACTTGAATATGACTTTCTTACAAGTTCATGTTCTGCAACATCTCTTCCTTATGTCTACAATGTAGGCACTGCCCATGTCCACATTGTAAGTGTCTTTGGTATCTTAATTTATGCTAATTCAAACAGTTGTTTGCATTCATTTGAACTTAGCCCACTTTAATGCTCCCACAAGCATACGAGACAAGAGTTTTACATATATTCAATAACAGCATTATCAGCACCACTATGTGCTAAGAATTATAGGCTAATTTTCATTTAATATTTTATTTCGAAAGTTTTATTACATACTAGGATATATAGGGTAATATCTTGTTTGTTTGCTAAACCTATGAGTTCGTCGATTTTAACCCCAATAACCAAAAATTATTTCAGACAAATTTTACTAATTTTACTAAGATTAGTGACAGAACCACATCACCGTTAGAGATTTTACAGATTTTCGGAGATTAGCGTGAGTCCGCGTGATACTGCAACGAACAGTATTTCACTTACCCATCTCTAGGTCTTCTGACTCTCTCTCGAATAAGGGTAGTTACTTACTGTTTTGCCTCTAAGCGAATATGACTAGTTAAACGTTACGCTTAGTAATATGATGAGTAATTCAACTGAGCGAACGAAGAAAAGGAAGAGAATAAATATCTAACACTAGTCACTTATTAGATTTTCATAATAATTGCTACCAGCATTGTTTTTGTTTACAAAAAAGTAAAAGAGAATAAAGCGAGTATTATATCTTAGGGTGACCAGTGTTAGTTTTTCTATAAGAGTTATCGCTTATTAATAATGAATTAAGAATGCGTTTAATCATTTAACCCAAATGAAAGGAGCTTGCATGCGCATGACGGCCTCTTTGATATGCCTTGCAGTTATGCGATAAGGTATGGCAAAGCATATGATATAAAAATAGATTGTAGCGTTACTCATTACCTATACAAGTTACCTCGATTTGTCATCATAAGAAGATTGCAAAGCTCATAATAAATTTGCTTGAAATTGAATTAAAAATGACATCTTTTCGTTTGCTTTGTTGTGAAATGCATTTAAGCCGAGAATTTTTCATCAAAAATCTCTTGAAAACCTGGAGGACAAATGCGAATAACAAAAGCATGTAAAAATTGCTGAGCAATGCGTTTTTTTTTTTTTTTTTTCCTTTTCGACACTAAGGACACATAAAACAGTGACATTCACTTTGGTTACATATCACTTGAAACAGCTATTCGTTCGTATTATATCAGCCTGTGTATGGGGGCTGTTTCCACTCTGTACTTTTAGGGGGATCAAACAAATAGTCGAATTAGTTTTCGAATGAAAATCTGATAACTACCGTATATTTTCTTCGTTTTTTTCAGAGTATTTCGCTTGTTTTCCATTGTAAACATTCCATTGTTTGTAGACGCAACGCCATCTCTCTCTTTCAAGCCGGCCTGAAAAACTAATCGTAGAAAATAGAAATATCAAGATTCAGTTTTATGCATTAATTGGACTTGTGTTGACCGTTCAATCAATAAATACAAAAAATCTTTGATCTTATGAACAAAAATGCCCTCCGTAACCGATGATATAACTAATAGCTAGTCCTAGGAATGAGAAAATCTGCAACCCTTTATCATTCAAAGACTAAATGGCATAGATTTATAATCAACATAAATAAAATTTATGCTGAATCGTATCTAGCTATAAGCATAATATGGTGAAGTGTGCTCCAAAACGTTACGAGGATACTTTTTATTTCATTTACGATCCAAATTCAACTTTAACGATTAGTCCCCTATAGTGCGCTTTGGTGAATTTGATCAAAAGGGCAGGATATATGCAAGGCTGGGCATTCATTTGTCAGAATTTTTGTTTTGCGTGTGACATGCACGTCTTCGTGTATTCTAACAAAGTATAAACATTAACGGAAGGGAAGTAAAAGAGAGTGACGATGAATTTGAAAAATGTTTGTATATGCACGTGAGTACGTGCAATATGAACTCCTGCAAAAATCTACAATGAAGTTGTTCAGCGTGTAAACAAAGATGGGAAAGTCGTAAAAAATGCAAATATATGCGCAGCTAAAATGTAAACAAAGAAAGAAAGATTGTTCTTCGTCCTTTGTCAGCATTCATATCATATGAAAAATTATTGAGAAAAAGATTGAGAAGCAAAATTAAACTCGTAATAAATTCAAAGCAAAGACGAGGTATATTTGATATTCAGAAACTAAATGCCGCCAAAATTGAAAGGTGATATTGCCGAGACTGTTCCTGTATGCCTTACTCTCTCTTTCCTTTCGGCACTTCTCATTCTCATCGCACCATCAAAGTGCTGCACGTAGAGGAGATATGTCCTAAGTGATTGGCCTTTAAAGAAAATTTGTCGCTTATTATTTCGTAGTTGCGTACCGAACCAATCTGCATCTTTCAACTTTTACTTCAATAATGATTTTAAGGGAAAATGTTTATGACGTAGATCTATTTAATTATTACATAAGTAGAAAATATAACATGTCCACTACAACAACAAATGCCACGGACATGCAAATATATTAAGAAAATTATATTCGGCAGTGACCGAATATTTATATCCATCAGTTTCATTCTAGAAAATATTGCGAAAATGAAAAAACTAAACTTTTATATTCTGCAATTATAGGCGAATGAAACCGATTTGTTGTATTGTTGTACACGTACTATGAGATCGCCCATAGAATATACGATTAAATTTTTGTGGATTAATCTGCTTATGAGTTGGCTTATGAGTAATAAGCAAAAAACTAATTTTTTATTCCTTTTGAAAGGAAAAATTGTCCTCGCTTTACATAGCACTGTAGGCGTGGCCTTTGAGCGATTTAACGCCTTGGTAATACCAATCTGTGGTTTTGCCAAACTTAACGTTAGTATCTTATTTTTTTCGACCGAAGAAGTGGCAACAACATATGTCATACAGAGGGACAGACAAGGCTAGACCGATTCAGAATTTGATGCTGATAGCGAACATATACGCATTGTGAGTTTTGTGAGGCTTGCTTTCGGGTGTTGCAAGCGTTTTGACAAAGTGAATACCCGTTCATTCTTTGGTAATACTTTTTATACCAGTCATCGAAGGCTGGAGATATATTCATTGTGTTAAAACGCATACAGCATCCAGAAAGAATATTCAAAGATCCCATAAAGTTTACATATTAATAATCAGGGTCAGATTGTGAATCGCTTTAAAAAAGTTTGTCGGCCCATGTGTTCATCTGTGGATGTGTCGTCTTTCTGACAGATGCCAAAAAAAACTTATATTTAAAAAATCCAAAAATCAATCACACGCACCTAACGTTATAATATGTAATACGGAAATTTAGTTTTTTCATTTTTATACCCTACAGTATGTGTGATACAAGGTATATTAAGCTTGTGCGGACGCAGAAGTGCTTAAGGGCCATTTATTCTCGTTTTTTCAATCGATCTAAGCCTGTCTGTCCGTCCGTCTGATGTCTGTTCATGTAAACTTGTATTCAAGCCAAAAGCCGCAATTTTTGAGATATTTTAATAAAGTTTGGTAAACAAACTTGCTGCGACCCAAGGGCGCATGCTATTGAAAACGGTTCGAACCGATCCACTTTTTCGACCAGTCCCCGTATAACGCCCTCTTTTCCGTTATATGGAAAAAAATTGCAAGTTACAGAATTTGTCGGCAAAAATGGCCAAGTAATAGTATTTCGGAATTATAAATTGGTGTGAAAACTTTGAACTCACTGGGACAATCTTTTGAACATTCTGTCATATAACCGTTCCTACGAAAACTAAATCTTCATATAGTAAAAAGTGCAATTTTAGTGAAAATTACTTCTTAATAGCAAATTGACATAAAAATCAACCTTAGTGAACTTGCACCACGTAAATCTATTTTCTTGATACCACCGGATATAAGGATTCGTCCAATGTGTGGGCTTTCGTGAAAAGTATGCCTTTGCATGAAAATGCTGTGTAACTTGTGGTGTATTATTATCAAAACGATTGAAAAACTGTGTTAGGCGAAGTGAACTAGGGTATCTAACCATTGACCTTGACCGATTATAACGGCCCAATTTGTTTTCTTTAATCTTTGTCTAAAATGGAAGCGGCAGGTATACAAAATTCGGTGACAACCGAAAATCATTTTCGTACAAGTTTCTCTTTTTTCGCCAACAAATTTTCTTACAACATTGCATAAATTTTCTCATTGTTGTGAACAAAATTCACAATAGAATTAATAAATTTTTGGACATTTTTTATTTAATTGCCAAACGGTTGAAGCTTGTGCTAATGAATGAGTTTTTGGCTTTGGGCCAAACTTTCGTCAGGTGACAATTTTTAACAGAGTCGTTAATGTAATGATTTTATTAATTTAAACACTAATTTAAAGGCGTTGGAATATTAATCAGACGTGAAATTTGTTCAAAAATAAAAAGGAAATAAATCCAAACATAATTTGTTCACATATCAAATTGTTTAGTGGCCTCCAAGTTAATAACTACACTAACCATATGAAATTTCAACGCAGATCAAAGCGTTCGCAATAACCACAAGGAAAATGCCGAGACGCTATAAACTATATATACTCTTAATCCGTATCAATTTCTGAGCACATCTGAACATGTCCGTCCAGTGAGTCGTGTAGTAAACTTCAATTTGATTTCACACTTGACAAAGACAACGAAAGTTATTGCACACAGATTAGTCGTGAAAAGAGGTCGTGGTAATGGGTCCGCATGTCCGTCAGTCTGTCTGGTTTTTTGTTTCTGTCTATTGTAAATATACTCTCGATGCAAAACTTAAGCTATAGGATTCAAAGGTGCCAAAAATGTTTGAAGTTATTACACGCATCACACTAAGAGTAGGTCAAATCTGGCACAAGACAAGCCTACAGTTTGACATAAACTGAGAACACACTTATCTTCAAAAACAAAAAAATAGCATTTTTTGATCATTACTCACGACCTATTAGATACAACGTATATCCATGTATATTCTATGGGCGATCTTACAGCAACGGAAAATCCGTCCACACCCTGTCAGTATTATATTTAATTGAAATTTCACTAATAGCCGACCACAATCGCGTGGCATGTTTATACCCTACACCACCTTTGGTACATACAAGATATATTAAGTTTGTGCGGGCGTGTGTAACACACAGAAGGGCTTAAGATAGAACCATCCCTTATTATACCGATCGATCTGAATCGATTTAAGCTGGTCTCGCCGTCTCATTTGTTCTCGTGTTCAACCTACAGGTCGCAATTTTTGAAATATTTTAATGAAATTTGGTATGCTGATGTGCTTTAACCCAAGGTCGAATATTGAAAACGCCCTATTACGCCGTTATATGGAATAAACTTGCTTTTTTTCAAAATTTATCGACAAAAGTGGCTGAGTAGTAGTCTTTCGGCATTCTAAGTTCGCATGAAAACTTTAGACCGGCTGGGCCAATTTTTTGAATCCCTTCTCATATAACCGTTCCTACGGAAACTGAGTCTTTATATGGTGAAAAAGTATACTTTTTAATATTTCATTGTGAAAATTTTTTCGTAGGACCCAAAAAACTATAGGGGTGATCATGAAAAGAAAGCAATTATATGAAGACAAAGTCTAATTTTTAGTTCCGTATGGCGGAAACTGAAAAACAATAAATGTTTTATTAAGTAAATTAAATTTGCTAAATTTAGATGACGCCGTACGCCCAAAATGCGGGAATTCATGAAAAGTATGTCTTTGCAGAAAAATGATGGGGTAATTTTGGTATATTATTAGCAAAACGAGTGGATGACCGTACTAAGCGAAATGTATGTATCTATATATGTAAGATAAGCGCTTTTAAAAAAATAAGGGTTGGTCGCCTGAGGGACGCAGCTCACCTTTTTGAAGTAAAAGACTTTGCATGGTTTTTGTATAATTATTTACTTCACAATAATAATTCCCTTCACAAGCTTGTTGCTGTCCATATGACTTAATTAGCGATTAATATTTTATATAAACTAAATTCTAACGTAAAGTATGCTTACGTTACTTTAAGATAAAAGACGCTTACGATACTTTTCCATGACTTAAAAAATACTATATTGTAAGACGTCCGGCTGGGACAAAATGCTAAGTTGCATGTGCGTGATTTCATTTTGAATTAATTTAACCCGTTGTTGGACCGAGGTTGTTCTCACTTTAAAAATCAGCGTCCCACTGATCAATTTGTAGCTGTTTTTGGGTTATCCGCTGCCTTCAAGGCTGACATGATTTTACGACCGATTATTCGTTTCCCTATTACACTTATTATGATTACCTCCATACTCAAACACCTGAAGGTTGTTGCATTTGATTCAAGAAAGAGATTGGCATGAGTCGTCAACCTGCTATTATGCTTTATATTTTTCTCATGGAGTTCCTGTACGAAAGTGCTCTCAATTTTGCGCGGTTCTATATGTCATATTGTTGTTGTCAAAAGAGGGGAAAATACTGGTTCGTTCGCAAATATTCTTTGCCCGATTTCTCTATTGTTTCATTGAAAATTCGTTTAAGATACGTTCGTTCGATGTTAATCATATTCATTTTTGAAGAAAGGTGTCCTCTACATATGGTGACATATACATAAAATAGTCATCTATTTGTTCGATTATAGGTTCCTTGTTGGAGCGGAATGTGCATTTAGCATTGGTTGCCCTACCCTTTATACTCTTTATAAGAAATCCGTATCCGGGATTTTTTTCAATTTTTCTAAAGAGTAAATCGTAACATTGTTAAGCAATGAACACAGATTCCTGACACCACATACATATGTGTGTGTCGTAGTTCATGAGAAGCATCTCATATTCCAGATCGAACTGCCGATTGCTGGATATAGCTGCACTAAGGAAAATTTTGTTGCATTTACTTGAGTCTATCTTGGGCATTTACACTACATACAACAATGATGTTCCGTTCGAAAAATTACTTGGTTGGCCATACTCGATAGCTGCGAATTCGTTGTTTTCGATCAATCCTTCTTGTTTCCTGAGCACCTTATTCGCGGCTCAAGCGCCCGGGTTTCCAGCAATCCACTGCCAAGCAGAGCCTATTCAGTCTACAGATCTTTCGCTTCTTCCTAATTCCTTTTGTTCTTCTCATTCACTCGTATGTTTTTCTAACTAGATAGTCAAACATTCTCTGGACTTTCTCATTCCTTGTGTTTATGGTGAAAGTGTTCGCCGTAACGTCGGGCAGCCGATCGAACTTCTCCAATTGAATCACATGTACGAAGCTCAGATCAGTTTTTTTTATGATCCAGCCTTCTCTACTTTTACTACTTTACTGTCACAAGCAGCGGCCATTATTCAAAGACATGTAAGGCCCTAACACTGGCCCACAATAAGAATAAACTACAAAACGTAAAATGTTATTTATGTATGAGAATGTGAAATAGTTACTCATTCATTCATTAGCAAAAGAGTGAAATATCATTAAATCACTAATCCTTTAAACTTAACTTTTACTTTTTCGCAAATATTGAAATTACTAGGTGTAATACAGCATAGCAGGGATAATTTGTCGCATACAATTACAATGAATTGGCTCGCCTTAGGTACGATATTAAAGTTCTACTGTATCGGCAAAAAAAGCAAGAGCTCTCATAAATTTTTCAACTGGCACTTGTGGCACTTTGCTCCCTTTGCTCGTGCGATTATCCGATTAGCCGATTATCACTAGGAACCTGGTAGTTTCTACACAGCGGTTAATATTTGGGTTTAATTTGTTTATCTCTGATAAGTATTTTTTGGTCTTCTTCTTCTAATTCGACCGCATCCGGCAAATTCCTGTAGAGACGGTCATTAACAATGTTCTGGATGTACTCGATGAAACCGCCAATGTCTTAACGAACCCGATCTCGAACATTGATCAACTCTTGATAATTAAACCGTCCGGAGTGGTAAAAATTGTTAAATCGATCAACAAGAAGATTGATCAAGTCCCTTGGACTGCGGTTCTTCACCTTCCTTCTGATTTTGTGTGAAGCGAAGTGCGATAAAAATACCTCATTCAATATTGGGATATTGCATTCAGGCGTCTTTATTCCGTTAATATAGATTGGACTCGGGTGTACCGTCCGCCATTTTATCAGGGTTTTTGAATTAATGTGCTCAAGATTTACATGGTGTCTATTAAACCCTGTGTGCTGAAGGATACCGTGCAATTTTTCGCCTTTTCTGATCTGATTTTCTGGTTCCTAAAGACATTTAGAGTCAATACAATTTTGTTTGTCACTATGTGTGAGGGTTTTCTAAACCCTCCAGATTAAATACTGCGGATGTCTAGTCTATCGTCAGCTATAGCCGTTCCAGATCATGCTTAAGGTATCGATTTGTTTTAAATTCGTTCCTAATCGCGAAAGAGCACCGGCGACTATAAGCCCAGTCAATAGCTATTCTTGCCTTCTTAGCCACAAACAAATAGGAACGCAAGTTGTCTAGTAACTAGAAGATTTTCTTTTTACTCGTAACATAACTTTCCTCCGTTTTATTCAAAGAACGTGAGATAAACGCGATAGGTCTACCTGCCCCCAACAATCCCGGAACAGCATTGCACCTATTGCGAAATTACGAGCGTCGGTTGTCAAGTTGAATGGCTGTTCAAAGTCGGGAAATGATAATACCTCCGATGTGTTCTCTTATGCCGCCATTTGTATTACGCAGTACACTTCTGTTATACAAGCAGCTGTCTTTCATCCTAACCAAGTACGGAGAAAACCTTCGCTTGTTTAAACTTTTTTGGATTGTGTCCCAGTTAGGCGTCTTAAAGGATTTCTTGATGGTCAATGTGATGACGGCGCAGAACTCCTTTGCGTCCTAAAGCCAAATTAGTGTCTAGAAAAGCCGCCCCGGCTCCTCAGCCCATTTTCTAATCCCGTAGACAGATAGGTCTATAAGAAGGTGGGCTTTCTAAGAGCTTGTCGAGCTTTTGTAGCAACCCGAGAAGCTGTCTTTTGCGCAGCATTGGAGAGCTGCCGAGTCTGCAATAGGTTATCGAAGAGTTTTCTCATCATTCGACATGTTACCTGGAGTTCTTCCACTGTTAACTCTATTGTTGTTCTGGGTTGTCCCGGCTTGGTTGCCGCAAACAGCTCTTCTGCTAATGTCTACACCCAAGCAGCATTTGTAAAATCTGACGTAGGCTTGCCGGGACCAACTTTCTTTGTTATTACCTTGAACGAGAAGCCACTTGGATCGCTGTTTACGTCTTTCTTTCCAACATCTCAGTTTACTGTTTTTTATTGCTACTCTGAGAGACCTCCTCGCATTTCGTTACGACTCGAGATGAGTTGGACCATCCTTACTGCTGGCTTCATTCTTCTGTTAGAACCCGCTACCTTTTGGCATTCCAACCTCACATATGTGTGTCAATATATGCTGGCTGTAAGCCACAGCAGACAGCATTCAGATCTTCTTTCTGACTCAGTTTAGTGTACTATGACTTATTGACTTGTTATACGTTCGTTGTACGGCCTCATCGATATAGATACACAGGCGCTCACTTAAGGTTTCGCTTTCTTTCATACATACATACATCGATCTGCCAAGATTGACGATTCTATAGTTATGTCTATTATCGTGCCCCGTGTGTAGGAAAGTGTGGCGAAGCCAACATTTAATACAACCAAGTCTAATAATGCACTCATTTCACTGTCTGTAATGCTTCTTCTGTATGTATGTAGGTATTTATCTATATATATATTTACGTATACAGGTTTGTTTGTATGTTTATTTATATCCAGTTACATTTGTCTGTTGTTTTGTTTGTTTGCTTGTGTGTGTAGGTACGTGTGTTTGTATGTAAGATAAGTGCACATTACTAAGTATACATTACATACATACCAAGTACAAGTACACACTTGTATATAAAAATGTACGGCATTCTTTTTTCAATTCTTTCTTTACATTTTCTTTATACTAATTCTGATATCCTGGAAGCCCGTGCACGCTTATTAGTGTGCTACTGCCATTGCAATGTAAAAAGAGGATATTTTGCGCGGCTATTCGTGGACAGATCAAAAAAGGATATCTGAAGGATAGCCTTTCCTTTAGCAAAAAATACTGCGCTCTTAATTTATTTGTACGATTTAAATTTGAAAATGGAAAACAGTTAAGAGATTTGCTTCCAATTGCTTACATATTAACTCGATATGGTTTCGAGTCCATAAACTAAAGTTACGTCACGAGCAATTCTCACTAGATTCCAGTTTAACATGCTCACGCAGTTTCAGACGCTGCATGTAATTATTTTTTTAATCCTTAGCTGCAGCAAATTTTAATTGGGTTGGGTTTTCTTTATAGTAGAGAGAGAACGTCTTATTCATCTTTGCAATCGCTTGCCAAGATTGAACCTGTTTTAAATTGAATAAATGACCAATGACCAGAAATAGGGTCTCACTTACAGCACTAATCTTTCCAAGCAACTGCTGCAGGAAGAAGTCTACAAGCGAGGCAAAACGATAACAAATATGAGAGATAATTATATTCGATCGGAACCGAATCTTTTATACTCATCACGGTTATCCCAAAAAAGACTAAGAAAAAGTAAACGAACGAAATTTTCATGCTCTATAAAATGGGAGGAGCGCGGCTGATTTCTTCTATTTTCAAAATCAAAATTTTTGTCGCACAAGCGTGTAGGCGTTGTAGGCGTGTCCTTTGAAAAGTTTAGGTAAATTCCAAACTCTTTTTCAAATTTGTAGGCGATATCTTCATTTTCGCTAAGGGGAGAATGTTTACCACAAATGCCACAAAGTTGCACGAACAAATAGATTGACAGACGAACAGGCGAACATGTTTAGGCGCGTTCAAGATTTGTAACTGGCCAAAAGTTTGTATACTTTATAGGGGTTTTGAAGCTTGTTTCTGCATGCTATAAAAGTATTGAAAAAATAATTAAATTTTGATACACTATTATCTTGGGTAGGCGTGGCCAGTGTTTACCATTTTTGTGCACAAATGCTACAACATCGTCCGTAGAATACGCATTCAAACTTTTGTATATTTATTTGCTATAGTTTATGAGTAATGAGCAAAAAACCAATTTTTCATTTCCTTTGAAAAGCAGAGATCTTCTAAGTGTCCTTCGCCCGATTTGGCCCATTTTCAATGCCAACCTGCGTGCTAGAACTTTCAATGTTTCTGCCATATTTGAAGTCGATAGCTTCATTTTTGCCGCCAGGAAAATGTTTACAACAGACATTACACAGACGGACAGATGGGCAGATGGACAAACGGACTTACGTAAATCGATTTAGAATTTGATGCTAGTCAAGAACATATATATACTTTGTGGAGTCTCTGATGCTGCCTTCTGGGCTTTGCAAGCGTTTTGACAAAATTATAAAAGTTAAACCGTTGTCCGACAGCTATAAGAGTTTGCTTTCTTAAAAATGTCTTATTGGAAATGGCTTAAACAATGACTAACGGGTTTGTGTGGTGGAACTTTGAAAATTGCGCGTTATCTTTGCACAATGACTTTTCCAAAATAAGGCGTTTAAAGGGAAGCGGCCATAAATATGGTGTCGCCCAACACAAAACAGACAGGCAGACAGCTTAACTCGATTCAGTAAACGTTTCTAATACGATGGGTATAACAAAAGATATGTTCATTTAAAGTCCTTCAGGGTGTTACACACACACGCAAATATTCAATGCGTCCTACACTAAGAGCGGCCTAGAATGAAGTAATGAAGTTTTTTCCTTTTTGACTTATCTGCTCCACAATTCTGCACAAAAATTTTTTTTACAAATTTTCATATAAAGCGTACTTCGCTGCTTAGTATTAAATTTATTATGAGATTCGGTCATTGGCAGGTACAACACCCACAGCTATTTGATAATAAACTTTTTGCTTTAGTTATTTATTGTTATTTCACACCTGGTCTAAACTGGTTTTTTACGTTTTAATTTCTTCTATAATGCAATCAATTTGTTTACTATTTAAAAAAAAAAAATCTAAATAAATATTTTTCTGTCGCTTACTGTTGCTTAGTGAACTTATTACTAGGTGCCCTATTAAGATGTGAGTAACTGGAATATTCTGATGCTGTGCACAGTGACTATAAATAAATTTGTCAAACCTTGTTAAAAAGTTTTACACTTTTCCGTTTAGTTAAACATCATAGCACACTTTAAAGAAATCTTTTTACAGCTTACGGGAGCAGTGCAAACAGTTTTCAATTTTAAACTTCCAAGACTAACTTTAAGTTAATAGTACCTTGAAAAGTCGGTGCACATTGCAAATGTTTTTAAGTTGGAAGTAACTTCTTAATGGGAGACTCATGGAGATATTCATTCGTTACCGTACTTGTTTAAAGAAAACAAGTAAGAAAATTATATTCGGACATGACCGAATCTTTTATACCCGTCACCGTGATCCTAAAAAAAAAGCAACACAAAGTACGAGAGCTAAATATTCATACTCTACAGTATAGAGTGGGTACGGCCGATTTTTTCTATTTTCAAAATAAAAAGATTTGTCACATAAGTGCGTGGACGCTGTAAGCGTGCTCTTTGAGAAGTTTAGGTCACTTCCAAACTCTCTTGCAAATTTGTAGGCGATATTTTCGATTTCGCTAACGGGAAATTATCTACCAGAGATACCACACAGCCGGCCACACGGACAGATGGGCACCCTAACGGACGGACATGCTTAAATGCTTTCTAAATTTGAAATTGCTCAGGAATTTCTATATTTCATGGGGTTTTTGAAGCTTGCTTCTGCGTCTTTTAAAAGTATCGAAATAAAAAAAACTAAGATTTGGTACACCATAATATTGAGTGGGCGTGATCGATTTTTCCATGTTTGTACAGATACTACAGCATCGCCTAAAGAATATGGGCGTAAATTTTTGTATATTTATATGCTATTGTTGATGAGTGATGAGCAAAAACCCAACTTTTAATCCTCTTCGAAAACAGAGCCTTCGACCAATGTGACCCATTTTCAATGCCAACGAGCATGCAAGAGCTTTTAACGTTTCTAATGTTTCCAAATTTGAAGTCGAGAGTTTTATTTTTACAGGCAGGAGAACGTTGACAACAAACATTACATAGATGGACAGACGGACATGCTTAAATCGATTTAGAATATGATGCTGATCAAGAATATATGCACTTTGTGTGATCACTGACGCTTCCTTCTGGGCGTTGCAAACGTTTCACCAAAATGAATATATCCCTCGGTGATCCCTTTCGGTGATGGGTATAAAAAAACTAAATAAGTAAATAAATTAACTTTTTTTTTTTTTTGTGAATTGTAATTTCATATTTAAATGAAATTTAAGCCATAAAACCGCGAGCAGGTGTAAAAAATTCATCCTTATTTAGTCCTTATTATTTAGTCCCTTATTTAGTTCTGAACCCTCGATATCTGTAATAAGAACACACACTGTGCGAAACGTCCCTGAACACGGTGATTTTCAGCACTAAAGCAAAGAATTGTCTGCGACTTATTTACCACTGTACGCTACCAAAGTCATCGAAAACAGAAATAATCATCAGAAATTTCCTGCCCAGTGCAGTTGGGATACCAATGTCAGAATCTTTAATGCAAAAAGTGAAAAGACTAAAAAGAATACAACGTAGAGTTATTGGAGCGTTACTGTTACGAAATCACAAAAACAATAAAATACAATGCAATGAACCAGAAAATTTGGCTCTAGAAGCATCTGCAGCCATAAGGGAAAATGAAAACGAAATCGATACTTATTTCGGAACGTTTGACAGTTGATTTGCTCTATGAAAGCTAATGAAAAAGTGTTGGAATAAGCACGATCCCTAACAGTATATAGAAAGCAATATAAAACCGAACTATAAAAAAAAATAACATGCTTTTTACACTGCGCGCTAGTTCGGAGGCTTTCTTCAGGCTTTTGGATAATTGTTTTGATTTAGCACGACGAGAGAACCTTACAGCCCATTATCTTATAACCTATGAGCAGATGGAATATATCGAGAGATTTGCAATTGTGTAAAATTATTGACACAAACTGAGATATTAAATCAGTTACTGGACTGAGGTGAGCCTTCGTTTCACAGCATTTCGACTAAAACTGATCGTCGCAAATAATAAAGCGTCTGGCAATTGACTCCCTCCCCCGTGTATACACGTGTACATGTCGCAACCGTCGGATGAAGACCGCATATCCGCAGTAAACTATATAATGACTACATCAAATATTCGAGACAAACTTCATAGTAATATCTCATAATCATATCTCATGCGATTTATCTCAACTTATATGCAGATATAATCTCTTACGGTTTCTGTCTGCTATTCTTGCAACTGTGAACAATTCGAAGGGTAGAAAAAGATCAATCCGGCTCCGGCAACTCCGATTGTCGGGGTCTTCAAGATTACATGATATAAACTAACGTAAGGTCACTGCTTTGGATTTATGTGCGCTGCACACAAGAAAATTGAAACTTTCTTTTTAACTTTTCGTAAAAAATCGAAATATCGAAATACTAGGCATACTAGCTCGTCTGATTGTACGAAGTCAACAAGTGCAAGAATTTAATCCGGTTTAATTCAGGGGTTTTCAGGACCGCTTGACATTTCCGATCTCGGTTCAAGTTAATCGATCAAGTGTGAAAATTTGCAAAGTTCGTCTCGGAAAAAGAGGAAAAAAGCGCAAATTTAAAAAAGGAATTTTTAAACAGTTGTTGTTAATAGCCTGAAGCCTATTCTAAATATCGACTTCATTTGTCTGAATTGCTTAATATTACTATTTGCTGCAGTCCCGCCCCGCATGAGTAAATTAGCTATAAATTTCCCGGTCTAAATGTCTCTATATGTAACAAAAGGAGCGATAAAATTACTATAATCCAGCGCGAGCTTCAATGATAGATATGGACGAGACTATATGCTCCTTGACTTTATAAAGCAGGCTCGAAATTTTGAAAGGGGCGGAAAATGTTTAAAGTCATCAAATTATATATATTTAAAAAAACATATATATATATATAATAAATTGAAGATAATTTATCTGTGCCATAAAGGTGAAGCTCACTCTTTGATTATTGAATATCTTTTTCTTTTTTTTTTTTTATTTCTCATTCGCTTGAGTCTTTGGTAATTTCTTTTCAAATTTCTTGCTTGTGTTTTGGTTTCGGTTTATTTGCATCTGAACAGTTTTATTAATAAAATAATTTTATTATAATTTCTTATTTATTTATTTATCAATCAGTTAAAGAGTAACCACGCTACGTTAACGCCAATAATAATACATTTTAATAATTATACATATTCATCAGATATGTAATGCGCCAAGAACGAGAAAAACAAAATACTTGTTTAAATTATTCAAATTTTATTAATATATATGGGTGTGTGTGTATGCATAGTAGCCAAGTAACAGGATTTTTTTATTCACTCAAGTTCTGGCATCTGTATCATTACAAAAGTTGTCTCTAAAAAGAGTGTTCCTTTGTGTGCGTTAATGTCGTTTACGAGAAACTATATAAAGGTTGGCTAAGACCGGCTTAACGTATAGTTATAGAGAAATTACAAAACCTTTAACTCTTCAATAAAAGAAGGGGCAACTTAAACATTTTCTGTGCTAATTAAATAGAAAAAAAAAAAAAATATACACACGAAACTCAAAAACAACTCAAACAATTGTGCAATAGATAAGATGGTATGTCTTGCATTTTGGGGAAAGGGTCATATTGAAGATCAAGCTCAATATTTCGAAAGGAATTATTTGATTATTACGTGAAATTGTTTCATATTTCCATACCCACGACATGGAATGATTTTTTATTCACATTATACAAGAAGTGCGCGAAAAGTTCGCTCGGTTTTTACGTTTTCTTGACGAGCAGTATAATATTTTTATTATTCATAGTTGAGCGTAATATTTGTTCACGGTAGTGACAGTACAGTTGTCCTTAACGTATATTAATATCCTTATTAAATTAAATGCGGTCACGTGAGATCGGTATTGAATGGGAATTGAGTGGGAATATAACAAATTTCGATTCCTAAAATAATTGAAAATCGCCTGAGCCAATGATATGCCAACATTACCAGCGATCTTTTGGTGATTGTGTCGACGTTGTCATCAATTGCTAAAGCTTTAAACCATCACCACACACCATCACCACCCCTCTCAATGAATTCACAATTCTTCTTTTCTTTTGAAAATATTAGCAATGAAATTGAACGAACACAAATTCTGACTCTCATTTTTAGTACAAGATAAAAGTTTTCGCGCACTAACTGCAGCTACAAATTTAAGAAAGCCCTAGGGATAACTTTCGCACCGTGCTGAACTGGAATAAAAAAAAATAAAAAAACAACGACTGTCGATAGTTAAATTTGAATGTTGTCGAATCGCTTCTTTTTTTTTTTTTTTTTTGATCAACTTGCATATATGATCAACAGGATTGATGAAATGTGAGATGAAGAAGAATGAAAATTTAAAAATAATTTAAAAATGATTGAGAGCGAGCAAAAACTTAAATTAAAGAAATTATTTATGGAAAATTAAAATAAACTCCAGCCTCTGGCTAACATGCAAAAATTGCGGTGATTGGTTGTCAATTCGCAGCGTGTTAGCAAGCGGATCGGCAGCGGACGGCCGTTACATACATAATATCTTTATGCAATTCCCATAAATGGTCGATTGTGGAGCCGCAAGTTACTGAAGAACATTTGCTTATTACAACAACGACAAAATGCCAATTTCTGTCCAAGTTGTTGCTAATTCGACAATTCCTATAAGTGATAAGTGAACGAAGAGATACAGGGGTGGGGTGCTCAGTTAAGCGGACTCGAGACTCAAAATTTCTCGGCATATAATCTGATCCATAGAGTAAAAGAGGAAAACAAAAGAATAAAACAAAAATATCTGTTCCTATTATGTAACCTCAAAATATCATTTAGGCGAATAGCGTTCACTAAGCAGCGTATACTATGTTCAGATAGTCATAAAATAAAGTTAAAGCCACGTTAGGTAAAAAAACCGATAATTCTTTCCGATAAAACGAACGCACTAAACCCCCTCCTAATTACAAAAACCAATGCCTTTTGCTCAAACTGTAAGGAAACTGTTCCAACAATGAACGTTGCTTGACGATTTACGGAATAACGTGATTGGAGATTTAGTTTCACGTACATACGCGTATTGCCGTGGGAATAAGAATAACGATTTCACACTTGGAAATCGCATGGCATCTTAGAAGTTTCTAAAATGAAGTGACCTGCTCCCATTTAAGCGTTTGGAAATTTTATCTAAACAGCAAAAAATGTTTTATTGATTCTTTATTGACTTCTTGAATAAAATTCGAATTGCGAAAAGTGAAAAATTTACACGCTAATCAATTTTTCAATTCACAGACTACTTACACCGACAAAGGAGCCAAACCGAAAGCCGGTAAATTTCTAAGTTTCGATCATTTGACCTTCTTCGTAGGTAATGCGAAGCAAGCAGCCAGTTATTATACAACGCGTATGGGTTTTGAGCCCTTGGGTTACCAGGGTCTTGAAACAGGAAATCGCCAATATGCCAAGCATGCCGTTAGACAAAATAAAATCGTCTTTGTATTCGTATCGGCCTATAATCCCGACGATTACGAGCATGGTCAGCACTTAATGAAGCATGGCGATGGCGTCAAGGACGTAGCATTTGAGGTACAAGATATTGATGCCATTTTCAAAATGTCTAAAGAACGTGGAGCAACAGTGCTGCGTGAATTATGGGAAGAGAGCGATGAATACGGTTCGGTCCGTTTTGCTACCATTAAAACGGTAATTCTATAGGTTAACAAACAAGAAAAGCGCGTATATGATTTTTTTTATTTTTTATTTTTTAATGACAAGTATGGTGATACGACTCATACTTTTGTGGATCGTAGCCAATATCGTGGTGCTTTCTTACCGGGATTCAAGCCATTGGGAAAAGATGTTTTATTAGACAAACTGCCTCCGGCTAAACTGGATTTTATTGATCACGTGGTGGGCAATCAACCGGATTTGCAAATGGAAAGCGTGGCCGCTTGGTACGAACGCATTTTACAATTTCATCGCTTCTGGTCGGTAGATGATTCCCAAATTCATACCGAATACTCGGCTTTGCGTTCAATAGTAATGGCAAATTATGAAGAGACGGTCAAAATGCCGATAAATGAACCGGCCAAAGGTAAAAAGAAATCACAAATACAAGAGTATGTAGAATACTATGGTGGAGCTGGTGTACAACACATTGCTTTGAATACCAAGGATATTATAACGGCTATAAGGAACTTGCGTGCCAGGGGGATGGAATTTTTAACCATACCCGATTCATATTACGAGATTCTTACTGAAAACTTAAAGCACAGCCGCACCAAAATTAAAGAAGACATGAAAGTCCTGAAGGAATTGAATATATTGATAGATTACGATGAGAATGGTTATCTATTGCAAATATTCACGAAAAATATGCAAGATCGTCCTACAGTTTTTTTGGAAGTTATACAACGATACAATCATAATGTAAATATGATCGAAATCATGCATGTTTCCTTTCATGTTTGTTTATTTGATTTGCTCTATTTTTTTTCGGATTCTAGGGTTTTGGAGCTGGCAACTTTAAATCTTTGTTCACGGCTATTGAAATTGAACAAGCCAGACGTGGGAATTTGTAAATAAGTCTTCTATATGTTATGTTGTCTTTGGTACTCTCTTTTGTACTTTTTTTTCTTTGCTTAAATAAATAAAACTCAAGCTTTAATTTCATACAAAATTTAATTTCTCAAATGCTATGACAGCGAATTAAAATGGACGTTTCTTGTCTTTAAAACGTGTATCAATTAAGACCTCATTTCGTGGATCATTTTCCTTAAAGGACATTATGTGGGGATTCCAAAAGCCTTCAGGCGTATTATGAGTTACAGCTGGCTTATTATGTATTGAACATTTACTTAAGTATCTTTTAATTTCTTGATTAGTTAAACGGTCGCCGCAGGCCCTTAAATGCTAGAAAGAAAAATTTTTAATTAAAAAAAGTTAAATTATATTCAATACGAAAAAGCTTACTTTATTATTTATAGATAATTGTCATGAATGAACAAACACACATTGATCCTAAAACAAATCTTTTTCATAAACTACAAAATAAAGCACTATAAACCTAACTAGCTTATTTAAACCTACGCATTCTAATAAAAGAACGATTATACTTGTTCTCTTCTCGCCGTTAAAGGTGGAATTTTATATAATGATGATACATACATATATATATTTATACATAATAAGTATATACATATATTTTATGTTATATAAATATTATATGTATTATTACACCTATCCCCGAAGGACGAAGGGTATATTCATTTTGGAAAAACGATTGCAAGGCTCATAAGGGAGCCCCAGGTACCATACAAAATATGTATGTACATTCTTGATCAGCATCAAACTTTGATGCTGATTGATCTAAGCATGTCCGGTTGTCCGTCTGTATTTGGTCTGTTGTAAACATTCTCTTGGCCGTGAAAAGGAATCTATCGACTTCAAATTTGGCACAAACATCGGAAGTTACACGCAGGTTGATATTGAAACTGGGCCAAATCGGTCGAAGGACACGCTCACAGTAGCACATAAATTGAGAACAGCTCTGTTTCTCAGAAGGAATAAGGAATTGTTTTTTTTGTTCATTACTCATAAACTGTAGCAGATAAATTTGCAAAAATTTGACTGTATTTTCTATGCTGTAGTACATGTATGCCTGCCCAATATTATTGTCTTAATTTCTTTTTTCAACACCTTTAAAACACGCAGAAACAAGCTTCAAAAACCCCATAAAGTGTGTAAATTCTTGGCCGATTTCAAATTCGGAATGCACCTAAGCATATTCGTCTGTTCGCGTGTCCATCTCTCCATCCTCCGTTCGCAAAAATTAAGATATCGCCTATAAAATTGAAAAGGAATTTGAAAATGACCCAAACCGATCAAACACCGATCACGTTTATGCAACATAAGCTGTGAAGACCTTTGCTTTCCATGTTTGCTACTTGTTGCTCATACAATACAACATGTACATTATATAAATTTCCAATTCATTCATTTCCACTTTCATTCTAAAAACAGAAAAAATCAACCGCACCTACCCAATATCATAGAGTATAAGAATTTAGTTCTTTTTCTTTTTCTTAGTCTTCTTTGGGGTAATGGTGATGGATACAAAAGATCACGATTGAGTATAATTTTCTTACATGTTATATCATGTTATATTATCTTATTAACTAAAATCAATCTGTGACAGCATAATCTTTGTTCCAGATCAGTTTTCTTTACCAGACCTACTCTTTTCGAGTTTGAGTAGCATTTAGATTGCTTGCAATGCCTTAACAATACTTTATTGTCTTCGATGTGTTATGTCAGATAATATTATAAATTCGCAATGTTCTCCCACCATTGGTTCTAATTGGATGTAATTGTTTGTTCACTTTATGCACGAAAAGATATTAATCAGACTTGGACAGATTACTTTCTAGACAATTCTCTGAAGTTGAATGCAACGCGATTCGATCACTTCTAGAAATTGAGCAGGCCTTTCAACTTTCAACCACCAAACGGAATCGTATAAGACTCACACACATTCATGTATACGCAATTATTACTAAAAAATGTTTTTAATTAAATATTTAATTGCCCAGTTATTTTAAGTCTTCCAGAGAATATTTGAGCTTGTTAAGGCAATTTTTTAATTAAATTGTTAACGGTAAAAAAATAAATTTATATAAAACCTTCCACTTTCAAGTGTCTTGATGTTTTAATTATACCAACATACAGATTATTCGGATTGATCAAGAATAGGCATAATTTAAAAAGCCCCCCGTGGATATCTCTTTGCGCTACAAAGATATAATGAGCGCTATATGATTCCTGTGTTACGAAAATGAGATCTCAAACGGCTACCAATAAAAACTTACTTGTTTACAGGCTTTACAATCGACACTGTTAAGTTCCTTTAAACCGGGCTTGTTATAGCTTAAATCCTCATCGGGTTCCTTTTTAATCATTATCGGTCTAGGCATAAAATCATCGTCCTCCTCGTCGTCCTCATCATAATATAAAGGATTTGTTGGCACATTTTCTTCTTCGCTTAAAATTTGATTATCTTGAGAAAATTTTATGATTTCCTTCTTTTTGGATATAAAAGTTGCCTTTTCCCGATTTTGATACTTTTGTGTGCTGCAAATAATTAAAGTAAACATTATTGTATTCGCATTTCACATTCAATTTTTGCAACGCATAGAGGACGTGTAATATTCATGCCATTGCATTACGAGCATTGCGGATTATTGGGGTCTCCCATTATGACAAATTTCTGTGCTTAATAATACCTACTTCTTGTTTTCGCATTCGCTTAAATGTGTTAAGCGATTTGTAGCGTTTTGTTGAAGATCTGCTAATATGCCCAAAGTATCAGCTGCGAGATCAGTACTCTCATCATCAATAAATATCACTTCTTGCATAGCAGGTGTTAACATAATAACACTGCAAGTATCGTCAGGCTTATTGCTGGCAAACAGCGAAGGCACGTTAGATGGAGTAGCACTCTCAGTGGATTTTTCATTAGAATCTGCAGTGAATTGCAATTGTTTGGAGATTGATTTTTTATGTAAATTGGAACTATTGACAGGATGATCTGTTTTCTTAGTGGGTGAAAAATCAAACACGATTTCTTTTATTGGCAAATCTACAGCATATGATATATTTTTTGACTCGTTATGATCGCTGTGGCTATTGATGTTGATAACCTGCTGACCTTTTCTGTAATGGACATATTAATTGAATTTATATTAACAACAATGGCACAATAAATTGTCATGCAATCTAAAATATACCTTCCATGTGAACAAGACATATACTTCGGCGATTTGTATACGGCCGCGCATGCATCATTTACACCCTAAGAAAAACTATTTTGGATCTTATCAAAAACTTAAATTATCGTTTTCAACATTTACCTGAGCAGATCTTTTTTTCTTAACGTTAAGAGATTCAATTGTAGCTTGTTTTAATTTGGACGAATTTGGCTTTATCTTTCTGTGGCTCAGTGATAACTTTCCCAATGCTTCCTTTTGCGCAATTGCTTCTTTCAAGTTTAACTTTCTTGGGGAAGGTGTTGATGGGTTTATAAATTTGCTGGCCCACGACTTCACAGAGGAATTAGATTGCTCTTTGGTGTGCCAAACGTGATTTTGTTTACTGGAGACTTTTGTATTTTTATCTTTCAAACAGCGTCGAGATTCATTTTGCTTATTATATTTGGATATTAATTTAGAACGAGCGCTAATAAATTCCGATTGTGTTGGACTCAATAATGAATTTTCAAAAAGTTGCTCACTATTCAATGCAACATTTAAATTTGCGCCCTTTACTGAATCTTCTTCAGACAGGCTCATATCGTTACTCGCATCAGCTTCTGAATCCTGCTTCAAATTTTCAAATGACGGCTTAGCTTCCTTCTTAACATTTTCAAAACATTTTCGTTTATTTACATATTCAACGTGTTCGTTAAGTCTCTGTATTTCCAAGTCTTTTTCCTGCAATTTTTTTTTGAGAGCTAAAGAACAACTTATTATTCGAGATTTATTCACATGTTGTCAAAAACTACTCACCACTGTAATGTAATTTAAGCTCATCCAAAAATATAGTAATGCAGTCGTCATTATCGCTATTGTTCAATGTTTTCCCACAAATTGAACAAACCATTTTCTTATAAATACTGTGTAGAGAATATTATACAGAAAAGCTTATACAAAGATTGCTTTTGATAATTATTTCCAATTATGTATATCTTTTTTATATTCCTTCTATCTTTAAACAATGTAAACAGTACAACAATAACGATACGATATTGCCATCTTTACATTTTATACAATTTTTTTGCATTTTATTTTTCATCCCATCGTTGCTATGTTATGTACGACGGAAATAAGTAAGGTTAATTCTCTTTAAGTTGTATATTCTGTAATAAAAAAATTGATATTAAATATTTATTTATAATTAAAGAATTCAATAAACAAATATTAGCAAATGATGGCGAGTTTAAAAGAATCAGCCGATCGGGCTTTAAAAATGTTACGCGGCTTGCCTAGAGTGCAACTTGGCAATTTGAGCCCGAATCCGAATTCTAAGAAAAAAGTGAGCAAAATTTTATATATGTTTTAGCACAAAATTAACTAGGGACTTTTTCAGCCACAACGCGGCCGTGCACAACATGGAGGCGATAAACATGGAGCTGGCAATAAGGGTTCTGGCCAACGTCAGAATTACATGCGGCTTGGTTATGAAACTGGTAATAATCCCTTCTACATACGGTTTCCCTATGAACCCTATTACAAAGGTCATCACATGAGGCGTCAATATCCACCAATTTCTTTACTACAATTACAAGTTATGTTGGATACAAACCGAATTGATTCTACTAAACCAATCGATTTGACAACTTTAATTAATACCGGTCTGTTCAAATTGAGTCCAACTTCTAGGGAGTTTGGTTTTCAATTAACAGATCAGGGGGCTGATAAATTTAAGTCTAAGATATGCATAGAAGTTCAACACGCAAAAGAATCAGTCATAGCCGCAATTGAACGAAATGGTGGTGTTATACGCACTGCTTTTTATGATTTGAAAAGCTTGCAAATGTTAATTAACCCTAAAAAGGCGTTCGAAAGAGGTGAACCTATACCTAGAAGGATGCTACCACCACAGGATGCCATTGCTTACTACACAAGCGCTGAAAATCGAGGTTACTTATCCAATCCCGAAGAGATTAGCAAACACCGCTTGGTCTTAGCGCAAAAGTATGGTTATAAGCTACCTAAAATAGAAGAAGATCCTGAATATGAGACACTTACCGCTATGAAGGATGCACGTCAAATATTCTTCGGCCTTGAGCCAGGCTGGGTAATAAGCCTCAAAGATAAATGCATAATTAAGCCGAAAAATTTCCCTTCTGATAGTTAATTCTAACTGTATCCAGAGATTTTCAAAATGATTTCCCAATAATCTTGTCCTTGTACAACAGTTCAATTTTCAGTAAAATGTTTATTGTGAGAATTTAATTTTATCCAAACTTAGTTTCCTTTTAATCTAACGTCATTATTATGCTTTTCTTAGTAATACATTAAGATTGATTTAAAAAAATTATTAAATAAAAACTTGTCTGGCGGATAATTCCTCTAAAAAGGGATTCATTAGAAAGCTGGTGGCAAAACAAAATATCAAACCAAATGTTATGGAAATGGGTAGAGCTGGCAGCGCCTTACGCCATATGGCTAACAAGAGCAAAGTCAGGCAAAGGCCAATTAAAATAGCAACAAAACAAGCTATAGTTGTAGTCCAATCGCCATAAGAAGAGGCCTTACCGACTAACACGGAATAGAATATAAAATCACCCAAACCTAGCTTAATTCCACCTTAAAAGAAACAAGAAAAATTATTAGGAACTCTTATATGTTACTTGTCTAGTTACGTTCTTCCTGCTCTTCAGCTGTGCTGCTGACATTTGCGGCAATCGCTGTGGTCGTGATTGTGCGGTATTCAGAAGAACGATTAGGATTCTGCAGACAACTAGCCTGAACTTCTGTTTGGCGACGAGCTATACGTTGCTCCAAATTCGTAGACCACTCTTCAGTGAATCCGGCCGCTTCTAAATAAACAAGTCTTTATAATTATGAAAAAGATAAGTGTTTACAATAATTTGAAGTAAAGAAGGACGCGCTACGATAACGAATTAACGAAAAAGAAGAAATTGTACCAACACCCGATATCAACGCATAATAAAAGCTTTATCCCAGAAACAGAATTTCACAAAATATAAAATTTTTTTTAAAAATGAAGAAACAAAAAGTTTAAATACCATTTCCGCGCATATTAAATGTCACTAGTGGCATACCTTCAGCGCTCACATTAGCAACGCTTTGGTTGTGGTTACCTGGCCTTAGGCTAGATGCTGAGGATGAAGAGGTATGCGGTGAGGTTGTATTTGAACTAGAGTTAGTTGCAGTATTACGTTCAGTTGGCGTATGAGCGCCCAAATATGTGTATAGAATAGTAGCTAAAATGCCACAATTATGCAAAAAATTATATTTGATACTAAAAAAAGACTTACATGAATAAATTAAAGCAGGAAAAATTGGCTCATTACGCTCCTGCGCAGTTTCCACTAAAATACGCAAAGGACCTTTAGGGCATAATACAGCCACCAAATCTGCAATAGGAAATGTATTATTTTTTATGCAGCACCACTTGGAGTGTTTCTTCATAACTAATTACCCCATACAGATATAACGGCCAGTACGGCCCAAGTTGTCCATTCGGGTAAATATTTAATGAACACTAATGCCATAAGCGCAGCCACAAATATCAAGTAACCCTGCTGCAGCTTCAAAGGACTCTGCCAGTGTATAGCTATCATTCCCATCACACCAAAATTCCACATAATCAACAAAGCCGTAGGATAATCCATGGGTATGTTATAAGCTCTCAGCAATTCCCTAAATTATTTTTTTAATAATCAGTTTTTATGTGTAAAAAATGTAACGCTGTAAACTCACTCTAGGAACAAATAACTGAAAATAAACAAAAGCATAAAGGAAGATAATATGAGCCAACCATGTATGACTTTGTAGCAACGTTTCTTGTATAGAACAATTAACAAAATGGTCATAATGACTATAAAAATCATTAAAATCAAAGAGTTGGCCAAAGCATTCCAAAGCTTTTCACCTTTATCGTCTGATAGCTCATGAAAAGGCGTGTATAGCCTGCGGGAATATTATATATGAGAAATTCATTCGTTATGAAAAATTCATCCAACTTACAAGTAAACATCTTTGGTTGAATAAAAACTGATAGTATTTATGGTGGCCACTACAACAAGCATACATAAGGAAACGGGTACGAAAAGTTTAATAACATGTTGGGCACCATATTTCAAGCCCTGCTCCTCCTCATCTACTTCGTTCACTGGGTCTTCAGAACCCGAGGGATCATTATTATCGCCCCGCTGACGATTTGGCCGTATCACCACATTTGGTACATTTAAAACAGCCTTAAATATATGAATGTATACATGTATGTATGTAATACATGCATGCTTTTTTCACAACCTACCCCATCAACTTCTGTTTGCTCCCCATCACAATTACGTTCTTGTCGATTTTTTCGTTTCTTATTATCAGTCTCAGTACGCAAAGTGTTTAAAGCATTATGGGCACCGTGGGCACCGACGTGGCCGTCCATTAGTGGAGTACGTTCGTCGGGCTCCTTTCCTACAATTTTTTCGTTCCGTTCCGTTTTTGCAAAGTTTATTGTTATTTAACACAAAAGAAAAAATTATTGAGCCGTAAAATCTTTCCAATGATATTTAATTATTAGACAATTTCAACAATTTGAAATAAATAAATTACCAATTATTATAAAATAAGTAAACTTTGCATATGTGTTTCAGAAGTATTCTTTCTACTTTTTTGCTACTTCCGCGTTATTAATGAAAATTTTTTCTATAAAGCTGTGAATCAATAAGGGTAAAACACAACCAGGCTGCGCTTATATTCCCAGATCTGTCGAATAAATCTAATCTATCCCCCATTTTATCAAAAATTTATTTATAACATGTATTCCTCAAATGTTGGAACATAAGGGAGCTGACACAATGAGGCGTCATTTTCATTGTCGGGTTAAAAACTCCCAAGTGGACCACAATACGCCGCCACGTTACCATATTGTTTTACATGAAAATCCTAACAAAAACATATGGTCTTAAAGCCAAAAACAAAAAAATCAATGTAACTGTAAATTTATTAGAAAACAACGATAAGAAAGTTAATATAAAGGTAGGCAAGCTCATTTATTGAGTATTGATAAAGAAAATTGATTAGACAATTAGACAAAAAAAAAAACAATTTGATTAATATAAATCAATTGATGATGAAATGATGATCGTTTCTTTTAAATTTCAAGGCTATTAATTCAATTTATGTTTATCTTGCACTGACGTATATTTTCTTACGTTATGTGATTTGGAATTTCGCTTAATACTATACATTATTTGATATCACTTTGAAGTTGAATTTCTTCGAGTGTCATAAATAGTAATTTCCCAATTATGGATCTGTCAATACATAAAAAGATCTTATCTTATTATTAAATATTACTGCCATTGATCAAACTGGCAATAAATACATATTTATTATAACTATAGACAAGTTGGTGGACACATGTGTTTATTATACCCTACACCACTTGTGGTACAAGAAATATTAAGTTAGTGCGGACATGCAGAAGAGCTGAAGGTAGACCCACCTTTTATTATACCGTTCGATTTTTTTTTGTTTTTGTGTGTTTGTGTTCAAGCCACAGGTCTCAATTTTTAAGACATTTTGATGAAATTTGGTACAGTGACGTGTTTTGACCCATGCACGAATGCTATTGCAAATGGATCGGCCCATTTTTTCGGCCAATCTTCACATAACACAATTTAATATACACTTAAAATGAAGGAGAAAACATTTTTACTTATTATAATTTTCAAATGTTCAATGTAAACATTTGTACATTTCAGAAATCAAGCAAAGGAAAGGAAAAAGAAATAAAAACTTATTGGCAATCTTTGAAATCTTGAAATTTCATATAAAAACAAGTGGGCTACAAAGTATTGAAACTATATAGAGTGAACTTGAAAATAGACTTGTTGTCATAGGGAAGCAACTTCCTTTGCTGACATTTTGCTTATTTTCTGTTAATACCATAATCATCAAGCTGACGTCAAATTGTTTTAACAGATGGTTGAAGAAGTGATAGTTGGATAACTCAACTGTGTATCCATATTGAAAGCTCCAGATAACGACTAGTTAAAACTATTTTTACAAGACATTGCAAAAATTACGGCTGGTAGATCGACCACAAAAAAAATAGACAGATGGATAGACAATGGTATAATAAAAAGTGAGTCTATCTCAAGGTCTTCATGATTTTGCACATGTCCATGTAAGCGTAATATGCCCTTGTATCCGATAAGTTGCGCAGGATATAACAAGAAAATACTAGTTGTTGAGAATCAACACGAACACGTAACACGTAATACGTTTCATCTCAAAGTAATTTCAATGTTCATTGCATGTGTATATATATATATATATATATATATATATATGTATATTGCGCAAGGGTTTATTAAGCTTGTGCGGATGTATTGAACACTCAAACGGGTTTAAGGCAGATCAACCTTTTATTATAGCAATCGATTCAGAAAATGATTCTGATTCTAAGCTTGTATGTCCGTCTGATGCCTGGCGATTCATGTTTGTGTTCACGCCACAGTTCGCAAAGAAATTTATATATATTTTTTTAATCAAAATAAATTAACTTACCGCGATAAACCGTTGAAATAATTTTTTGACTTGATAATTGGCGCCTCAATATGAGATCCGTCTACCTGTAAATATTTCAATGGAAATTTTATTAAATATAATCATAATAATAATATAATCTTAAATATAATAATATATAATAATAAATTGATATATATTAATTGTAATGGTTAATATAACAACAAGTATGACCGAGTTAATACAAATAGCGGCGCACATACTTGTTATTGTATGCCGCCAATAGGAGTGCAGGTGTTCACTAAATAAAATCAAGTAAAAATTTTAAAGTTGTTTGTTTTCACCTTTTCTAATAATAATTTACAATATACTTGATATTTGCAACGATATGAACACTTTAGAAATTTCACTAAATTTATATTTGCGTATTGCAAATATTATGACGATGAATCTATGAAAATTGTATTTATGCAATATACTTGATATTTACAACGATATAGACGTTGCATTTGCATTACTTCCGTTCCACTTTACTTTTCCTTTGAATTTTCAGCACAGAGTTTCATCTTATATCAATGTTGTTTTTCATGAACTACTTTTCTTTGCAGCGCTGGGAACAGAGCGCTAAAATTTATAAAAATACGATTTCAATCATCCCTTGCAAAAACGGATTTGAATCAGAGAACATATGTAAAGCGGAAACACCACCGAAAACAGCTAGAAGAGGTAAATTAAATATTGTATATACATATATATATACATGTGCATAAATTTTTCTTTATTTTAGAAATAAATTACAGAATGGATGAGAGTCCACCGCGAGGTGACGCACAACCGAGTCCGGCGACGGACAACATCCCGAGGCGGCGCAGTGGTGACGGCGGCCAACGTCTGCCGAGGACCATCGTAATTAATATTAGATAAAAACAGACTTTACCATTCATAAATAAAATATATATATATATTGTATAAGTACTTAAACGTTTAAGAAATTTCCAAATAAAACTTAATGTTTTCTGTAAACATTTCTTATGTTATTTATCGCAATGGCAATTGATGCAAAGTGCTCTAAAATTTACGAGATTGTAGGCATCCATTATAAATTTCCTTACAGCCCTGCTTTGTCAAATAGCCTTTCAAGCGTCAGTGCCACAACCCACTAATTCCCGCATATTTGAACTATATTTAGGGGCAGACAAGTTCTTAGAAAAACCTACCAAAATTTCTCTCAATTAGATTTATAAACCTCTAAATAGGTTTATTGTAAAGACGTCAAGGTATCATGAGATTTAATGTGCTTGTGTGCACATCCAAATGCGGTTATATAAGTATGTCTTCAAGTAGTTAGATGGATACTTACACTTAGTTTTTCATTTGAAAGTATAATAAACAACAGAAGAAAAATTAGAAAGAAAATAATCAAACAGGAGGTAAAAAAAAATAAAAAATATATTAAACTACAACAACAATAAGAAAATGTAGAACAGTGCAATATACATTTTTTAAAATTCCTTTTCCATTGTTTGCTTCAGGCAGGTATCAGTAAAGTTTTGAGATTTTCGTTCTCTCCTTCTCCTTGCCAGCTTATCTTATATTTTTCGCTATCGGGCACCAATTTTTAAGTAGATGTCATTCTAATGGCGGACGCGCCTTTAATGGCTGGCATTGTTATTGTTTTTTTTTATTACATTTAAATTATTATTAACCTGTTTTATTTTGCCTTAATAAACTCAAAATCAGTATCTTCCTGTGCTTGCCTTATCTAGTTGTCCCGCAGCAGAGATCCGATTAATGGGATTGAATTTCAGCGTTTGGACCGTGGGAGGGTCATGGCTAAGGAGCGTGGTTATCCCGCTGTCTTAGTTGCGCAGAACCGTAGAACATGTAAGAGCACGTATAATAGCATACCTAAAAAACAGAAATCTATAAAATATAATAAATTTTTAAGGCAGAAACTTACATTATTGCACATTTTTACTTTCGGCTTGAACAATATCTATCCTTTCTCTTAGTTTTCTATAAACACCTGTGAATAATTTATAGTTGCAAAAATTAGTATATTCTTTAATATTGGATTAATAAAGCTGGCAGTGCTTTTCAATTATTTTACAATTATTTATTTATTGTAATTTTGGTTGTATAAAATCTTGTTGTATAAAATCTTGGTTGTATAGAATTTTGGTTGTATAAAATCTTGGTTGTATAAAATAAAATAAAAAGGCTCTCGATGGTGTTATAAAATTTAAGTAGATTATAAAGATTAACAAAATTGTCATCTTTTTATAAATCTGTCGTTTATGTTTACATTAATTTTTTAACCCGAAAACAAAAACGATGTCTCATTATGTGAGCGCCCTTACCCACAGAGATACTTGCAAAAAATTATTTTTTAAATAGCCTGGCAACTCTGTTTAATGCTTATTAAACAGCCATAGATGATTAAATTGCTATCGATTATCATCAGCTGTTAAGCATCGCCAATTTGGAGGAAGGAATTTTACCTAATATATTTTAGAAATTAACGAGCTAAACTAAAAATTTGAAAGCAGAGTAGATATGCTTCGTCTATGTAATCCTATTTTGTTTCAATATTTAAATTTGGGGAATAAGACTATTGGTAATAGTTGTGGCTTGGAATTTGTAAGATGGCGACGCAAGCCTCGTTGGTTACCGGTAGCTAAGAGTAAAATGTTTCGTATACCACAACGTAAACCACAAAGCTTGGAAGAGAAGAGTGAACTATTGCGTCTACACAATAATTACAGGTTTATATGATTGCGGTAAAACATTTCAAAAGACTTGTCTTAAGCCATTATTACAGGACACAAATGCGTTCAATACGTCAATATTTGCGTGAAGAAAATCAACGCATTGCTGAAACCACAACAACGGATCACATTGCGTTGACGCCAAAACAAGAAGAGGAGGAATTTAATCGTTGCTTACAAGAAAATGAAAAATGGAATAACGAAATAAATAAAATACGTGAATTACGTTTAGCTAAGGAACGTGAGGAAACTAAAGCATACGTGCAGGAAAAGCTTCGATTGGCTGAGGAAAGAGAAGAAGAGAAAATGCAACGCATAGAATCTTTAGTTAAAAAGGAAAAGGTTAGTTGTAAATTGTATCATTCCAATTACTAAACCAATTCTTCGCCCAGGAATTGTCAAAAACGTTTATTACTCATGAAAAATTGGATGAAGCCATTGAACATGCGCTTGCCAATCCAGTCGATTATAATTTTGCTTTGGACTTGCAAGGTAACATATATCGAGGACGCTCTAATGTGCCAATGAGTACTGAACCTGCACAAAAATAATATACAGCAGTAAGCCCATAACTAGAAAAAAGAGGTCGTACAATTTTGCTTTAGAAGTTTATAAAATTTTAAAATACATATAAATTAAAAGTTAAAGTTCTGTTCCTTTCACACACATATACTCAATACACAATATGAACTACTTAAGGCTATAGTTTATTGGCGGTTGGCGATGGTTTTAATAAATATTCCCAGTCAGGTGTCGCAGTTAATTTGACCTGAACTGGACCTAAATTAATCATGTCGCCACTACGTTCCTCTCTATTGGTGGTTATTGACATAAGATCTTGCAGAAAACCTGTTTCCATGCCCATATTTAAGTCAAAATAGCTCTCACCTAATACCAGTTTAATTTTCCCTGATTTATACCGTAGCAGACGTCCCACTTGGCCTTCTTCTAATTTTTTGAACATATGCGACTTATGGAAGGTTTTGTTATTTATGTCTGCTGAAGATGAGCCAGACTCTGTATCATGTTCTGTTACGTCACTGTCCTCATCCACACGGGGCAAAGTATCAGGAAGCTTAAGCATGAGATATACTATGAGATTTAAAACCAAATTTAGTAACATCAATGTCAGTACATACTTGCATTAAAAACATTTGAGTTTCCGAGGTGGCCAGCAGTTCCTCAAGGCTCTGGGGATATCTAGATAGGGGACTTTGAGTATTTTGCGCCTGTTGAGCCACATGCAAGGCTTGTAATCTTGCAGCCACATTTAATGAATCTAAAATTCCAAAATTAAACTGTAAAATTTCTGTACTGTTTAAGGAGACTATCAGTCTATGCTTAGGACGTTGCTAGCTAGATTACCTTCTTTTCGCTTGTTATCAAAATTAAGGTTTTCATCGTTTTCCTGCTTAATTTCGGTTTTTACATATTTCCATTTACCTTCACGGGTGGGGAGGAATTAAGGAAAAATATGTGTAAGGATCAGGTTGTAAACAATTAGTGCGTCAATGAAAATATAGGTTATAAAAATGTAGGAGTATAAAAGACGACCTAAGATTTCTAAATAAAATCTAGCGTCAAACTTAACTCCATCCCATTATTCTGCCTTTACGGCGTTTTAATTAACTTACTCTCGTTAAGCTTTATGGGGAATTTATCCAAATCTGTCTTGTCCTCTTCTTCGCTACTGCCCCCATTGTTGTCGTCATCAAGTGCTTTTAATATATCGTGGTCTTTAGCCATTGTGGCCTTAAGATCTAATTTACTCTCATTTTTAGGAAAAGCACCTTTGCGTAGGGTCGAAGCACTTTCTTGGTTATCTCGCGCATATCCACCCGCATTGCCTGATTTACGTACAAAAGCTGCACCTGCGCCTTCAGAAAAGACGCCAGTAGTTTGGATAAAAGATCCACCGCCGCGATTCGCAGGAGCTCCCCTCTCCGACCCCCTCCCACGCCCCCGTCCGCGCGCTGTAGTGTCTTTTGAAGTCTTAACATTGCTTTAAATTATAAGATGAGCAAACGTTGTATTTGTTAAGTTGTTGGTCTTTTTTTTTTTATTCGAATTTCGAAAAAGATAAAACTTACGCATTTTTATTCCTTACGACGTTTAGATTAGGCAAAAATACTTTTCTAGCACCGGTAGTCGAACCGCGACCACCTAACGTCAAATCTCTGGCAGGAGTTAAAGATGACAGCTTTGTGGCTATAGAGCTGGTGCCATTGAGTTGGGACCGGGGCTTTGAAGTTAATTCACGTTTCATTTGCACTGTATTTGTCGCGTTTGTTGTGACCACATTATTGCTGCTTTTTATTATTTTAGTGCCCGAATTTTTGGATGCTTCAGTGTTTGCCTTAATATTATCTGATGCCATGTGGATTGCAAATACTGGCGTACAGATAACCTTATAATTTACGCCGATTTCATTTATTATTCGTCTGAATTTTCGCTAAAGACAACGTTTCTTGTCTGTTTAGAAAAGTGAAGCCAAGTAAAAATGCAATGCCATATAAATGTGTTCAAATTTAAATAGCATGCGACAAGACAAAAAAGGAAATTACAAATTCAACCTTAAATTATTAAAACAAAAAAGTACTATCAACGGTTGTTCTTACTCACTGCACAAAATATTGTCTTCTTTTTATGTATATATGTATAAAAACCCCAAATACTCACAGCAACACTCATATAATGTATATCCACTGCTTAGATATTCCAAACCCGCTGCTAAGTGCATTAGTTTTAATGCCTGGCAATATTGTTGCGAAATTTCGGAAAATAATATAATGAAAAAAAAAACAAAACAATCATCTATTGACATCGGAAAAAAACATAAATTCATGTATATACACATTTAGCAAGACAAACAGTTTTATCGTTCTCATTTCTTTAGTTCAAATTTATTAAATTTCTTTCAAACAATAAATAGGAACTTATTCACAACTTTATTAAATGGGAAATAAAAGCAACCGCAAGTGAAAAAGCATTTATTTATTGGAAAAAGAGGGCGCGAAATAGAGTGGGATGTTAACAAGGGAATGAATGAAAAAAAATATTTGAAGCAGTGCAGTGTGAGTGTTTTTAGAACAATTGTTCACACGTCTTTTTTTTGAGAAAAAAAAAAAAGAATTGATATATGTCTTCTCCTCAGTAAAGTATTGCACTTCGGTCATATAAGCCACAAATTTATTGGTTTAGTCCAACTTTACTCAACAACCCAAAAAAAAAATGTCTTCTAAAAAATTGTAGCAAATATTTGAAACGAGAGGAGCAAAATTGCCTGTGTATATAAATGTTAGAAACTTTTCATTTCTCAGGGTACGTTTAGAAAACGTCAACGTCTGACGTCGACATAGCGCGCAACGATGACAATTCAACGACGGTTAGATCAAATCAGTGGCGATAATATTGAAAATAATTACTCTATGTCCACAAATCTGACTGGTTTTTGGGATTCCATATTTGGTGTCAATAGCAATGATCCTGATATAAGCAGTTCTAGTAATGTTGCTTCCATCTCGTAGTCAGACAGTGACATTGGCATGTTGATAGGTAATGCAAATGTATAGTATATCAAAATACGCATATATTTTCAGCAGCAGCTCATAAACATAAGGGTACCACTTAAACACTTAAGACTGACTGGAGCTTGACAATGTTTGTTATTTGGATGCAAGTGTGCACAGCTTAAAGCAAATACAAAGTGATCGAGTTATCTATAAGATAACAAGGCTCGAATGCTTACAGTTACCAGTTACCAGTTAAACAAGTGAACCAGTTACCAGTTAAACAAGTGAATGCAATAGATTTAATTGTTTATTTGATACCGGAAGTCTACATATACAAGGCCCATTTGATAACAAAATCGTACTTAAGGCAAATTTTACAAATTATTCTGCAAAATTTTCATTTACACAATACTTGCTACATCCGAAGTTCGGAGTTACTCGAATGTGGCATTGATAGTATTAAAATCATATGTGGCACTGATGATGACCATGATGAAATGGAATTTTTTATAATAAATGATCAAAGCTTCATCAACTTAAAGGAATGCTTCATAAAATCCAAACAAATCTGTGAACCTCGCTTAGAATTGAAAACCTATACGCAAGTGCAACAGGAATTGAATGAATTCATGACCTTAGTTCAGTTGCAACGTTCTCAAAAGCTTTCTCTACGTATACCTTTGAATCTATTGGTAAGAGGTGCTAGCGGCTGTGGGAAAACAGATTTGGTAGAAACCTGGCCTAAAGATCAACAATGTAATGTTTTTCGCATAACTTCGCTACAAATCGTACAACCTTTGCCTGACGATTCCGAGATACAGATAAGAAAGATTTTCCAAGCTGCTATTAATTTTGAAAAACATTTTAAATCTAAAGGTAAGACATTTGATATAATATTGAAACTAAGTTTAAAAATATAATATTTTTCTCTATTAGGGGCTACAGTTATATTCCTGGAAGATCTTCATCTGTGGTACACAGATTTAGGCAAAAATTCAAAAAGCATTCCAAGCTCTTTAGGAGAGCTATTTTTACAAATTGATCAACTGTTCAAAATGGGTCAGGAGATTATGTGTTTGGCTACTACGTCAAGTTCAGAAAAATTTGATAAATTTGAGACAGAGATTACAGTGAATCCTTTTACTAAGGTCGATGAACGTATCCCATAGCGGATATTAAGTTATTGGCACATAATGTGGCGTTTACTCTGCTCGCAAAATTTCAAGAAAGTGTGAAGTTTGTTTTAAGAGACCACCTGAAAAAGGCAAGTTTTGTATGGCTATCGAATTGGTAAATTAGTAAAGTTACGGATTCCATTTGCAGCTTAAACCCTTCGCGTTAACTAACTCCGATGTCACTGCCTATAAACCAACGGAAAGTTTTGATACGATCGGGGGTATTAAACACTTGAAAAAAATTTTAAACGCGTCGATACTTGCTGGCCTAAAGCATGTAGACGCTTTCTCGCGTTTCGGATTACAATTGCCAAAAGGTATCTTACTATATGGACCACCAGGATGTGCTAAGACTACCATAGCAAAATCTTTAGCCAATGAAGCAAACATGACTTTTATCGCAACCTCATGAGCAGAGGTTTATTCGCCATACATTGGTTGTGCCGAAAAATTTATAGCAAAACTGTTTGATGCTGCTCGTAAAAATGCTCCCTGCGTGATATTCTTAGATGAAATTGGTAAAAATTTTTATCTAAACTCTTCAGTCGGTTCTCATACTAAAGCACAAAATTTACAGATACTCTTGTAGGTCGTGACCTCCTCGATGACGTCCAGGATAGTGTGGAAGAACTTCGCGCTGTCTTGGTAACGGGTGCTGATGTCCGGTATAGCGGCGAGTAGCATATTGGATGGCGTTAAGATGCTACGTACTCCGAAACATATTATCGTCTTGCACGACTGGGCCTTCCCATTCACGTACGCGCATCCATATAGTCGGTCCGCTGACCGAGAATAACTGATGTCGTTGCCTGTATAAATTTCATCAAAATGGAGCTGCACAATTTTGTCGTGAAGAGTTAAACTCTTCACGACGGCCCCTCGTCGTAAATATTAGAAGAAGTAATAGAAGAAATATCAAAAGTATATACGCTACCACTTCAGACGTTAATCGGCGTCTATTCCCCCGTTATTTCGTCTATTAGTTCACCTATTACTTCCACTTGCGGTATTTCCTCTATTAGTTCGTCTATTACTTCCACTTGCGGTATTTCGTCTATTAGTTCCTCTATTAGTTCGTCTATTACTTCCACTTGCGGTATTTCCTCTATTAGTTCGTCTATTAATTCCACTTGCAGTATTTCGTCTAGAAAATCGTCCGTATCTGTTTCCATTTCTATTTTTATTCTCCGGTCCGATATTAGTTGTTTAGTTAGCCTGTTCGCTGTGTGATTTGGCCCTAACTTGCGCGCGTACCACAAATACGCGCACAATGTCGTTCGTGTGGTCCCCTGTTTCTTATTTAACTTTCTAAGCCTCTCTTTAATAAGGAATATCTTCTATCGGACATCTGTGGTTACAC
Organism: Glossina austeni; assembly: GCA_000688735.1. Taxonomy (NCBI): domain Eukaryota; kingdom Metazoa; phylum Arthropoda; class Insecta; order Diptera; family Glossinidae; genus Glossina; species Glossina austeni. The sequence continues at coordinate 543,704 of KK502430.1, read as the reverse complement.
GCTGGTTTAGCTTATTACTTAGCCTGTTCGCCAACTCCCTGCCAGCTACCTCCCAACAAACTGGACTCCTATCTAGAGCCCACAAGTCAGGGTACCTATACAACAGTCTGCTAAAAATGTCGTTGGGGATGAACGCCATAATACAATAAATGTAGAATAATATATATCTAATATATATAATAAAATATATAATAAAAAAATATTAATACAAACTGAAATGAAAAAAAAAATTTTTTAAAATCTCAGAATAAATTCTAATAAACACTTGCTATGTAGCATAAATTATTCCTAATTATTCCTATTATTCCTATTGTTTCTAATGAACCAAAAGTTTCCTTTTTTCCTGATTCTTCCAAAACCAGGTAAAATAAGAATAAAATTATACAAAAATTTTTATCGCATTATAAACAAGAAGTTTTTTTAATAAGCAATTAAGAAACACATTGTGGAATTTTTGGATTTTACACGGTTGGCATTTACATTTAAAAATGATTTAATGTAAATGACCGCTTTCCATTTGCTGCCTTGTGACTGCCCATAACTGCCCAGTAACGTAATCGGCAGTAAAAAGAAAAATTGATGTACATTGTTGCTACATCAATTCAATTCAATATCCAAATTCAGCGATGCATCAAATACCAACCAAATAACGTTTATTGGCATTGTAAGCTCCTGTTGCAATTGGCTCAACTGCACGCGAACGACCGAGACGCGTTCAAGTTAAGACAGTGAAACCGAGCTTAAGACAATTGCAAATGTCAATACAAACAATTAATGCCCCCGAATTGGCCAACAGACGAAGGCAGAAGAGAGCAGTTAAAAAACAAATTATATATGAAATAAAAATATTGCACGAACATTAGAGCATTCCGCTTAGCATTAAGTAGAGAAAAAAAAGAAATAAAAAATACAAAATAAAAAATCTCAGGAAATCAGGTACCATCAGCGCATTAACAAAGTTGTCCGGACAAGGGGGCACGAAAAACACACAATATTACAACAGGAACAAGAAGCAACGGAAATTGATCCTCTCCTGTGCCAGCGCATCAGGAGTATTCGGACAGTCCATCCATTACCTATCAACCAGAATTGTCGATGAGCTTTGATTATTTGCAAGGCTTGCATTCAGATTCATCGGCAATGGATGTTACCACTACTAGTTCTACCTTGCGCTCATAAGATAGAAGCTCACTACGCCACTTTAGCGCTAACAACTAACTGCCAGGTCGACGATAGTAGAGTGGTGGACAGGTTGCGACGCTCTTATGCCAAATTCTTATTTTGGTAAACCGATATTTTGCACAATTTTTAATAGAATTCCAGCAGTTTCTTGTGTTCGTAGATTAAAGACTCAAACACGAAATATTACTTATACCCTTTTTTCTCTTTTATTTTACGTCTTCAGTTCTTTTTTTAGTTCTTTGACTGCAAACCCCACAACACGATCATTATTGTCATCTTGCCAACACAGATCTTTCAATTTAAATGAAAAGTAACTCAGATTAAAAAAAACTCTTTTCTCAAGACAAATATATTTTGTAATTTAATAATTATTTCATCATCTACTTTATATATTTTAGGTTTGTTACCGTGCCAGACCAGTTAGATGCTAAAATGTTTAAATAAAATTCTTAGCGATAAAAGTAGAAAAATACCAATAATTAATAAAGAATCTTTATTAACTCATGCAAGGTGTCGTTTCTGAATTATGTTGTGATCACAACTCATGGTTTGTGTCGATAGTCCTCATTTATTGTCCATTACAATAGAGTACTGCCACAATTGATTTCTAAAGTGTTTTATTCCAATTCCCACATCCCATTTATGATTGGGTTTGTGTTTAAAAATACAAAAATATCTCAATGGTTTCATCCGTGTTGAGAAATTATGGAAATGAAAAGATGTTACATTTTGATTGATTGAGTTGGTTGAATTTTTTTTGACATTGCGATTTTGTTGTTCCAATGATCAATTATTTTTTAATTTTACGAGACTTTAGCTAGGTTTTATTTTTGAGTTTCGAATTGTTTCGCCTTACATATGCATAACAGGCGCAAGAAGCGTTCTCTCATAGCTGTCAAATCAGGCGAATGCTAAACAGCTCAATTTTTGCGTTAGCATTAGTTTTTCAGAGTTAATATTGTTTGCTTAGAGTTGCATTTATATGAAAAAATAACTGGACACTGATTATGTATGATGTTAACTAAGTTTCATCCTCGAGTTTCGACCTTTGTCGCTATATGTATGCACAAGACGTGCAAGATAAGTTCTTTCAAAATTGTCCATAGCGCTGTAAGCAAAATTGTTCACGTTTCACAATTGTGTTAGTTGTTTTGAGTTAATGTTGGTTGTTTAAAACCGTATTTATAAAAGAAAACGGTTGTAAATTGAAAATAAAACCGATTCCAAACAAAATTGTTTATTTACAAAGAGCTGATGAAAAACAAATTTTAAGTAAGGTAAGGTAAGTAATTCTATTCTTCTTTTTGCTTACACCCTTAACTCGCCAAAGCTTGCAATCAATTACTTATCATCAATCTTTGTATATATTAATATTTACCGACGCTATCATTGATATCGCACAAAGTAGCAACAAATAATAAAAACTTATCACTCAACTTATATTGGTCTTATCTTAAACCTGAAAAGAAGGCAAAAATAAAAGAGATGCGTATAAATTGGTAGCATAATTTTTGTAAACCTGCTTTTTTTACTTACAACTTATTGAAATTTTTGGTAATTCCATGCCGCATCAGATGTTCACATATTTTGCGACAAGTCGTTGAAAGCAATGTTTAGTTTAGTTTTGTAATTATTGACAATAATTATTAATAACACATATATTATGATACACATCATGTACACTAATTATATAGTAATATAATAAACGCTCTCTCTCTCTCTCTCTCTCTCTCTCTGTCTCTGTCTCTGTATCTTTTTCTTTCTCTGTCTCTTACGATACAATGTAATCCATTACTTGCAATTTTTCATGTTTTTTTTTTCTTTGCTTTATTTAAAATGCTTCTTATTTCACTTTATTTCATTTTATTAAAAATTTTATATAATTTTTCTTTTAATTCCGTTTGTCTGATTTTATTCTTAATTTTAACATATTGTTTGTTTGTAATCAAATGGACGCCAAATTCGCTTCTTACTTCCCCATCATTTATTTGAAATAAATATTAAATGTCGAAAGCCTCACATAATGCAAAACTGATTGACGTTCAATTTTTCCTTCGATGTGAGAGATAGTCAACTAAAAAATACATAATCAATATTCACATTAAGCTTCAAATATTAACTATATGATGTTTTGTTTTCATAAACAATGATGATATATGATGTTTTGGTTGTCGAAAAGAGAGAAAACAAAAGTTTTCAAATTTTACGAAAAAACAAACCAGGCTCCGCGTTCGATCACATAAAAATATAATTTCAATTTTATTTTGATAGTTCATATGTGAAGCAAAAAACAGTTAAATTGTTCAGCGTTTAAAGTTTTGTTGCAGTGCGCAACTTTCGTACAATGTAACGATTGAGGTCTATGTGTAACGAATAAAGCTGTTATATCATCTTTATGATAATATAACGATTAAGTTAAAAGTGTGATTGAACATATCCCGTGAGAATGGTCGTAAAAAAGTTGCTTCAGCTGACAAAAACCTAAAGAAAAATCTCAAAAATTTTCAACAATAATAAATTAAATTTTGGTAATAAGCGGTTGTATTAGTTAATTGCCAATTGAATCACTTCCATAAAGCGATTCCAAGAACCCGCGGAAATTTTTTATCAATCACAAGAAAGATTCCAAAAGATAATACTTAAAATTTTGAAAGGAGGAAAATGCAAAAATCAATAATTAACCAATAAACGTGTGTGTATGAGTATTACATATGTATTCAATTTATATGATTTCTTCTTTTTTTTTTTTTTTGTGATGAGTTTAAATGCACTAACCGAATAAGAAATGTGATAATTTATTTAGTAGATCGAAACCGTAATTATATTGAATATCATAGATAGGTTAAAACCATGTGAAGAATGTCTCGAAAATGTTCTAGACCTCTTTTGTTTCTTCCAAATTTATACATTGCATTGTTTATCATCTCTGTGAACTTGACCTACCTTTCCAAATTAGAATTTCTTAATGTTGAAATAGTTAAGGCAACAGGAATAGCAAATCTATTTATAACAAGAAGCTCGCCAAAATATACCTCAAAGTAATTACAATTTATTTGAAGTGAAAATTCCGATGAAATTAAACTTGAATTGTGAAATTATCGTGTTTTTGCATTTGCGTCTAAAGTGTCCACTTTGGGTATATTGACTTTCGGAACGCTCTAAATGCTCTAAAGAGGACAATTGTTTTAAATTCTGGTAAGCGCTTTCCAACAAACTTTACGACTCAATGAATAAGCCGGTAGCGCTAGAATGTCTACCGGTTATTTACAATCAGAGTCACATATTCATGAAAAGAATAAACAAAGAAGCCAACATTATCATGTTCACTTGTGATTCACAATCCCTTATAAGCCACAAATTTATTGGCTTAGTCAAACTTTACTCAACAACCCAAAAAAAAAAAAAATAGTGTAGTGTTTCGATTTTTATTTGTTTGTAGGTTCCCAATGGTGTTGAACTAAACAAACGAAGGAATTTAAAGCCAGACATTAAAGATTTCAAAAGAGACGTTGTGTTTAATTTGAAATCCCATCTTCGCAAAAACAATTTTTATAAAGCGCATCTGATTTAACATCTTACGATTTAGATAGACACATAGCTCTATCATAGAAGTTTTTGCAATACGTTAATAAAACTATAAATGTTGTTTAGTCTCGTAGAATTGGTGTCCGTTATTTGTCAAGCTTTAAATCATATTAAAGATTCTTAAGATTCTTACTCTTACAGATTGTTGTAGGAGCCGATCGGTAAACTATTAAACTATAAAAAGATACTCGTACCTTTGTAAGCTATAGCAACTGGCTAACATCATTATTATTGTTATTCCATTTAAACGACGTTTTGTGGAAAGAAAAAAAAGTTACTTTTTTTTGCTAACATCTTAAGGATATGTCCTCTGCACCAGTTATAGTCGAGGCTACGGCCAAGCACACATCAACAGTAAGTTATTCAACGTATATATGTATACATGTCAGATTGTTTCTTATTGTTAAAATATTCCTTTACTTTCAGTTCATTTTTATGCATGGTTTAGGAGACACTGGGTATGTTTCCATTTTTACATTCACAAATATTCCACGTTTTTTTTTCTTTCTTTTCCTTTACCTGCTAGCTAGCTAGTTAATCAACATGTGTGTTGTTTAATAAGGGGTAAACATTATTTTCCTTGTTCAATAGTACGTCTATTAAAATTTCCCATGAGCTTACGTTTAGTTAGGAATGTTATCCTCGACGTTGTTTCCAACTAAAGTCTCTTTGAATCTTCTGATTGCATTTTCACAGTTGGGGTTTTTCGAAAAGCCTTTGAACGGCTGAAATAAAAAACAAGTAAAAACGTTATAGTCGGGCAATTAAATATCTTATCATTGTATAAAATATATTGCTTTGTCTAGTACAATATATCTTTTTTCGAGATAACGCAAATTATACGCCTTCAAAGTGTTGAACAATGAGAAGCGTAAATAGATGTCAAACAAGCGGAGGGACAGACAAGCTTAAATCAATTCAGAATGTGAGTGTGTAACAGTCAGTATAACAGAATATGGGTTTATTTTAAGTCCTGCGTGTTACAAACACAAGCACTCACTTAATATACCTGTGTATAGTCAGGTTGGGATAGAGTATGACATGGTATGTAGAGAAATGAAATTTGTGACCAAAGCGTTTCAGAATGCATTCTCTTTTTACCATATTAAATAGTTGTTCCCAGCTTTGAAATCTCTAGGAGTGGTCGTCAGAACTTTAGCTCTACAATTCAACTCTTTGGCGTTATGTCTAGCCAATTATACTTTCAAATCATTTTGACAAGGCAGACATTGCGACGAGTTGAATTTCAAAGAAACTTAAAAGTATTCTTTTGAAAAACTTTTCGATTCAACAGCAAAAAATAGCATTTAATTTCGATTTCAGACACGGATGGAGTAGCGCAATTGTATCTATAAGACCATCATGCATGAAAATAGTTTGTCCTACCGCGCCTACGCAACCGGTTACATTAAATGCTGGATTTCGTATGCCATCTTGGTTCGATTTGAAAAGTCTAGATATCTCAGGGCCTGAAGATGAAGAGGGCATAAGAGCAGCAACAAAAATTATACATGGCATGATTGATAATGAAATTGAAAAAGGCGTTCCGCCGGCACGTATTGTATTGGGCGGTTTCTCGCAAGGTGGTGCGTTGGCTTTATATTCGGCTTTAACTTTCACAAAACCGCTGGCGGGTATTGTAGCACTGTCGTGTTGGTTGCCGCTGCACAAGCAATTCCCTGCTGCAAAACTTAATAACAACAATATACCGGTGGGTTAAGATTTTGACCGAAGTACAGATTTGTTAAAATTTTGTAATACGTTGTTGTAGATTTTCCAAGCTCATGGCGACTTTGATCCAGTGGTCCGTTACAAATTTGGTCAGCTGAGTGCCAGTGTCTTGAAGTCATTTATGAAGGATGTCACCTTTAAAACTTATCATGGACTATCACACTCCTCATCGGATGCAGAAATGGATGATGTCAGAGTAAGATAATTGTTGTTACTTTTCTTTAATTACTTTTTCAATTTTTTCTTATCTTCATTTTTTTTTTTTTTGTACTTTAAGGATGTCCTTGCCAAATGGGTAAAATAATTATTAACTCAATCTAATTTGTTTTTGTTCAGTTGTTACACACAAGTATTACACACCATTTTAGGACAACAACAAATCAAATTAAATATTTAAAAATAGAAAAAAACCAATACTTTCAGACTTGATTTAAAAACAAGGCCAATAAAGTTGAACTAAATTAAATAACGATAGCAAAAAACTAAAAAAAAAAAAAAAAAAAAAAAAAAAAAAAAAAAAAAAAAAAAAAAAACTAAAAAAAAGAAAAGACAGTAAAATCCTTAAAATTTCTTTGACATATCCAATTAACATACATTTAGTGTTGTTAAGTTTTAAATATAATAATTATTATTTTTATATATCAGTCCATACCCTATTTATCGCAATATTTATCCAACTTTAGTTTTGCTTTGCGCTGATAGAAAATTGCTTTATTATATTTACATATTCAAATCAAGCGCTTTAAACACTTACGCAATGTACTTAGATATCTTCCACAAAAATATTAAATAAATTCATACTTTCATTTATTCATATCGACCGAAAGATTAAGGATTAAAAATAGGGCATAGTAAAGTAAAAACGGTATTTCGAGTACGAATTTTGAGCACTAAAAGCGTACATTTAAAAATAACTAGTTAATTAAAATCCTTTATAGCGATTAGCTTTCGAAGCCACATTCTTAGATTAGAGTAGATGCAGCAAACAAAAAGGAATTTTACGGCAATCTTAATCTTAAGCAGCTGTTAACGCTTCTTAAAGTAGGAAGCAATAATAAAAGAAAAGTATCTAAACGAGACACAACGGGAAGTTCACATATTTTTAAGGCATCTAAAGCATCGATTCATCAAAATCGATTCCCCTGTTGATTGATTTTAAAAATTATTAAAATTTTTGATTTTTTTATGCGTGTGTGAATTCAAAATAGTATTCCGTTAGTATTCAAGTTATTCAAGTTTTTTATATCTGACCAGCGAAAAAGTAGTGGAGAATATCTGCAATAGTCTGAAATAATCGCATAGAGTTCACTATTTTTTACTCTTTTAGCAGCCTCCACGCAGTGCTTTTACTATTTATATTTTAATTACATCCAATCCACGCATCACGTTATTAATAGGCATGCAAAGGTAAGGAGTGATCCCCGTGAACATATTAAGAAGGATGCGGATCTGGTACTCTTTTTCGATTATCATTTATCATCATAAAGTAAACGGCCTAAGCAATCTGGGAAAGACTTGACATTTACCGTTTTAGGCAGGTCAATACCCTACGGTTACCTAAGCGATTATCTTAGTCGGCAATTTCTATAAAACACTTAGCCAAAGCTATTTTTTAGTTTAACTGTAATTGGTTTTGCCCCCTGAGCGGCTTTAGACCTATTAGTATATAGAAGTATACAAAGTATATGCATTAAAATCGACCATCGTCCGCTTGCGCACTTGACAGCTTTTTTCTATTTTTATTTATTTAAAAATGAGCAATAAAATGTAAATAAAGTAAAGTGAAATATTTGGGTGGCAGGTATCATTAGGAAGTTATATTGAAAGCAAACTCTGAACAAACATGTAGATGAGTCTCTTATATCAGATCAAGAGCTTTCCGTCCATCGTGGAACAGGATATCTTACGTATTTTGTTTTTAAAAGTTAATGGAACGGTAACGTGCTTCGCGAGTACTGATAAAATGAAAATTGCATTTTTGTATCAACAGGGAAAAAATGTGAAACAACTTTCTCCCCTACTTTGGGATGTGTCGTTTTTTAGACAAGAACAGATATCTGTTGCATTTTGTATATATGTCATAACCATCAGATATGGTTTATACTTTCGGTTTAAGTCGAATACAATTCTCCTTATTGTCAACTTGTTATCAAGACTATTATTGCCGCGTGCGATGGAAACATATTCACTCCTGGAAGCTCAATTATCATTATGCTTGATCAGCATAAGATAAGAAGCCTCTTATTTATCCAAGTTTTACTCAATTCAAATTTCTTAGGAAAAGATAAAGTTGAAAAGAAAGTACTTAGCAACACACACATCGCCGCCTAAATAATATGACGCTTGATAATTTTTAAACTTCTATTAAATGCGATTTCATAATTTGTACTTTCGTATCAAAGGGATTTAATCGAAGGGCTTAATAATATAAGGAGGAGTTTAAATAGATATGCCAATGCGAGTCAAAGTTTTAATATCAATTATAAGGAATGCGGTTCAAGTGTATGCATCTCTTAACGTTCTGGGATTGTGTTAATTGCGTTAATTGTCAGTCCCGTTTACATTTTTTATTTATATAGTATTGGGGTGGTGGATGGTGAAGGTTCGCTCAAGACGGACATAGCTTTCTTATGAGTTGCTCGTAATTTTTAATTACTTGAATGCATAAACCATTGGTTCATCATATATATTGCTCCGGTTATATTTTTGTTGCTCTCTCTACCCTATTTGTTATCTCATTCTTTATATATTTTCAGACTAAAGATTCTAATAGCGTAGACGATTCGTTCAGATGTCGAGTTAACCAATGTTGTCTCATTTTGTAGTTTCGATTCCATGTGGTTTTTTTTTTTTTTCTCTAGTTAAATTTATTTTCCTTCTTTAAATGATTATTATTTGTTTTATTGTAAAATTTGCATATTAAAACTTATTTTTGATGGAATATTTGTCTTTTTCTCTCTCCTCTCTATATCAACTTCTGAGGCGAAGTAACTTTATCTTTTCGAGACGTGCCATATCTCATAGATAACGAAATAGGAACACGTTTAAAGTCGTGCTCCTATTTAACGAAAAAATAAACTTACGCGTAATAAGAAAAGTAAAAACCCGACATATCGATAAATCGCACACAGTTATAACAGGCCTTTATAGTTTCATTGTTGGCGGCTCTCTACACAGTTCAGTATTCATTAGCTACGTTCTACACCGTTTACCTCACGAGTTATATTAAGTTTGTGCAAATATATGTGTAACATGCGCTGATTTTATTAAAAATGGACTGAATAAGAATACATTTGCGGCCGCCACACTCCTTATAAAGGCTTATTTTGGCAAAAGTCATTGCAAGGGAAAAATTGCAATTTTCAATATTTCTCGATCAGTAATGATATATCTGTATATATTAAAACTTGGATCGGATTGGCGAATATTTTGAACCCCCTACTAAATAGCCTTCCCCACAATGTCCCCACATTTGATGAGGAAAACTTGTTCCCAATAGAAGTCCGACTTGTCACAAATCTGGGTTATACAAGTCCTAGTCTTTACCACTATATCATATACTATTACATCCAAAAAGTAAGACCACAAAAATCTATATATTGCGTCGCCTTTTAATGTAATCCTGAAATTCAAATAAAATTCCTTATTAGCAGTAGGACCTAGATAATGGGACCAAGGAATGGATTCATAGTGCACAACACTGCGATAATCGAAGAAAATTCTTCAGATCATTTTAATTGCTGAGCGACTTTGCCGCGGGGTTTTCGATCTTGGCTGCACCCCCTGCACGATATTCAGCTCGATTACTCGTTTGTCTCCGCAACTTCTTCGCTCAAAAAAATCTGAAAAAAATACATTTTGCGTCGAACCCAGTGCAGTTGAAATATTAAAGACATTTCTGATGCAGATGTCTGTCGCAGTGCTAGCAAATTTTATTAAAAATAATATTTCCGATATACCAGATATGCGCGCAACTCAACTTGAATATTGGTCTTACTTTTTGATTACAGTGTTACGTGCCTTTACGTGGAAACGGAAGTATAATTTTTTCCATGATCACGGAAATGTATGAACAATTGTAATTGTATGCAACGTGGTGTGGGGCCTTTCGCGGCCCTAATTGCGTCTTCGAAATTAATCAAAATTATATTCAGAAGAATTCTTCGCACCAATGGGTACTAAAGAATTGAGCCACAATCGAATATGAGCGCAACTCTTACAAACACTGGTTTCAATAAAACGTAATTCGTTGCAAACCAATACTGATAATGAAGTGCATTGATCCCACTGTGCCTCTGAGTAACTTTACATTTATAGACATTTACATCGTTTATTGCCGTTCGGCTTATATGCTTGTATAAAAATACATTTAACTCGAAACAATTTGCTCAAGTTATGTAAACGGTTAATAGATAATTTAGATAATTAGTAAGTTAATCCCGAGACGATAGAATCGCATATCGACAAGGGGGAATTGATCTCTTTGTAAAGGGCCAGGGCCGGTAGAAGGGGTTACGAAGTAGGGGTTGAAATGCTTCTCTTATGTGAAAGCCGTTTCAAGGATTTGACCTTTCTCGCACCCACGAAAGAAACATTTTTAAGGTCGCAGAACATTTGCTATTGTGGGGCTCTTATGGGTCTTACCACGCTATTAACCTTTATCTAAGGATAAGTGTGTATATAATTTCATCGGCACGTTTGTAACGTGCACAAGTCCCTATCAGGGGCTCTATAAGGTATATATTATTTGGTAGATATTAGATCCAAGGTCGATTTTTTGTTCGATTTCACAAGATTTCACAGATACTGCGATAAAACGCTGTAAACACTTAACGCGCGCATTCGTTAATTCTCCTTCAACGATAAATAGATGATCAACTTTGAGAATTGACGTGACCGAGCCGAACGTTTTAAAAGAAACGAGAAAATCTCGAAAATCTCGAAAATCTCGAAAATTTTAAAATAATAGATGTGAACGGATTATACGGAAAAACCGATATGCGAGTATGTAGTATATGCGTAGAGAAAGAAAAACTGAAATTTGAAACCATACTCGATTACAAAGCAACACCTTAAACGTAAGCTTGCTACAATGAGGATCCAAGTCCATATATCGCTTTTTTCCTTTTTTTCTTTTGTTTTTCTTTTTTCGAATTTCAAGCTTTTCTCTTCACTGGCACTGCATGCATGTTGTTAGTAAAGCTTGCTTATATTTTGGACACACGCATGTGTTGGTATTCGTAAGCTTATAAGCTTTTCTTGTGCTCCTTTTTTTTTTTTTTTCTTGTATTTTGCAATGACGTCGAACAACAGTTACTAATAGTGTTACAGGTACTGAAATTCATTCATAACTTGAAGCATTGAGTCGCTCGGCTAGAAAACATTACATCTAGTAAACGTTGCATTAGCGGTTATTTGACTCGATACATTTTCATTAATTAATTTAAATGCACTGTTTTTTCGTTGTTTTTCTTTTCCTTTTTTGTTTTTTTTTTTTTACTGCTTGATGAGAATTATTTTTGAAGAAACATGTCAGTCAACAATTTACCGCAAAACCATTAACAACGCGAAAGTATTTTACTGAATGCTTAAATTTTGAAAGATCAATAAGAATATTTTAATATTTTATAGTAAAAGTCCATTCATGTACGCATGAAATATTAGGTGAAGAAAGAGAAAAAAAAAAACTGTTTTTAAGGTATTATATATTTGGAAAAGCAAAAACAAAAAAAACAAAAAAAAAGAAGAGGAAATAAAAGAAATCAAAGAAACGAAAAGCAATAGATGTTTGTGTTTCTTCCTTGATGAAAGGCAATATCGAATAAAGAGAAGAAGACGAAATAAATAAGAAAGCCGTAATCGTCCTGTACACTTAACGTCCAGGTCGTAGAAGGTAAGTGTGAATGGAAAGTGTGCGGTTAGGTCACAACAAGGTTTGGTTTATCAAATGTTTGTAGTCTTACGGATTCTCGCATATTCTTAATCCGTTCTTTTATTTTATTCACAATTACGAGCTCAAAGCTTTGCCTAGAGCATCGTCTTAGTCTTTAAGATTATTTACAATTGGTAAAGTCCTGATAATTAGACAGAACACAACAAACAATAGGAAACTTTGATCAAAATGAAGTTTTCGATGCTGATGTACATCTTTACACAAGTAAAGGATACTGTTGCTGGATATGAAACTATTCGAAAATTAATTGCATTCACGGCCGCACGATATATTAGGAGGGAAAGTAAAGTCGGGTACAGGCGTCTCTTGTATAACACGGTTAATTTTAATCCTGTATCGAAAATCCTTTTTTTGTTTTGGTTAGCTACTCAAACTAACATAAAATATAAAATAATATAATTTCAACTTATCTATAGCACACATAAATCAGGGCAATGCACTGCGTTGCGTCGAGACCTCGTTTTATTTTATATCGAAAATGTGTTATACAAAACTTTAAAATAATATAAGCGGAGGCAATGTGGAACGTGTTATAACGAAAGTAAGTCTTTAGGTGTAAAATTTTATGATAGCTTAAATTTCTTTCCAAACATACACACAAATAAAGAAGTAAGTTAATATCAAGTTTTTCTAAAAAAAGAAACAAATATGAAATGTTGAGCGTTATGATGAAACACAACAAGTAAGAAAATTATATTCGGTCGCGAGCGAATCTCTTGTACCCAACGCCATTATCGATCGTATACCATATCGTGATGTCCGTAATATTTATATCGACTTGTCGCGTTCTACTCTCCAAATCTCTTCGTTTGATACTCAAGTGAGTGTACTGCTAAGAAAAAAAGAATCCTTCGCGTTGTGGGCTCCACCATACTTATATATTAGTACTAACAATCAATTCGTACGAGGAATGCGCAGACATTCTGTCTTGTTTGCTTTATGAATAATAAGCCGAAAATATCAAGAAAGTGAAAAAAATAGAAATTCAATTAATTATAGACTTGTGTAGACTTGACCGATCTCTTCTATTTTTGTGCATCTACTGCAGGACAGCCCGTAGAATGTCAATGCACAATTTCGTTGTTGCGGTAAAAAAGGCAAATTTATTTATTTATTTTTTTTCAATTTTTGAAAGCAGGATTGGTTTCAGATTACGTTGTACTAGTGTGCACTGGGTCCCTTCGAGCGTTTTGTCGCATTTTCAATACCAATCTGCGTAGAAGAACTTCCAATGATTCGGCCGAATTTGAAGATGACAATTTCAGTTTTGCAACCAGGGAAATGTTTACGGCAGACAGACATGCTTAAGTCGGTTTGGAATTTGATGCTGATCAATAATATATATATACAGAGATATATATCTCTGAGGTTTACTTCTAGGTATTGCAAACGTTTTGACAAAACGAATATATCTCTCAGTCTTCGGTGATGGGTATGAAAATTAAAAATGCAACAAAAAAAAATATTATTATTATTATTATTATTATTATTATTATTATTATTATTATTATTATTACTATGACTAATTTAATCAGACGAATAAAGCCTTGCACTTGCACTAGCATCCAAGGTTATCGGTTTTATTGAGAACTTTACCGCACCTGCTATTGATGCAAACAGCTTACTACGATCACAAAATTATTTCCATCATCACTCTCATCAAAACTTACAGGTAATGGGTCTTTTTTGTTTTCGGCAAAAGTTCTTATCTCCCCATCATTGCAAAATTTAGCTGACATAGCTGCAATTGACTGTCTGTTTCGATCTTGTAATTATGTCGGAATTTCTCGATGAGGAGCTAAAGAGCTAAAATGTTGTAGTTTTTTAGCGAAAGCCACCCAATCTTGCAAATCAATCGGTCATCGGTCGGTTCATACCTGTCGACGACGTCAATATTTCATATAGTCAATGAATATAACGGCTAAGTAATCTTACTATGACGGAAATTTGCAAATGTCGCGAAAAGCAAATGAATATTTTCGATGCCCTTCGATCATCTCATAAAATATTGTTATAGAGAAATGAATACAAAAAAAAAAAAATATGTAAGAAAAAGTGAAAGTAGAATTGAAGGATTATTAAAAAGAATCTATCAAGTGAAGTCAACAAGCGTTTCAGTCAATCGGCGGCAGGCGATCGTCAGTTCCAAAGCAAATTAACTGTAAAAGAAAAACGGAAGAGAAAAGCAATTGAAAAAATCCAGCAGCAGATATATTCGATTTATATCGAAACCGTGTTTTATAGGTTTCGCGTATTATATGAGGGACGCCTATAGCGCAATATATATACGAAAATTCGCATTTCCATGCGCATAAGTACATACGTCTATTAATATTACTATTGAAACCAGATCTTCACAGTACATAGTAAAAACGATTTTTCATTTTAATATCTGAATTAAGCATATATATATATATATACATTGTAGAAGCAATCCAAATGATGTATGCATTGCATTGTTATTGATACTTAACAATAAATAAATTATATATTTTTGTAAGTTAGACTCGGGACTAAATGATCGCGTAAACAATGTTTGCAACATTGTTGACACTGCGAGAAAAATGTTTGCAGAGGGTACATGCCTTGGCACCAAATATTTGATTGTTATCTTTGGGTATCTTTGGTATGCATAGGCTGAGAAAGGGTAAAAAGATTAGAGAATCGGACAAGCCCAGCGATTACATACCGTATACCATTTCGCCCACAGCAATTCATCCCTTACTATCATGATATGAAAAGGCGTTGACAAATATCCAGCGGACGGACAGACAGACAGACAAGCTTGAATCAATTCAGAAAATGGATCGATCGATGGATAATAAAACGCGAGTTAGAGAAAGTCCCTCTAGGCGCTATATACATTCATCTACTTTATATCACAAATAGTGTAGGGTTTGCGAAAATTTTCATCACTTTTTCACTTGAAAAAGGCAATTATTGTGGAAAATTGCTAGATTATATGCATTAATCAAAATAGTTTCCATCATTTTCTACAACATTTTACAATATTTTTTGTAACATGGTCGTATCATGTCGCAAGAACTTGTATTGAATTGGCAGCGATCCATTTTCCGAGTTCTTCAACTTTGCGGATAGGCGTACCAGCCAAGCCATGCTGCACCGATCTGAACAAGTGGTAATTAGGAGGTGCCAAGTCTAGTGGGTACGCTAGGTGTGGCAGAACTTCCCATTCGAGCTACAATAATGTATCCTGGACACCTCTGGTAAAAAGTGACCAAAAAAAGGCATTTTCAGCTAATACGTGTCGCCACTTTTAAACCGTTGAAACCAAAACCGACAATTAGTCGTAAGCCTCCGAGCGTGTTTGGTGGGCTTCAGCAGCAGATTTCTTCGAATAAACAATAAAATGAATGATGAATGAGTAATGAATTTGAAAGAAGAAGAATTTTGAGCGCTCATGATTGGCGTTGGCGTACGCTGAATAAATCAACAATTTTAGAAGGGAAAACTGTTATATTATGTAGAGGAAGATGAAGAAAACCATCGAATGCAATCGTTATGTACACTGGTATTACCCATTTCTCTATCAGTCTTACCTGTAGAAGCGGCTGATCAAAATTTCTGCAAACACCTAATATTAATTTCTTTATGCATATCTGAAAGTGAGCGCGTTTACATTTACATAGCAAGATAAAATCTTAGGTGAATCGAGTCAGAAGTCTACCCGATATGCTTGCTGACCATGCTCGCCGTCTAACAAAACTAATCATTACTACAACCCTTCCATTTTGCGCATAATTGTGTCTGCATGTATAGTGCGCCTGGTTAAATGTAAAAAAAAGTTTTTCATTAATAATGGGCGTGTCGATTAGCCGATCGATTTGATTCATTTCCATTGTGCAATATTTGTTGTTTTGAAATAGCATTCAAGTCTGGTAAAGATCGCAAATTACATCAGTGTTTGCTCTATTGTCAGCAATCATGTCTATTTCTTAGCTTGATGTCTGAAATTTTTTTCAAATTAAGTCTCCCGGGATTCAGTCAGTAAAAGATGAAGACATCTTGGGCTAATCGTACTCTATGTTTTTTTAATGCCGATAAATCGTTTTCATTAACATTTTCCAAAAACTACAATTTTACTGAACTTCAGATAAGTATTTCTTACGTCTGCTATATGTGCTTATTGTGCTGATTAGTCCTAATGCAGGAAAATTTCGCCGGAGAAGAATTACGCGGACAGCCCATCAGCTTTCATGATATGTGCAAAGCGTAAAGTTGTTGTTACCTAACCTTGTTGCTCCTGGAAGGTTTGCGGACGCAACAATTGAGAAAGATAATTAAAAGTTTAGTCGATGATTGTGAGTCAATATCCACGCGCATAAGGCAAAACCTTTTACTTAAATTTTTCAGTAGATAATGATCTAAAACTTTATGTGAGCATTTATGTGGATCGATCCTCTTGAAAGATGTGAAATGTTCTAATTATTCACTTCAAGCAACGTGAAAAGATAACAAAATTCTATTGAAAGACTGTTAGCCTTCTAAGCCGATAAGATGGAAGAACTGTAAACCCGTACCAACAAAAAAAGAAAAAAAAGGAAAAAAAAAAAACAGAAGTTTGCTTTTATATTAAAGTATATTTTAAACTAACCAAAAAAATTTGAAATAACACGAAGAGTATTCTTGATGAACTGTGCTGTGTGCTAAGGCAGTTAACGCCCATAGTTCTCGTAATTACGACACGCCTATAAATGGTTATTTGAGTGAATTTCAAAATTCAAGTTAGCCAAGTTCTCATCTAGTACAAGGGATGAATCTGAACAAAACATGTTTTCATCAATCGTACGCTGCAATCATTTTAACGTTTATTGCTCCGAACCGACAAATCTAAGGTAAATACATTTTCATCATCAATTGGAATCATTTCCGGCTTAATACCGAAAATAATGCATCAGAAAATGCGATTTTTATAGGTTGCTACGGAGCTATCCGGTAGATATATATTTGAGACCAATAACCTCAATTTGCCACAAGTCACTTGGTGTTGCAGTGATAGCTCTGGCTGTATGGTCTCAGCTTCAACATCTGCTAGAGCTTTCGTGTTTACCAATGAATTA
Organism: Glossina austeni; assembly: GCA_000688735.1. Lineage (NCBI taxonomy): Eukaryota > Metazoa > Arthropoda > Insecta > Diptera > Glossinidae > Glossina > Glossina austeni. The sequence goes on along the minus strand of KK502430.1, from coordinate 526,172 downwards.
TTTGGACTGTAATCCTAGCAGTATTGGCTGACTGCTGTGATTTTTGCTTTGGCAATTTCCCAGAGATAGCCGTAAATCGCTGTCCACCTTTAGTTTACCACTCTAACGTGCCAAATCCAAATTCCCCAGATAAATATTACGATTTGAATAAAACCGATATCTTACTACTCAAGCATTGTGCTTGATTTTTCCGCTGCTCTCGTAGGTTTCTCCGCGTCCTCTGCTAATATTGAAAACTCAATTCTCTTTGCTGAATACTTCAGACGAAATTTTTCAACTGCTGATTGCGATTTAACTGTTAACTATCCCTATCCGATATGTAGTACGGTTTCGATTCGTAACTTGGTCATCTCAGAGAATGACGTTTTAGATAGTTTGACCTCTTTAAAATATAGTTGTGGGTCTGGGCCTGATGGCATTGCAACATGTATACTCAAATCATGTTCTGGCGAGCTATGTGGTATTTATCTTTATGGTGACCATCAGGTGTTTTCCCTTTGTGTTGGAAGAGTACCTTCCTTATTCCCTTCGCACATGTGGAAACAGACATTTACGTTGAGAACTATAGAGGCATTGCCAAATTGGGCGTCTTACCTAAATTGCTTGGGAGAATGGCTACTCAGCATTTAGCTTTTGCTGCCAAATCTTACATTTCTCCCTTCCACCATGGCTTTCTG
>KK502430.1:488770-524545 GCA_000688735.1 Glossina austeni | reverse complement strand
TATAATTATGAGCTGTTCAATCCGTTCAGAGTTGTTTGCGGAAATCTAACTGGTGTTGTTTATTGTATCGGTTGCCGAACTTTTGCATGTTTGCAGTGGCTTAGGGACTCACTCGCAACTTGGAACCGGGGTTGTTGTGGGTATGCCTCTGCACTACTTGTGTACATGATTTTCATCTTTCTTTCTTAGTTAATTATGTATGAATTATTATTACGTGTTCTTTACTTTTGTATTAGTTTTTAATAGTAATTAGTATAAGATTTACTTCTAAGAGTCAATCGAGTTCGGCTGCTAATATATTTTAGCTGTGAGTGTCACGTGTAAGTAAATACACAAATGAAATAAATAAAAAAGCAATGGAAGTTTTTAAAAAGCCTCCTGTTACGAATGATCAATGGGGTTGGATATAAATTGGTTTGAACTTTCATTCTCTAATTAAAATTTTTTAATTGCTCATATTATAATAATTATTGCACCATAATGATTTTTAACATAATATTTAATGTCGTGTTAGAATTAAGAATTTTACAATTTTTTTTTTTTTTAGTACATTTTTTTATTAATTAATTTCGTTATCTGAATTGCGTCATAAAATATAAAAATTCTACGCACACACCCCTAATGCGTTGAGAAGTCAATGTAGTTACATCGCTTATTATAAAAATAATAATAAATTATGAAAATGACAACAATTAACAATTGACTTAATAATGAACTTCCTCATATATCTATGAACTCGTAACTTGTAGAAAGAGCAGTCGCAACACGCTTTGATGCTTTGAATATATTCATTGAATAACGAAGCATTTTTAGATGATTTTCTCTTTTAACCTCGAGACGTAAGATCCTGACATATGGACACTCTTTAACGAGGCCACAACTATCTATTTCCTGTGTATTAACTGATCCTAAGCCGAGCTTCGTATGATAAATGCTTGTTACTAGAGCAACGTAGATAGGACTATAATCGCCATTTATTCAGCCCATTGATTCAAAAAAAAAAAAAAGGAATATTTTAAAAAGTAAGAAAAACCATTTATCAATAAAGCGAATGCATGTAATTTAAATATCAAAATTCTTTGACGTCATTGGAGTTCATTGGAGTGTGGTTGAGAAATTGCACAACATTTGAAGGATATTGCGTTAGGATTATGATTATTAGTGCAGATCAGCGCGCGATTGACGTCTTCAGATACCGCTATGCCTTAGTGAACTTGCGAAGAGGTCAGAGCAATTATTTTCACTGCCAATATGGGGTTTATAGGCTCAGGTGTTAAGTTTCCAACCCATTTTCTGAACGGAAATGTTAAGTAACGGAAAGGATTTGCAAGAGTGGATTATGGGCTGCTGTTGTTTTTGTATTCGCGCTAGTCCAGGGAAATTCTACTCTCGCCTGCTGTTTCGCAAGGCATCCAGCCTAGATCACTCTTAATTATTAAGTTATAAGAAAATTCGCTAAGAGGTGCAAAAAAGGTCCAATGTGACCACAGAGTTCTTTGTTTTAGCCTTTGGAAAGGGCAGGATTAGATTTGATATACAATACTATTCTTGTACTGTTGTTGTAATTGGAAATAAACGATATGTCTATGACACATGTCAAAACTTTAAGGGCTTACAAGAAGGAAGAGGAAGAACTAACAGAACGATTTTCACTCTTTTTATCGAAATTATTGATAGTTTCCTGCAAAACAAAATTCTCCAGAAGAAACCGTCGAATTTTTTTCGATAAGTTAATTTTTTCTTAATCGAAGATTTTTATTTAAACGCCCGTCAATTGCACCAAAAGGTCCCAGGCAATCTCCTACAGGCATGTGGATTGAATGATTATTCCTTTGTTTGTTCTTTTTTTTTCTCAAATTCGAGTTTACACCAAAATAGGCATAAGCCATACGACTGCTTTGAGTGAAGTTGCGCCACGAGAACGGGTCTGATGTTGCCATCTAGCAATATTTTTCCAAAATGATGTCCTTTTCTCTTAATGCCTCACGGCGTGCTTAGCAAATTTTTTTTTTAGGTTTCACAACGGGACTACCTCTTAATACGATTTCGTCTCTTATTCAATACGGGTTTACAGATAGAAGTAAACGTAGTTCTAGAGATCAGGCTACCAAATATGGTGCCAGATGCCCAGGGAGCACTCGATTCGGCAGTAAAACTCGATAGTAACGCCTGCGAAGTTTCTCACTCGATATTGAAAACCATGCATAATTTATCGACTGCCGTAGACTCACTACTCGATAATCGAAGCTTGAACGAACAAATTACTATCAAGTTCACTCGATGTCGAGAACGATCAATCGGCCCTTGCTCAAGTTTTCATGTCACACAATTTTCACCGTCCCAACTCACATTATTCTTATACGAATTTCTCTAAAAACCCTAACTGGTGCTGGTTCTGTTTACAAGGTTTTCGCAAAATTTACGCAAGATTTGAATTAAACCGAAAATAGATTTTTTTTTTATTGAACCATAACGTGCATAGTAGGATAGAGTTCTGTGTGGAATAACATATCGAGCTCTGCTGACACATGCGCATTCTTTTATCGAAATTTTCCAAGACCATGATGCAGCGTTGAATCTCCTCCTTCAATGCACAGGTGGCTATCGCCTTGCTGGCATTGACTCTTTCCACTTTAAATAATCCCATAAGAACAGATGCAATGTTGGTGTTAGAGCACATGATTCCGTTGACGGAATCGCATCAATACTTCGCCCATATTTTGTACGAAATTTGTGAACTGTGGCCGCCAAAGTTTCATTATTTTTGAAATAATGTTCAATAAGAAAAACAGTTCGCTCTTTCAAGAAATGCTCGGTTTTTATTACCCTAAAGTGTCGACTGTTGAATTGTCTTTTTTTTTTGGGGTGTCAGCTGTCAGCTGTTCGGCTGTTCTTTTTCGGGTTGTCAATACTTTACCGCACGAAATTGCGGCAAATGCAAATCGTGCGTAAATCATGCGACACCCTATATTTAACGAGTTGTAAACGAACTTATGTCGCTTCCTGCGCTTGACGAAGCAGTTGCCTTCTTAACGACTCACTCTACGAATATTAACTGTATCTGCATATTTGTAAATGTTGAAAATATTCCTTAAAAAAAAAGGTAAAGATTTTTTACCTTCATATTAATGATCGTCCCGTAGAATTCGAAAAATGTTCATCTAAAGAGTAAAAAAGAAACGATTTGAGTTTCAATTTTTCTAAAGCCTGTTTCCCACACTTGTTGGGCCTTCCCAACTACTAGAATAAGTGGTTACGAAGACATAAGTATACAGTATACAGACTTGCATTAAAATCGGTGCAAGCGCAGTTTTTGAAATTTGTTTTGCTCTTCGCGGAATGATCACGAGCGCAAACTACACTTTAATGATTTTCCATCCCTGAAAAAGAAAAGGAAAAAGTGCTTTGCCGATTACATTGGTATTTCGAAATCGATGAGACGATTTCTGAGTCGTCTATTCGCATTCAGATCATATCCACAAACTTATCCCAAGATGTCATAAGCATTATGCTTGAAGCTACTTAAGATGTACTTGATGCGATATTATGGGCATTGTAAATTAGATAAATCTTTTCGCAATTGTAGAAACTATATTTAGTGGCGGTAGTAATTTTAAAAATAATAAGCAACAATGTAAACAAAAAAAGAATTCCAAATAATTGCCTCAATCGATTACAAAATCGCACAATATTTGCTATCAGCGCTTTCAGCTTTTATGTTTGTAATTAGTGTGTACCTTTAGCTATTTGATTATTAATTCCATGTGTTTCTACGTTAATGCTATACTTAACCTTTCACTTATCAATCTTGCTTATTATTAATTTGGGATTAGCTATTAGTGTCTTTGTATTCGACGCGCTACGTATGAAAGAAGTAAGCATTTCTAGCTTGACTTCGCCTTCACAAAACATGTGACCTGTTTAATTAAATAAATAAATGAATTTTTTTTTTTTTTTCTCTTCTGAAATCTTCACGATTTCAATTTCCGTCTCGTTCTACTTAATAGTATGCCCTACAACATTTGCGGTACAGGGTGTATTACGATACATAGTGGCCCACTATATAGAATTCGGGTACACAATTCGACACGATGCAGATAGAATTTATATGGAATTGTCATTTTTAACATGGCTTCTCTTGTTCTCCTTCTCCTTTTTTATATTATTTATTTTTTTTTTTTCATTATTATTTCCATTATTACACTCAAAAGCAGTACCCGTGGAAGAAAACTTCAGAGGTTCTATAAAGCGTATATATAACTAACCTGAATCGATCTAGAAAAGGTATCAAGGTATTAGCTTCAGATTCGGCAAAAGGATCGTAGATTGCCATGGAAAATGGGTGAAATCGATCGAAGCGACTCGAATCGAATATCATATCAGCTGATATCATCCTTTTCTTGTTCTAAACCCTATTAAGCTTATATCTTTTTTTGTACAATTCCACTGCTTCTATACAGCTATCCGCAATAGCATATTAAGACCTTTATCATAACCAATGTGTAACACTTTCAGCAGTGTTATGTTCTTTCTTTTCTAGTTTATTTAGTTAGACGATATGCGATAAAATATAAGATAGATCTAGCGATAGAGAATGGATCTATTTTTGCTCTATCATGGAATTCAATTCGAATGTGATGTGCTGACAAGCATAAAAAAAAAACAAGTTTGAGGGGAATATAAATTTTTCCTTCTCTTTTCGCTTTTTTTAAGCCCTTGGACTTTAGTGCAGCTTAATTATGGCAATTTTAATGAGTAATTAATTATAAATAATTCATTGGCTCATTATAAACAAGATATATAAAAACAAAATTATCGACGAAAAAAAATGTTCTAAAGCAAAATTTTATAAATATTTTTAAATCATTATCGCTATATAGGAGCTTTGCACCTGAAATATATATTCACGGTCAGTTGAATTATGTGACCTAATTAATGGGTACGAAGGAAGAAACGAATTAAAGCGAAATGAAAACAAATCTCGCTTTAAGTCGGAGCTTCTATGTTCACTTCCAAGAAAGAATGAATTTCCTTTCCCCTAATTAGCTAAGTTTTTTAATCATTTCATGATTGCGCCGCCCTGCCAATGTTCGGAACCTGCCATTGCCCTTGCAAACTTTTGATGCCATTACATTATGAATATGAGGTTCGGGTTTCCAGAGATGAGTTTTGCCGATTAACACAGATTTTACAAAAATAAATTTTCAAATTTAATACCTGCTCTTCTGTTTATGCTTGTAGCAGACAACGGACAGATGGACGGACACTCATGTAAGATTAACTTGGCAACGTACGCTGATCGAAAATGTATCTGAATATATTATTTAAAGAAAATTCGATGCGTACTTTCGGTTATTACACACGAAACAATGAATCTATATCCCCGTCGTTCTCCGGTTGCTACCCAAAATATCTCATCAAAAACGAGCTTAATATGAAACTGAGGTCTATCGGCTTTTCAAATGTAATCTGAATAGTAATCCACTAATTGGATAGGAAGAGTAAAGAAGTGAACATCTTTATAATATTATGTTATGTATTATATAGCATTGAGTAGACTTTATAGAATTTTCAAAATTCAATAATTTATTGTAATTCTGTGTGTTTTCTTTTTATAATCAAGGATTCGATAGAGAATTACGAAATTTTTTTACGAAAAACATCGCAGTTGGGATGGAATTGAAACCTTGTTTACAGGAGCAGTTAGACGTTGGATTTCAAGATGTCTTCTATAGCGTGAAAATCTTTAAAAATTACGGTGAGTATATTGCGTTAAAAATATTGTATTGTAAGTACTGTGCACGCACTGTGCACTGAAGACTCTTTCTGAAGACTTGAAGAATGATACAAGACTTGTGTACGAATTTAAAAGCTATCGATTAAACAATTTTCAAATATTTATTGCTCACCATGTAATCTAAATTAAAAGCCATAGTAAAATTCTTTTCCATTAGTCTTGGCACGGATTCGTCAACAGTTAGCAGAAAGTTAAACATGTTTTCTAAGTTGCTATCTGAGTATATTCAAGAGTGTATGTGTGAAAGCCAATCAGTCGACTTAAAAACTCGCTCACGTGACCTACGAAAGCTCAACAAAAAATATGTGATAAAATTTTACTCGTGCCAGCCGGTTCGAAAAGTGGCACTACATAAGTCTATAATTACTTGAACGAGTGTCCGATTCATTGTTACAAAGGTCGAAATAATTAAGAAAGGTCCAAGTAATTTTAACGACAAAAAAAAACCGATTTGGAAATTTTTTGAAAACTGAGTACTCTTGTACTCAGAATATATGTGTCCCTCCCTACGTTGGTGTTGCGGCCGTATGTTGTTGATGCACTTTTTCTGTAATCAGGCGTGTGCGTGTCTATCAGACTTAGTTTTACGTAATCACATTATTACACCGATTTTATTTAACCAATGTTGTAGTAAGTGTGTCTATGTCCACTTGTATCTAAAACTGTTATCTAAATAAATTTTAGAGCAACCCTGTACTGCCACAATAAGAGGAATAGAGGCCTACGAGTCATGCACACGTATCATAGCTGAGCTAGCTAGTTCGTGAAATGTGGGAGGGGCTCTACATTTTTGCTCATGGACACTTCTAGGACGGTTACGACCAAAAGAAATTGCACTTACTTGCCCCTACCGAACGGGGATCCTATGTGCCCGTAGAGCCTTCCAATAGCCACCGACGTCTGTTGGTTTCCGTTCGGCCCCAAAAAGTTTCTGGGAAACCCCGAAAATCAATACCAACAAAAACCGAAAAACATCTCCCACCATTAATCTTCCATCTTTCCTTTGTGGGAACTTAACAGTCCTGTCAATGCATGGTTGCATTTTTGCTTAAGAAAAAAGAAATGAAACAAGATTGCAAAGCTAACACCTCATATTAGACTCTATCGTTGCGAACCAGAACGTATTTCATCACTAACTAAAGCCACTTTTGCATATCTTAAGGGGTGTGTTTGTGTCTGAAACCTTATGGCGAAGGCGGCCGTCATCTAGCTACAAGGAACATCTGTGAATATCGTATTAAAAGTTGATTCAACCGTCTAGTGGACGTAAGCAAGAAACGAATGAAAACATCTTGGATTTCTAATGCGTTGACATAAGATTGTGAACACGGAAGATCCGTCCAAAGGCAAATTTAATTTTCCTACTTGTTTTCTTTCGACGTTTGCGCGGAGCATAATTTTTCTAAATCTGTCTGTATATGTAATATAAGTTAGGCCTTTAATTAGATTTATTTTTATAACTGCCTTCGGAGAACGGAGGCATATCAGTTTTCACAAAACGGGTGAAGCTTTCAGAAGAATGGAAGGATGGACATATCCGTGTGTCTGTATGTACAATATCTGCGGTAAACTTTCTACTGGTCGCAAAAATGAAGATATTGGCTTCAAATTTGTTGCAAACATGAGAAGTTCCTGCAGGAAGGTTGATATTGAAAAACAGGACAGATCGGTTAAAGGAAATGCCCATAGCACACCGTAAATTGAGAATATCTTGGTTTTCAAAAGGAAAAATAAATTAGATCCTTTGCTCGCTGGTTATAAATTACAACAAAAAAAAGTGTGTATATTCTCTATTAGGATAAACATGGAGAGTGTATAAAATTCCGCTATAGCTGGAATATAATTTTCTTACCTTGTTTGTAGTTTGTGCGCTTCGTGTGTTTCGCAAACATCAACATTTAAGTTTGAAAGAAGTGTAAAAACTCCAACTAGTTTGAAGGATTGCAAAATTTCTACCATAAGTGTGTTTAACAGATCATATTGTGGTCTCGTTATCATCAATGACGCAAAGTTGCAGTAATACAACGAAAAGCCACAGCAAATATAATTCTTTTCGCAACAGACATATAAAGTTTTAATTTTCAATTTTTTGCTCAGTGCTGAACAACGGGCGGCATATTCTTTTTCCCAAAACGTTTGCAATAGCCGGAAAAGGCTTTCAGAGATCCAATAAAGGTTATAGGTTCTTGAGCAGTATGAAATCCTAGCTCAATGTAGGCGTGTCCCTCTGTCCGTCTTTGTAATGTCTGTGCGGGAGAAATTGAGGTATCGACTTCAAAGACCCAATCGGTACAAGGACACGCCTGTTTCTGAAAGAAAAAAAAAATTCTATTTTTCTTCTTACTAATTTATACAACACCAGATAAAACTATAAATATGTTCGTGAAGATGCTATAGGCGATCCTGTAATACCTGTGCAATAATTTAAAAAAATCGGTCATGCCACCCCCCCGGGTTATTGATGAACATCGAAATTTTACTTCTTATACATCAAAATGTTTGTAGCACCCAACAAATACGCTACAGAAATTTTCTTGCTTCAACCACGCCCAACCAACATTACCGAGTATGATACTTTGATTTTTTTCTCTTTTACACCCTTTAACATAACGGTGATGCGTATAAAAGATTCGGTTATAGCTGAGTATAATTTTCTGTTTTTTCTTTAACGTTTTTCACTTCATTTGAAAACTGTGTACGTAAAACCAGTTTTCTTAGTAAATTTGAAAACGAAGCATGCTACGAAACAGTATTTTTCTCATTTTCCTTTAAACTTTAATTTAAAGAAGCAATTTCATAAAATATGTTTATTGCATATATATACGCACATATACGCATATGTATATAGTATATATAGATTCATTTGCTTGAGTTAGATTTGTCCCTTTGCAGGCGGGAAAATCACAAAAAAAAAACTATTCAAGAAACTGTTTTTTTTGGTAACAAATTTAATATGCCTTTACCACCAATGCAATGGAGCATAAAGCCGGTTCCCAAAAAAAAGTTATTACCTCGATTTCCAAAGTCGTTGCCCACAAAAGCAAATGAGACCTATTTAGTCTTTCAAAGGAGAATTTGTGCGCTAGATATGTTGCGGAGATTAACAAGAAGACGTCTGACAGATGTATCATGTAAATGTGTGCGCACACGGGTTCGTGTGCTTGTGTGCATGAACATGTAGTATTACATTGACATATGAATTGCATTTACAATACGTAGTTAGGTAATCTGTTCCTTTTTTAGAACCAGGGACAGACAACAAAGTGAAAACTTAAGGCAATTGCATTTAGAAGTAACGAAAACAGGGAACAGAAACAGAATCAATGCTTGTTTGTTAAAAGTGCACATTGACTAGTAATGTTGCTTATCATACGCCACGGAATTTGTCGCGCATACAGCAAAGTATAAATTGGGGAGTTGGGGATTGGGGAGATAATATATATATATGTATTTATATATATATGTATGTATGTATATATATATATATGTTTTTTTTTTTTTTTTTTTATTGTGACCAATCACTCAGGAGACATCGTTTATTCATGTACCACGGTGACGGTCAGAAAGAAGAGTGGAAAGGTAAAGAAATACCAGTGAGTATGAACCCAATCGATAAGTGTTGTAGATCTGAGCATTAGCCATAATTACGACTACCGCCCTTGAGATTTGAACTCGCAAACACTGAGTCAGTAGTCGTAATTATCGCCTACCCGCTTACTCAGGCGGATCAATTTATACCTGGCGCCTTCATAAGAGCGAATCGATGCTGAGTCGATTTACGATCATCTGCGCAATGAAATGACGATTACGACGTCGAAAGTTTCACAATTACAATGAAAATTTTTTCATATAATTTGAGTCATCTGCAATTTAGAAGCCAGATCAATTGATTTGTACGTCAGTCCATAATTATCAAAAAATCAATCATTTTTCTTTTCGTTGTAACTTGTGATCCCAACTTTCGCTGTTAGGTTGCCCAATTAAAAGGCCATGCGAATTCTACCATGTACGGTAAAATGAGGCAGTCTAGGACACAAAAGTGATAGATATTAAAACACAGAGTTGCATTTTACTTAGGGAATCCTGTATAATTGGTGAAAGAATAAATTCTCTGTGTTAAAACGAATTGCTTTATAAAGCACATCGAACGCCTTTCTTTCTACCATCATTTTGGGTATATATTACATATACAAGTCCCAGTGCCCTTGGTGTTTGAAATATTTGAAATGATCAAGTTCGCTTGGGATCAAAAGTAAAATAAGTTATGAAACCATTTACGAGATTTTGTGCATTTCCGGAGCATTCCGGAGCTCTGCGAGAGGTGTAGGGGGAATAAGTTTGACGCTCACTATACGAAAATCCAGCATAAAATCAAAAACAGTAGCGACTTGCTCTCCAGACCTTATTCCTTCTCATTACTACTTCTTCAAATCGATGCAGTCGTATATAATTATTTCGTTTCTTGATAGATTTTCTACCGCGCTTGCAACTGCAAGCAATCCGTGACCATAGCGACTGTGAATATTTCATTTATTAAACTTTGTAATGCGTATATTTAATTAAATTTGCATTTTATCGAAAACTATAGAGCCCTTATTTGTGCGCCTAGTACAGTAGATCAAGAAAAATGCTTTAAAGCCGAATTGCTTCGTTTGAACGATCTTTAGCTCTTTGAACTCGCAAAAACCTTGAATTAATCAACGGTTCTGGTAGTCAACGAAAAGAACAAGTACGAGAATTATATTTGGCCCTGATCGAATTCTTTATACCCATTACCGACTAAAAAAAAGGCTCGTCTTATTTCTCATATTTTTGGAATAAATGTGGAAATCGATATGGTGTATGTGTTGTATTTTATGAGTAACGAGCAAAAAATGTGGAAACTAAAGGTGTTCACAGCATTTATTGCAGAGGCATATGAGCGTTGTACGTGTGTCCATTGACCTGCTTGGGTCCTTTTCAAATTCTTTTGCAAAGTTTGCAGGCGATATCTTCATTTCCGCGAACTTACGAATATCCGCCACACATACAACGGCCAGACATGCTTAGGTGCATTCCGAATTTGAAACTGCCCAGAGAATTTATATGTTTTATGGGGTTTTTGAAGCTTGCTTCTGTGCCTTGTATAAGGGTTTTGACGACAAAAATGAAAAATATGATACGCTATTAAATTGAGTAGGCGTGGCCGAGTTTTGCAATTTTTTTAGAGGCATTACAGAATTACTCGCAGAGTATACGGCCAGGAGACCCCATGTTTACAGTAGACACTACACAGACTGCAAGATGGACATGCTTAGATCGTTTCAAAATTTGGTGCTGATCAAAAATACATACAATGTGTGAAGGCTTGGGATTTCTGAAGCTTCCTTCTGGGCGTTGCAAACGTCTTGACAAAATGAATATACCTCTCATGCTTCGGTAGCGGGGAGCATAATATGTGTAACTTTATTTGTTGATCGTGTGTACGCCTATGCAGTTCGTCTTGAGTACGTACGTTTCTTTACACGGTTATGTAAGAAGAAACAAGTTCGAATAAGTAGACTTTAATATAGAAAGTAATGTTAAATGAAGTATTGCATATTATTCATATGCAAATTGCGCGGTAAGATAACGGTTACCGGCAAAGGAAAGAATCATCAGAGTCATCAATATTGTACAAGCAGGATGCAGGATAAACTCAATATATCAAAATTTACAATTTGCACACTCCCTGGCCGATGTGGACGTAAGGACGTAATACCATTTCTGTTATGCTATTTTTTTTTTTTGCTTCAACTCATTTAAGATGAACTTTATCCTTTCATTTGACTTTAAAACTAAGCACAAATATTTCTAAAATAGAAAACGTTTACATTATATGCTAATACAATGCTATTATTATTTGCGTATTCCAACAAACTTACTAACAATCACTTCATTAGCGTAGATTACAAAATTGTTTTTTGTATAATTCGCATATATTGCTTGATTACCAACGATGTTAATTACTTTATGGAAAAGTGTTTGTAACCTTAAACAGCAATCTCGAAAACAGCCCGTTTATTACCCGAACGATTGCGGACTTGGCTTTATATATATATATATATATATATGAATAATAACGACGCATATTTTCTTTCTTCCATATATGCGCACCATATCTCTCTCTAGCTTCTATTTGCACATGTAAACTTAAACATAAACATAAAACAAATAAAAACATTGCAGTCAAGCAAAGTCGATCATAAAAGAATCTACACCACTATGTCTAACCCGTCTTCACCTATTTCGATTCAAAATGTATAACTTGTTGTTGTGACATATTTGTTGCGCCATATAGCGTTTGATGGAATCCCCTATATGGAGACAAGGGCAAGAAAATGATTTTCAACATAAAATATAAAAAAAATTAGATCTTGTTATGGTCATATTAATGACCACAGGCATGTGTACATGGGAGAGAATTTGAAAAAGCGGTTCCGTATCAAAATACTATTATTCACCGATTTTTAGTAGAAAATATCAAAAGGGCCTTTATATGGGGAGTGCTCGTAGAAATGGGTCTATTCAATCCATTTCCAACAGCCCGTCCCTATATAATGTTAATATTAATGTATTTCCTGGCAACTAATCCTATGAAATCAAACAGTGGACCACATTCCCTAAAGTTGCTTTCGACGAGGTGGGGATCCTCAAGGAAATATTATATTTTTTTTTCACCGGGTCCTAACGGTATTCTTTCATTCACGCTTTATCCGTCAAATATTGTCCCCTTTATCGTTACAGACCACTTCCATTTAAGTTTGGCGTATGCCTCAAGAAAGGTCCCCAAATTCCCAATTATTCGCAAAGAGACTGATATCATGCTAGCCAGACACTTAATTGATAACTTCAGAGCAATAATCGAGAACTTGGCATTATACGGAAGCTGCATGAAAAGTTGATGACAGAAACACTTACTTCTTACTTCTTAAACCAAAACGGTTTTAGCTCCAATTCATTAAGTGTAGTTTCATTTCCGCCAACCTCCCTAAGCTAACCCGACTGTCGAATGTTTTTGGCTGGGTTGATTACTTCATTCTTCTCCTTAAATGCCATAAAATAGGGTTTCCTTGTAATTTAGTGGATTGGTTGAACTCGTATCCAAAGGATCGAACCAAATATGTCCTGCGTTGCAAGTACAGCAATCTTGAATAGAATCCGGGTTTCTCCGCATCGAATTCTTTTCAATTCACTTATGAAGGATTTGTCGACGTATATTAAACACTCGCACATTCTTATGCTCGAATAAGAATTGGGTGATATAAAGTCGTAAGTGAAAGGTAAGGTCGGATAATTCCCAAAAGATAGAATTTTATTAGATGAAAAATTGGCGAGTAAATGAAATCTTTCTTGTAGAGGTATAACATTTGTCATCTGGTCCAAGAGCCATACGGAGGCATTTCCATTGGATTCTGGATCATTTCGGGAAGGACTTCATTTGAAATGTTCAATAAGAGCGAAGACTAAGCCAAGATACAGTTTAATCATACAAAAGGGGCCGGAGCTCCAAGAAATACCACAAATGAACTTTAGTGCGTTAATGAGTTAAAAACATTTTTCGACAATTTTGTCAATGTTGGCTGCAGGAGAAAGGTTTGAGTGTAAAACAAAGCCTGGAAAATCGAACGTTTTAACAAACGGTGTAGAAGAACCGTAAATGAGAAAAGGGGTAACCGTACTGTCTCTCCTTTTTTTTGAAAAGACTAAGCATTTGGTCTTATTGACTGAAAGTGTCAGTTGGAAGGACTTAAGACGAGAGTAAGTAATGCCGAGGGCAGATTGCAAAATACGCCTACAAGGATCTGCATCAGAATTGGAATAATCGTCGAAAAATGACAGGATCGTCGGCATAGCTCAAAATTGAGATATTCTCAAGAAAGAAGCTGAAAATTTTGTTGATTTATGAATTAAAACAAAGGGGACTCAATACAGATCCCTGTGAAGATCTTCTTTGTACTACAATATCATTAACATGGTTTTATAGAGAAAGCGGTTATATAATAAATTACAGAATTTGGTGATTCAGATTTGGAGATTCAAAAAGAGAGGAATAGAATCTAAAATGTTAGTATTGAGAGAGACAAACGCTGAGGTTATGTCCAGAAAGCACACAATGAGAATGTGGGTCCTAGCAAACGCTTACTGGTGATCGCAAAGCGACAATGTTCTCTTGGACAGATCTGCAATGGCTAAAATCAAATTGACGATTGCTGAGGATACATTTAGACTCGAGTTGCCATTCTAAGCGTGAGTATAACACTTTCTCGAAAATTTTTCCAAGAATGGAAACTAAGGCAATACATCTGTAGGAATTAAGATTAGTTAACGAGCTATTCTTTTTTCTTAATGTTTTGGAAAGATTTGGAAGTCGTACCAGAATATTGTTAAAATCATTTAGCAGAACTAAACTGTTTCAAGTATTGTTAGGCGAAGTATTGGCGGCAATAGAATTTGCCGTATCTGTATCGAAAGTGCATAAGCTCTGGCCATGCGGATTTTAATGTTCCCATTTTCGAGAGAGATAGTGCGGCCCTGTGGCCAAACCATATTTCGCAGATTGAGTTTCGTAGACCTAGAGATGATGAACGGTCAAATTATGAAATTGAATGTAGCCGGCTTGTGTAGTGATGTACTTTGAGTGAGATAAACTTCTCAGTTGGAGGTAACGTTGTTCCCTTTCCCAAATTGCGATGTTTCACTTTTTCAAACGCTTCAGTTGTTGTTTTCTTTTTTTTGGATATGATGCACTTTTTCTCTCAGCTACATTGCAAAAACGGTTATTTATTTTGTTTGTGTTTCTTCTTTTAAAACGATTTCGTATTGAAGTTAAAATTTCAATTATCGCTGCGTTATTTACACAGGTGTCACTTTTGCACACTTTCATAGGGTCTTTTATCACAATTCCGTGTAATATTTAAAATAATCGTCAATCAGCCAATCACGATACTTCTTCCTGATCGAAATTTTCTTTTTTCTACTTTTCAAATATATTTCGATTTTCTGCAGACAATTTCTGTTTCTGTTATTCGAACTTATTTCAGAGAAAAAAAACCTCAACCAAAAATTTAAGGAAATTTTGAGGTAACACCAGAATGACAAACTAAACAAAGTGCACATTTGATAGATAGAAGGAGAGGTAATAGATTATATTAAGCTACACTTTGATCTTAGCCATACGGCCGAGAAGTGTGATTTTCCAGTTGTTAATTTGCGGAATAATAGATGAAGAAGAAGAAGAAGAAGATCATATTAATATATTAAAGCAAACATCATTTTTGAAAAAATATGAAAAATGGCAGCCCCGGTGTCATTCTTAGAAATTATCTTTAGTATCAGGGGCCCTCTGCGACAAGCACCGCAAGTGATGCAAATCTTAATCTAATAAAATAAATCATTTAACCTCCTTGCGTATACATAGAGATTTTCGGAGATATAAATTTTTGAGTGTTCATCGAAAATGTTTGAATGAAAAGATTTAGTTTTGGACCAAAAAAGGCCAAACCTTTGTTAAATAATAGGCAATATTTTCAGGCTTGAAGCATTAATAAGCGAATACAAGTCTGTATGTGTATGCGTAGCTGCTTACAAAGTATGATCCAAGGCATTGAGATTCGAATCTTCGATCACTAATTTAACAGTGGCGAGTGCTATCCCGTCGGCGGTGTGACAGCTCGCTTTCATAATAAATTGTTTTTAATTTTTTCTCTACGGTATGCATTGCGCTGCTATGTTCAAATATTCTTCGTTAGTCTCGGCCCTTGACAATTTTTCCTTTCAAGAAGCCGTTATTTCTTCATACGTCAAAGACAGAAGCGCACACTTTATATCTTATTTGTTGTGTGATGACAGGGACAACGACATGAAAATTTATAATTGATTAGTAATCGAATTCGGTCAATAATCAAACCCAAAAACTTGATGCCAAATTTTTAGTTTCTTAGCAGAATCGTTATAAGTTCCTCACTCGCTCTCGGCCTTATATCTATATCCCTACAACAATGATCTGAAGTGTTCTTGTTTAGAATATCTCTTAAATTAACATAAATACTTTCTAAAGTCATCTGTTAAGCTCTTAGAGAGGTTGTTGTTTCATTGGTAGTAGTAGGCTATTTATTTATTCCTTTATTTACTTATACTAATTAATCCTAATACAAAGTAGATGAGGAGCAGTAAATAAAAAAAATTAATAATTCGTCTATACATAAATCAAGAAAAAAAAAAGAAAAGAAAATCATGTACACAAGTAGTGCAGAGGCATACCCACAACAACCCCGGTTCCAAGTTGCGAGTGAGTCCCTAAGCCATTGCAAACATGCAAAAGTTCGGCAACCGATACAATAAACAACACCAGTTAGATTTCCGCAAACAACTCTGAACGGATTGAACAGCTCATAATTATATTTACGTTCACTAAGCTTAATGAAGATAAAGATCGCTAGAGAAGCGAATACGGGCATTAAGCTTTATCCCACCAAGTAATGTGGGCGAATCGATGGTACCATTAACTAACTGAATTAAGAAAACAACATCGAAGATAAATCTCAAGTGATGGTAAGGCTAACAGAAGCACTCAATTATCATAAGGAGGTAGAGAGACAAGGGAGTCCCATCCCAAATTCCTAATGGCAAACAGCAAGAATTGCTTTCGAATGGATTCAATTGCGACCTATACAACACCTATAGGAAGGACACCACACAACAGAAGGCATACTCAAGTATTGGTCTAACTAAGCATGAAGCTCCCTAGGGCACCGCTTCATGCAACCCAGCGCCGACCTAGCTTTACTTAAAGAGAGCTTTTGGTCGAATAGAACCCCTAAATCGCTGAACAAATCTATGTTTTCCAACTTATGTGAACGGATGAAATGTCAGTATTGAATGACTCTCTCCTTGAGAAAGAACGCTTCTTGCACTTTCTTACATTTAATATCGTAAATTTTAACGAGCACTATGTAATCAAATTATTTAAGCCAACTTGAAGTTAATACGCTTGCGATTCCAAGGAGAAGGAAGAAAACGGTTTAACACCGTCAGCTGGATATAATCACCAAGGGGAGATCATTAATGTGTAGATTAAATAAAAGGGACCCTAAGTGAGTGAACGACGCCAGACGTCAGGGGAAATTCATCCGAGGTGATGAAGTTAAACAGAACAAGTACAAAAGTACAAAAGGAAGCCAAACGCCTAGCCAAACGCCAAACGATCAACAAGTTATGGTTAACTAAGTCAAACGCTTTACTGAAATCAGTGTACACGACATCCCTGCGAGAGCCAGTAGAAAAAGCCTTGAAAACATGGCAAGAGAATCGCAACAGTTAATCGTCCTTACAGAAAGCCATGGTGGAAGGGAGAAATATAAGATTTGGCAGCAAAAGCTAAATGCTGAGTAGCCATTCTCCCAAGCAATTTAGGTAAGACGCCCAATTTGGCAATGCCTCTATAGTTCTCAACGTAAATGTCTGTTTCCACATGTGCGAAGGGAATAAGGAAGGTACTCTTCCAACACAAAGGGAAAACACCTGATTTCAAGGACTGATTAAAAATCAGAATTGAAATAACACCACATAACTTGTCGGAGCATTATTTGAGCATACATGGTGGCCAAGTCATTAGGCCCAGACGCACAATTATATTTTAAAGAGCTCAAACTATATAAAACGTCCTTTTCTGAAATGAGCAGAAGTAAGCAGTGGCGTTGCCCTTTACTTGTCACCATTTTTGTACCAAATTAAATTTTATTTGATTAACGCGACAAAAGGGATAAAAATGTAAAAAGATCATTATAGGCGTGGCAAAAATTTGATCGCAGTCGTATAGAGTAGTTGCAACTTTAGATGGAACGTAACGGGAATTCTCTCTGGGAACATGTTCGCAACTAAAGAACGGTAAAACTTATGCATGTTAACTATAGATAAAATGCTTTACTTCAACTCGTAATAACGATACATGTAAATGTGTTATAAATCAAGATTACACACCGAAATTTTGCGCATATGACGATCGTCTGTGTTACTAAAAATAAGCATAAACAAAAATTTAACGCAATCATCTCGTTTAGAAAGTCGAAATAAAACCATTTGGCTCATAGTTAAAAAGCAATGTAACTTTTATAACCATAAGTTAAATGCTTTAATTCGCAATCAAGAAATATTATTGCGAATAAATGAGGTTATGTCTCATAAAAAAAAATTGCAACAAGTTGACCATGTTACCATCTATCAGAAAATACTATAAGTCAAGCTTAGTCACGATCGCTCCCCGGAAGTTCGTACACGCACAACGTCAACAGTGGAAATGACTAGAAAAGTAAAGTGAAAATGATTTTATGATTTCATTTAAAAAATCGAAATAAAAGTATCGCGAGATCAATTGACGTGAATATTGGTTAGTTGGGGGACTTCGAAGCTGATTTGACCAAGTCTGTCTTTTCATGCATGCGCAAAGTGAGAAACAAGAGCGTGTTAATTGAAAAATGTCGAAAGAAAAAAATAAAAAAAAAAAAATTCCATAATAATTACCTAACTGACTGACATATGAGTAATGAAAAGGACTTTATCGAGGTGATGGGTCATATACCCATCCCTCGGTGCATAATAGCATATTTTTATTTAATATAACATGCTGACTCAGTCCAGCCTTGTGTTTTCATTGATCTCTACATCTACCTGCGACCTCTTGCTCAAATGCTTATGGGCCTGAAAACTGTATTGAAACTTTGACTATACAATTATCAGGTAGTGACTATAGATCAAATTTGCGTTCAAATATGACCAAAACAGTCAAGTATTGTGGTCATGAAAATAGGCGCAAATTTTCAATGGACTCGTTCAATACGAAAATGGAGAAGGTCAACGCACAAATCTGCATAGATTCAAGAGAAATCTCTTTTACCCTTATAATCTATAAGAAATACCGATGTTAACCTTAACACAAATGTTAACCCACCATTAAAAGGTACTTTGCCATGTAAATGGAAATATCAAAAACGCTCAATAATTTTATTGCTTGTTTCTAGCAGAAGAACGCATAATATATTTATTATGGGTTGAAGTCAAGATTTGTTAATAAATAATTTTGTCTTTTTTACAGTTCAAACAATTGGTAAACTTGATATATTGCACGGTGTGAGCGGTAGATTTGGTCATGGGAAATTATCAGCTATTATGGGTAGCTCCGGAGCTGGCAAGTCGAGTCTACTAAATGCGTTATCCGGTTACGTGTAAGTACAAATCTCGCTCTTAAGCTCAGGGAGAACACATTACGAAACGGTTTACAACTTACATCTTTTCTCTCTCACTCTCTCCGTCACTCCTTCTCTCGTTCTTCGTCTCTTCAAACATTGCCAAAAAATTTTTCCAGTTTCATTACATACTAACTAACTAGTTCATATATATATATATAAACAAAAGTGAGAGTGTAAGGTGATACAGACGGATGTTCTCTTTATATATTCAAAACGGTGGCCGTTACAAAGTGGCAGATTTTACTTTTTTGTTATTCTTAACAATGCCTTTAACGGGGATCTGCAGATCAGAATACGATAAGTGTGTTAATGCGTTAATTTCAAGTTAAATATGGTGCACCAGTGTCCATGGATATCAAACATATGGACTAGACTATGGTGACTTGTTAAAATTATATATGGCCGACGGCACGAATTGGTCGATTCGTTTTTCTTCTTAGCAATTCCGCCGCTATACGTCTGAAATGACAGAGTGCATTGTTAATGTTAAGCAAAAGGCTAAAATTTATAAAATTAATTACATAAAGAGAAAAAACCCACTTTTTAGACGTTAAGATCTTAAGCGCTTCAAGCTTTCATTTACATTATAATGACCTGAAATTAAATGGGAGAACATTTGTTTTCGATTTTTTTAGTTCATTTATATAAAACAATTTTTTAGGTAATTTTTTCAAAAATCTTTCCTATCATCTTCTTATGTGCAAACAGAATGTTTTCATATCCTTTTCTAATTTTTTTTTTGCAGTACTATTGGAGTTTCAGGCGATATAATATGTGATCGTAAGGATATTTGCTATATAGTTCAAGAGGATGAGCATGGAGAAAATTTTACGGTAGGGGAGCTTATGAATTTGGCCTGCGATCTTAGATTGGGACGAAAGCAGCGATCAGAAAAAAAGGAAATAATTAATAAAATTCTTATAAAGTTGAGTATGAATCATCGAGTCGACGTTAAACCGTATAAACTTAGCGGTGGCGAAAGGAAACGACTTTCGATTGCTTTAGAGTTGGTGGCAAATCCGAAAATACTCTTTTTAGATGAACCAATAAGTGGTTTGGATGAGGTTACCGCCAGACAATGCATTCAATTGCTAAGCACTTTAGCGAAAGAAGGTCACACGATAGTGTGCACTGTGCATCAGCCATCGATAACTACATTCAATTATTTCGACAGTGTTTATGTACTGGGCAAAGGGCAATGCGTTTACCAGGGTTCACCTCGCTCTCTACTACCGTTCCTTCAGCATATTCAACGCGAATGTCCCATGCAGTATAGTCCGCCCGATTATAGTAAGTTGTATAAAGTTTTCGCATCTCAATCATGTCGTTCACTAACTATTAACAATTGAAACTTTTGAAATAGTTATTGAACTCTGCGATTTTGAAGGGGAGAAAATAATTCCCTTGATGAGCGAAGCCGTGGGAAATGGAAAATATATTTATTATGATGACGCAGAAGCAAAAATCAACAATAATATCGATAGTATTCATCGATATCATATCGATAGTAGGCGACCCATTGCTGAACAAACTGCATTAGAGGACTCACGTTTTGCACTAAGAAATGAAGAAATTTCAGGATTTTATCAATTCAAAGTTCTCTTTACGTTCATGATCTTGAAAATTGTGCGCGCTCGTATATCACTTTTATTGCAATTCGTGCATCATAGTTCGGTTGGGGTATGCATGGGTGAGTAATTAATTGATCGATTTTCACTAACTCTACTTAACTAAACTATTTGGTAACATTCCATAGGTTTAATAATTTGGAATAAGGGCAACGAAGGCGCATTAATGTATGAACATATGAAGTTTTGCGTTATCAATATCTTGATGGTGGCGTACACTCAAATAATTATTCCGGTATTAGGATGTAAGTAAATCGCTATCTATCTGAGGGCAACAAATTTTTTAAATAGATCTGCTATATAAATGAATTGCGAAACAATGCAGTAAATCACTCATAGAAATTTGTCAGAATAATTAAAAAATCATCTAACAAAATGAAGGATTGAAACTATTCAACTAGTCATTGAGAATTTTACTTACTCTCATTATCTATGCTCCATTGTAAAGACAAGTTTCAGGCAAAAGAATTCTTAACCTTAACGCGTTCTTGCGTCATATGCATAAGTTTTGTAATAAATTGAATTTGGATTCAGAACATGTTCGGTCTATTGTCGTCTATTGTCTCTAGATCCTACCGAGGTGAAACTTCTGAAAAAGGAAACTTTTAATCATTGGTACACTTTGCCACCATATTATGCTGCCGTTTGTTTAAGTCGAGTTCCATTACAGGTACGTTTTCTTCTTTACATAACATGATGGTGAATATTTTGATTAATTCACGGCAGGAATGTTTTTATTGCAGATATTCTTAAATGTTATGTATCTGGGAACAACTTACACAATGTACGGTCTTCCCATGCAATGGTCTCGTTTCATTCTATTCGTCTTGGCGGTTCAGATGACCTCGTTTGTAGCTGAAGGCATTGGCTTAACAATAGCATCTACATTTAATGTTATTGTGGGTGATTTTCTCTTAAACTTTTATTTTTATTTTGAATTTTTTGCTCAAAAAAAAAAAAATAATAATAATAATAATAATAAGTCCAATTTCACTCTTATTAGAACGGCACGGTCGTGGGTCCGGTGACGATTGCAACTTTTCTTGGAACTGCCATATATGGTTTCGATTTTGTATCGAGAATCCCTAAGATTGTGGATATCCTTCTAACATTTACTTTTATGCGCGTTGGTTGCAAAGCTTTAATCTTCACATTATTCGGTTTTGGACGCGAAAAGCTGAATTGCGACGACTACTTTTGTCATTTCAGTGATCCACGCGTATTACTCAAGTTCCTCGGTCTGCACAAAACTTCATTCCAAGAACAGATCCTGCTGCTATTGATCATGGTCATATTTTTTAGAATCTTATTTTATTTAGGCTTACGTAGACGATGCAAAACATGAAAAATAGAATAAGAAATTTTCCTAAATTATTTAAAATTAAGCAGCACACCATTAGGAGTATATTTTTAAACTTGCCTACATAGTATGAATAAAGAAAGGGTTACATAAACATAAATCCGTAGTAGATCTGTGGTAGTTGTGATAGAATTTTTTTCGTCTTTTTTCGACTTCGCATATATGTAAATAGAGAAGAAATCTATATATAAAAAAAAAAAATGTAAATGTTTGTTTATTTAAATCCCTCTCCGGAAGTTCTTCACCAAGATGCTTCGAGATTTTAATGCAGCAATGCATTCGAATAAATGTGCGTGTCCAGCTGCAAAACCATCGATTAGCTGAGACATTCTGAAATCAATTGCTTAGAATAACTTCTGCAACACGAAACGAGTAAGAAAATTGTATTCAATCGTGACCGAATCTTTTATAACCATCACTGTCACCCTAAAAATAACAACAAAAGTGAAAGAGATACATTTTCGTGCTCTATAATATGGAGTGGGCGCGGCTGATCTTTTATATTTTCAAAGTAAAGGGCTTTGTCCTTGAAAAAGTTTAAGCCACTTTCAAATTGTTTTGTAAATTTTTAGGCGACATCTTCCTTTTCACTAACGGTAGAATTATAATCATAGACAGTACACAGTTTAACAGACAGGCAGACGGTCAGGCGAACAGACGGACATGCTTAAGTGCACTCCAACTTTGAAACTGAACGAGAATATATATACTTTATATACTTTTGAAGCTTTTTTGAAGCTTGCTTCTGCCTTATAAAAGTATCGAAAATAAAAAAAAATTAAATTTTGATACACTATAACATTGGGCAGGCGTGGTCGTTTTTTTTTCACTTTTGTACATGTGCTACAGCATCACTCACAGAATATACGTTCAAATTTTTTGTAGATCCTTTTACTATTGTTTATGAGTAATGAGCAAGAAATCAATTTTTTAGTCCTTTTCTAATTTTCACATAGGTGTTCTCAGTTTATGTAGTGCTTTAGGGGACTCCTTCGAACGGTTTAACCCACTTTGAATACCAACCTGCGTACAGGAACTTCTGATAGTTCTGCCAAATTTGAAGTCGCTAGCTTAATTTTTGCGGCCAGGAGAATGCTTACAACAGACATTGCACAGACGGACAGGCGGACATACATAAATCGATTTAGAATTTGATGTTGATCAAGAATATATATACTTTGTGAGGTTTCTAATGCTTCCTTCTAGGCGTTTCAAACGTTTTGACAAAATAAATACACCCCTCATCCCTGGTTGGTATAGAAGCAGGGTTGGTTAAAAAATCCAAGAATCACGATTGGGCCAAGTGAACAAGTTATTCTTGCGACCGAAAACAAAGACGTCAATGAACAAAGCAAAACTATTCAGTCAAGCAGTCACATACACGTGGCGTTCATATCGTTGTGAAAATAGATGAAGCGGTCCATTATCCAACAGAATTTTTGAATTCACTCGATCGGTCAAGGATGAATGATCCGCAAGGACCCATGTTAACCAGGTCTCAATAAAATTGGTTATTACGGACTTTTCATATAAAACTTTATAAAATGATTTCAATTAATTTCAAGCATTTATACAAAAATTCATTTACAGTAAATTATTATGTGGGCAAGGTCTTATATACGCCTCCAAACGCGATAAAATTCAAAGTTATTTTATTATTTCCTGGTAGTGCCGACCTTTTCTTTACGCTTCTTAACATGTTTCTTGATCTTAACTTGACGCTTTTCAGCTTTGGCTTCTTTCACCAATTTTTTGCGAGCCCTCTTGCTCTCCGGCGATTCATTACGAGGTCTAGCGCAATTTCGAAAATTAGTTTCCTCCTCGATCGTTGACGGCTGGGTATCGTTGTCGCTTTTATCTTGCTCAAAAGTATCATCGACCTTTCCATGTGATTTGTTGGAGAACTTTTCATTATTTTCAAAATTTTCTTCCGATCCTTTATAAGCTTTTAAAATATCCGGTTTCTCTTGCACTTGCAACTTTTCATTCAGACCCATTATTTTTCCATAAATAAGGTTAGATGTCTCGCCATTTTTGGCTTTGTCTACATCACGCTCAAAATGTAGCACTTCATCTAAACGTTTAGGTATGTAGCTGTTTTGCCAAACGGCTTCATTTATTGTCTCTTCAGCTGTAAAAGTTTCACAATCACGATCTTTAATTTGCTCAGATAAGCGTTCCAAACAAACCTCCATATTGTCATCGTTTATTGATTGATCTGTAATAAAATCAAACAATTCCTTAACAGTCATTGTGGCTACGGACTTTTTGCGAAAAAACTCGGAGATATTTGCGCAATCTTTGCGCAAAAAGTCGAAAGCATGCGGATGATCATGTTCCACTGCTTGACTAACATCGATAATAACCAATTGTCCATTTTGTAAAAGGATGTTAAATTCAGATAGATCGGCATGAACTAAGCGACATTTGTTGTAAATTTTCCACATCAGTACAACACAGTCCCGGTACAATTCCCTAGCTTTAGATGTGCTAAGTTCGACATCTTTAAGTTTAGGTGCTGGCCAACCGTTACTTCCACAAAAACGCATAACCAAAACATGAGAACGCAGCAATATAGGTTCGGGAACAGTCACACCAGCATTGAACATACGCAAATAGTTTCGCATCTCCTTTTCGGCCCAAGTACGTACCATTTTACGTGGATTGTGCCGACAATAGCCATGGCGGAAACGAAATTCCCCTGACACATACTTGTCGCGATCTTTAAAGACTAATATAGAGGTTTTGTAAATTTTAATCGCATATTCATCGTTGCTATTGCGCGCCACGGCGTGATAAACATTAGCCTCCTTGCCGGTGGATATGCAACCATTAACCTCTTCTATTAAGCCACGATTTAGCAATTTAAACAAAATCATGCGCGTTCTAGGATCCATTACTTGTTCAGCCGTAGCACGATCATGTTTGTCACGTACTTTCACCTTATCATCTTTCCGGCGATCAAAGTTCACCAAGCGATTGGCTGCTTGAGCGCTCATTACCGTTGAGGGATCGTATTTTTCGACATTAATCCGCGTCGAATAGCGCCCCAACAATTTCTGATTGGGTTGAAAACTATTCAAACGTTGCGTGCTTGTTCGATTGGGATGTACGCTGTTAGTGTTAGTGATTTGATTATGAGTATAGCTCTCTTCATAATCGTACGCAGTCTCATCATATTCGTCATAGTCATCATATTCATCATATTCATCGTATTCACTGCTTTCGGAGCTTTCTGCTGGCAAATGTTCGTTGTTCTTTGCAGAGAATTTTTCCGCCTCCTTCTTA
This sequence comes from Glossina austeni, assembly GCA_000688735.1. Lineage (NCBI taxonomy): Eukaryota > Metazoa > Arthropoda > Insecta > Diptera > Glossinidae > Glossina > Glossina austeni. The sequence continues at coordinate 499,207 of KK502430.1, read as the reverse complement.
TCATTCAAATCTTTAAAAATGCCAGATTTTACTGTTAACTTTTCAAATCGTTGAACGAATTTGTCCTGAAATTGCAAGGATACTATGTAAATTAGCCAATCTAGACAAAATCTGTTACTTGTTAATAAACCTTAAGCGTTTGTATATGTTGATTCGATTCTTCATCCTCTTCCGCATCGCTAAATTGATGTAAGGCATACATCTTGCATATGCTTTACTTTTCGATACAGGAAACTAACTGTTCCAATGCAAAGGTGTTGGTAAGACAGCTGACTTTTCTACATTAGCACAATTTGAAAGTGATTCCTTACAAATAATTGTGCAGGGTTGTTGTTTTTGATGTTGTTACTTTTCATTATTACATCTCTGTCACTTCTGCAGCCTTTAAATTGTTCAACCGCAATTTTTTTATGGAAAAAGAGATATTAATATTTAGTTACATAAAGTTTAATTAACTAATGAGTTAATAAAAAATTCTAAAGAAAATCAAAACAATGAAAGGAATAAAATGATTTATAAATAAAAAACAATTTTTCACTAAAAAAAAAGAATAAATTAAATACATCAAGAATATAGCAACTTTAATACCTTTACTTGCATACATTCAGAACAGTTTCCGCAGGGGCAGTTATTTATTTCAGAAAAATTATATGCAAGCACATTTAATAAGCATTTGCACTGCAACTTCTTTACGGATTTATTGCCTATGAGGGTTACGAAGATTTTGAAAAACACTGTTGACAATCAAAACAAAAATCGCTAAACGTAAATTCAGAGAACTTGAGGCTTGGCAACTTTTTTATTGCCAAATAATAAAAAAGAATCTGTATACATACATATTTTTCAGTGGTTCGAGCAACACACAAAGGCAGAAATCGATTGTATTAAATTATTGAAGCCCTCGTTTTGAGCAATAATTTATTTCGTGTATAAGTAAAGTTAGCCTATAAAAGAATTTCTAATAGTAATTAAGATCTTACTCGTGCTGTTTCTGTGAAGAAAGCATCTATCGTAGAACGTCAGCTTCATTATTCATTTATTACACAAAAGGGCGTTGTAACTTTTATTTTATTCAGAAGCAATGGGTACTCTATCGGATTTTGGTCAGATGGCCATGAAGTGGGATCCAAAAAATTTGGAAATACGCACTATGTCAGTCGAAAAAACTCTCGAACCATTAGTGTTGCAAGTGACAACTTTGGTCAACACTAAAGGACCCAGTAAAAAGAAGAAAGGCAAATCGAAGCGGGCCAGTGCTCTTGTTGCTGCTGTTGAAAAAGCTACTGAAAACTTCATTCAAAAAGGGGAACAGATCGCGTACGAAAACCCCGACATTACATCAGAAATGTTGGCTGCTGTTGACGAAGTTCGTAAAACAGGAGATACGATGAGCATTGCAGCAAGGGAATTTTCAGAAGATCCTTGTAGCTCCTTGAAGCGCGGAAATATGGTGAGGGCAGCTCGCAATTTACTTTCAGCTGTAACTCGCCTCTTGATTTTGGCGGACATGGTTGATGTGCACCTTTTATTAAAATCCTTGCAAATAGTGGAAGATGATTTGAATAGACTTAAAACCGTTTCAAGTCAAGATGAGCTTTTAAATAATATGAGACAATTTGGTCACAATGCTCACGAGTTAATAAAACAGGCCGCCAAGCGCCAACAAGAACTTAAGGATCCTCAGTTACGCGATGATTTAGCAGCAGCTCGTGCTATGTTGAAGAAACATTCTACTATGCTTCTAACAGCGTCAAAAGTTTACGTACGTCATCCTGAACTTGATTTAGCTAAAGTTAATCGAGACTTCATTTTAAAGCAAGTTTGCGATGCTGTAAATACCATTAGTGACGTAGCCCAAGGAAAATCCACTCAGCCTACTGATATTTACAGTGGCGCTGGTGAGTTGGCTGCTGCTCTTGACGATTTTGATGAGGGAATAATTATGGATCCGATGACTTATAGTGAGAAGCGGTCTCGACAACTTTTAGAAGAGCGTTTGGAAAGTATTATCAGTGCAGCAGCTTTAATGGCAGACGCTGACTGCACACGCGATGAACGCCGTGAACGTATCGTGGCTGAATGTAACGCCGTGCGCCAAGCGTTGCAGGATTTATTGTCTGAATATATGTCAAATATGGGTCAAAAGGATAATAGCCCAGGATTGGATCGTGCTATTGATCAAATGTGTCGTAAAACGCGCGATCTTCGACGCCAGTTGCGTAAAGCTGTTGTTGATCACGTGTCGGACTCATTTTTGGAGACTACAACTCCTCTTATCGATCTGATTGAAGCGGCGAAAACTGGCAATGAGAAAAAAGTTCGTGAGAAAGCTGATATTTTTACAAAGCATGCGGAGAAGCTCGTTGAGGTTGCGAATCTTGTGTGCAGCATGTCAAATAATGAGGATGGAGTTAAAATGGTCCGATATGCGGCTGCGCAAATTGAAAGTCTCTGTCCCCAAGTCATCAATGCAGCATCGATTTTAACCGTACGACCCAACTCGAAAGTTGCTCAGGAAAATATGACTGCATATAGACAAGCATGGGAAGTACAGGTGCGTGTATTAACAGAAGCTGTGGACGATATTACAACCATCGATGATTTCTTGGCCGTATCAGAAAATCACATATTGGATGATGTCAATAAATGTGTTCTGGCCCTACAAATGGAAGACGCTGAAGACTTGCGTACAAAAGCTGGCGCAATTCAAGGTCGTTCAGCTCGAGTTTGCAATGTAGTGGAGGCTGAAATGGATAATTATGAGCCATGCATTTACACGAAACGTGTTCTTGAAGCCGTAAAAGTTTTGCGAGACCAGGTTATGTCCAAATTTGATCAACGTGTTGAAGCTGCTGTTGTAGCTCTCTCCTCTAACTCTAATAAGGATGTAGACGAAAACGATTTCATTGATGCGTCTCGATTGGTATACGATGGTGTTCGTGAAATACGTCGAGCTGTTCTTATGAATCGAAGTTCCGAGGATTTGGATACTGATACAGAATTCGAACCGGTTGAAGATATGACATTGGAAACACGAAGCCGTTCAAGCGCGCATACCGGTGATCAAACTGTGGACGAATATCCTGATATTAGTGGCATTTGCACCGCAAGAGAAGCAATGCGTAAGATGACAGAAGAAGACAAGCAAAAAATTGCCCAACAAGTGGAATTGTTTAGACGCGAAAAATTGACTTTTGATTCCGAAGTAGCAAAGTGGGACGATACCGGAAATGATATCATTTTCTTGGCCAAACATATGTGCATGATTATGATGGAAATGACAGATTTCACACGTGGGCGTGGCCCCCTCAAGACTACTATGGACGTAATAAACGCTGCCAAAAAAATTTCTGATGCCGGTAATAAGTTGACACAACTGACACGAGATATTGCTGAACAGTGTCCCGAGAGCAATACAAAAAAAGATTTGTTAGCTTATTTACAGCGTATTGACTTATATTGTCATCAGATCCAGATAACTTCGAAAGTAAAGGCTGATGTTCAAAATATAAGTGGCGAGCTGATTGTTTCCGGATTGGACAGTGCCACATCCTTAATTCAAGCAGCTAAAAATCTGATGAACGCAGTTGTCCTTACTGTTAAGTATTCCTACGTAGCGTCAACGAAATATACTCGTCATTGCACAGTGGCATCACCAATTATTATTTGGAAAATGAAAGCACCAGAGAAAAAACCCTTGGTACGACCTGAAAAGCCAGAAGAAGTTCGAGCAAAAGTACGTAAAGGGTCACAAAAGAAAGTTCAAAACCCGATTCATGCGCTTTCAGAATTTCAAAGTCCGGCGGATGCGGTCTAAATATAGTATATGATGTAATATTTAAACTAGCACATCAGACAAAGGTTATCGTGGAATAATATTGAATTGAAAGGGAAATATAACGATTATAGAAGTTTCGTTTTATCATATAATCGGAAATGCACTTATGTAACACTATTATTAAATAAAAAGTATTATCAAAAGTATTGTATGTGTGCATTTTTACGAGGTATTTATAGACATCTTTTTGATGAAAGTGAACAAAGCTTTCATCGGTCGTTTCAAAAAAATTTTGAGATCATAATTTACAAATACTTAATGGATTGTTAGATTCAATTAGCATAGGGTCCTTCTAATTTCTAGTTGCTATACCTCATCTTTAGCTGAAGTGCAGTAAAAAAAAACCCAAAGCAATGTTTTGAGTGAGGCGTTAGATACAGCGAGGCCTATATTTCCAGTACGTCAGTGGCTTGTTCGGCGTGTAAAAAGTAACACAAAATTAATATTGCAAACTTTGGCTGAAATAAGTTGATTTTAATTAGAATAATAATATTGTTTATCATCAACGTTTTATTACCTTCGCTGATGGACACTTGAAATTGGAAAAAATTGAAATACGTACATTCGCTAATTAGATTTAAGATAAAACTGAAGGTTAGAATACAAATAAGGATTCGACAATTCAGTTAACATTAGCAAAGAATGTACCCTACCGCGTCAGTAATTTTTTTTTCAAAATTATGTGACAATGATATATACGATTATTTATTTTATTGATTTTTACAAGTGGTGATTATCGAAACAAAATAATTACATAATTTATGCACTACCCCTTTACTTTATATTGTTCGTAATCTACTCTGCAATGCACAGTTTTAAAACATTAGAACACAAATTTTTTTTTTTGATGTATGAAAAAACATAATTTTGACCCTATATCAAGTATAAGTTTTTTATTAAATGAAATCGTTATTGTGCGAGTTTAAAATTAACTAAACTATTAATGAAATTTTTCGTATAGGTATATTCCTCCTGCTATTCTACTCCTAAAAATAGTAGAATCATTTCCTAGAGTAATGAGATTATTTGCTACAAATGAAATTTAAAATAATTGCGTCCTATGGGTGATTAAAACTTGTACATGTTTGTATCGAAGATCTTTGAAATAAAGGAATTTGTATTTGCAAAAGCAGGTATGTTATCGTAGTGAAATTTTTAGTCATTTATAAATTTCCTAAATAAGGGGAGGATATGGCCAGATTTTTATTCAATTTTGTTAAATTAAAAGCAGAACATTATTAATAAGAGAACTAGGAATATATATATATATATATATATTGATATAAATACCGAATATTTTTTAATTTGGACGGTGTATTGCAAATGGTGTTATTATATATTGATTTGACAATTCCAAGTCTTACCTTCATACGTAGTGTTTGATGAATTATGCATTACTTTTTCCTTAACTAATATCAAATGCAATGTTATTTTCGTTGGATAAATTTTTAGTTGATCTGGTATCTCGTCTCTCAACTTTTAATACCGTTTATTATCAATATAATGGGGAATTTATTTCTTTTTTTGTACTTCGTGAATTTTTACTTGGGCTCAGAACGAACTTGCACATTTTCATTCGGCAACTTTTGCCCTGCTAGAAAAAACTACATCAGCCACATTGATTGCAGAATTTGCTGTTTCGTAATCGGTGAGTGCATTGGTCGTGTGGAAAAATTTTCATTTTTCGATTTTTTTAATTGAATTTCCATAATTGGAGATTAATTTAGTCTAAAAGTGAATTTAAATATATTTTCAGGAGCACGTTAAAATTAATTCTTTTCTAAATCGACTTTTTTGGCATATTACATAAAAGCAAAATGTTCACTGCCGTACGGTCGGCCCTAACTAGGTCGGATAAGAAAGTTATATCATTACTTGCCCAGTCTCAGCGGGAATATGCCAAGACTGCTGCTAAGGCTGGAGCTGCCGGTGCAGGCAAGGTTGTCGCTGTAATTGGTGCCGTCGTCGACGTTCAGTTTGAAGATGATTTGCCCCCAATTCTAAACGCCTTGGAGGTAGAAAAACGCACCCCACGTCTAGTGTTGGAAGTAGCTCAGCATTTAGGTGAAAATGTTGTGCGTACCATTGCCATGGACGGTACTGAAGGTCTGGTCCGTGGCCAAAAAGTTTTGGATACAGGTTATCCCATTCGTATTCCTGTGGGTGCCGAGACCTTGGGTCGCATTATCAATGTAATCGGTGAGCCAATCGACGAACGTGGTCCTGTTCCAACTGATAAACGCGCCCCGATTCACGCCGAAGCCCCTGAATTCGTAGAGATGAGTGTAGAGCAGGAGATTTTGGTTACTGGCATTAAGGTGGTCGATTTATTGGCTCCTTACGCTAAAGGTGGTAAAATTGGTCTATTTGGTGGTGCTGGTGTCGGCAAAACTGTATTGATTATGGAATTGATCAATAACGTTGCCAAAGCCCATGGTGGTTACTCAGTGTTTGCTGGTGTAGGTGAACGGACCCGTGAGGGTAACGATTTGTACAATGAAATGATTGAGTCCGGTGTAATTTCTCTTAAGGACAAAAGCTCTAAGGTAGCTCTTGTCTACGGTCAGATGAACGAGCCCCCAGGCGCCCGTGCTCGTGTTGCTTTGACAGGTTTAACTGTTGCTGAGTATTTCCGTGATCAAGAAGGCCAAGACGTGTTGTTATTCATTGATAATATTTTCCGTTTCACTCAGGCTGGTTCCGAAGTGTCCGCCTTGTTGGGTCGTATCCCATCTGCTGTCGGCTATCAACCAACTTTGGCCACTGATATGGGTTCTATGCAGGAACGTATTACCACTACTAAGAAGGGTTCTATCACTTCTGTGCAGGCTATTTATGTGCCAGCCGATGATTTGACTGATCCCGCTCCGGCCACAACATTCGCTCATTTAGACGCCACCACCGTCTTGTCTCGTGCCATTGCCGAATTGGGTATCTATCCAGCTGTAGATCCTCTTGATTCCACTTCACGTATCATGGACCCCAATATTATTGGCCACGAACATTACAACGTCGCTCGTGGCGTGCAAAAAATCTTGCAGGACTACAAATCTCTGCAAGATATCATTGCTATCTTGGGTATGGATGAATTATCTGAAGAAGACAAGTTGACCGTAGCCCGTGCACGTAAGATCCAGCGTTTCTTGTCTCAACCCTTCCAGGTAGCTGAAGTCTTCACTGGTCATGCTGGTAAATTGGTGCCTCTTGAACAGACCATCAAGGGTTTCACTCAAATTTTGGCCGGTGAATACGATCACTTGCCAGAAGTTGCTTTTTACATGGTCGGCCCGATTGAGGAAGTAGTCGAAAAAGCTGACCGTCTCGCGAAGGAAGCAGCCTAAACAATAACAGGCTAAACTAATTACGCAACCATCAAACAAATAAAAAAAAAAAAACGAATAAAACCAACAAAATCAGCATTCATAACCTAAGTAAAAGGTAAAAGTAGCAAAATGGAGTTAAAATGCTTCACCCAAAAATTATAAATATATTCGCTAATTAATGACATTTATATCGATTTAAGCTACAAAGAGTTCCCCCCCCAAGAAAAAAAAAAAGAGAAAAAAATGGTCTCATAATGATGCCATTACTCCCGAGTTCGTTGAACGATTTCCAAAAGATACATTTTTAAGGATAAAAGTCGATGTAAAATGGGCAAAATCACCATAAATTGTAAAAAAATTACAAATAAAAGCTATAAAAAACACAAAATTAAACATTTTCATCTATTGATTACATGTTGTATGTTACGTAATAGTTCAGTAAGCGTTTTTGCGCAGAGGAGCAAGAGGCGTTGCCTTATCGTATCAATGTGTGCTAGTTCATGATTATTTGTGAAATTATGGTGGGTGCGGAGGGGAGGACGAGGGGAGGGGAGGGGAAAAAGAATGTGGAAATGATTTTGTTGAATTTGATGAACTTGAGTGTGCTGAATATGCTCAGTTCATAATTGAATTGTAAAGCACTCATGTGCGTGTTTCTTCTATACATAATAGTTTAGCGAAGACATATATTTTTGCGTTTATGAGCCATCGCAGTTGTGTTGCATGAAATTCTACTTAAACTTAACCACAAATAAAATATAACAACTGGCCGGAGTATGAAAGGAAACTGCGTGGTTAAGAGAGTGCCGGGAAAACGGATGGACAGCAGGCAGCAAGCGAGCTTGTTCCCATAGTTTTTGGCCAAATATAATCTCATCACATTTCATAGGAGAGTCTAAATATTGAAGTTCTCGAAGTCGGCGAATACTTAACCATTAACCAAACAATAAAAATTTACCTAATTGATTCTGGCTAAGAATCGCGTATTGTTTCTACGAAATAAAATCGAATCATTTTGAGAACAACAACAACAACAACAAGAAAGAAAGAAGCAATGAGAAAAGCGGTATAGTTTATTTCATTCTTTCAAAGAGCTCTCGGCTACTTAGAAAGAATCCAATAAAGTTCATTTAAAGAGAAATAAAAAGAAACGTAGACGGTGCACTCGCTACTTTCAAGCTTCTCGAGCGTCCATTTTAAATTGTACTTGTTCGTTAGGAAGATAGTGAACGCGTTACCTTTGCATTCGTAGTGTTTCAAACTTGATCGATTTTGAAAAGTATTAATTTTGCATATTCTTGATAATACATTTGTTTACGATCAGCGATTGGTTTCGATAAATATCCATAATATTTAGTAGACTGTTTGGATACCCTATCATACCCGACAGCAAAGCGGGAAGATGTACTACGTTCGCCATTTCATTCAATGATAAAAAACTTTAATAATAAAGTCGATAGGGTTCTAATCACTGTTACATCCATCCTGAATCGGTTTAGGCATATGCGTATGTCATCTGTCATAATAATAATAAGGTTCTAAAAAAGATTTAATTGTGGAGGGATCTTGGCCCGCTTACAGTAGAATATCTATAGCTATAGTAATCATCGAAGGATTATGATATACTAGACGTGACCTCCCATTTGCAACATTCCGCGACAAACCCATGTTCCTCTGTTCATTTAATTCTACTTTTTTTTTTGTGTTTATCTATGGTTGGTAAGTTCACAGTTGCAAATATAGACAAATAAATTTGACTTTACATATACAGATTGTCTCAGTTGATTGTCATAGATCAAGTTATAAAATGGATCTGAAGCGCCTGCAAACGCACTTACAATTAACTTAATGCTAAACGTAAACGCGAACCCAACTATGGGCAGAAGTATTAATGATGATAAAATACCTAAAAGCCTTCAAAATAGCAACTGACGAAAAGCTTTTTATTTGGTTATAATTGTTTTTAATTTATTTATTTATTCTCGCCAAACCATTACGTAATCTCTTCAGTATGTGCTATTATGGTGGCATTTCTCCATGTTCAACCCGTGCCCAAGAAGGGGAACCGCATGAATCCTGCTATATCCAAAATCATGAAAACTTGGTAGGATAAGACAGCAATGATCTAATTTGAGACAAAGCAGGTGGCCCTCATAAAAATCGATCCACGGGGACTTAACGTTCTACCTCAGCGAGAAATGGAGCCCAACGGCGAAAGTAAGATCGCTGCACTGAATATCTGAAAGGCATTCGACGTAGTACGGCAAGAAGATAGTCTCTAAACTGATTGCGATTGCTAGCGATGGGAATTTCATTCGATTCATGCCGAGTTTTCTGAACGACCGTTTAATACGAGTTGTAATAGGCGCATTTACCGCAAACAAATTGTTCTTAGCTTCAGGAATCCCAGGAGGCTCTGTTCATTTTCCTTCGCTCTTTCTGGTGATTATCAACGACACAAGATCTTATGTACTCGTTCGCAGATGGCTACACACTGTGTCGCTCCTTCTCTTTTACGTGGAGACGCAGCAGTACCGAAGCACACAATAAGGGCTGCAGGATGAACGACACATTAAATCGAGACGTCATAAAAATAATAGAGGGGCGTCAAGCAAATAGGAATAACTTTAATTCCACCAAAACACAGTGCTGTCTTCTAATGCGTAAAAGGTGTGACGAACAATAGCTCCTTTTTAGTAGTGTCAAAAACCCTTGATGTTCTGGGCGTGAGTATATAAAATGATATTCGTTAACTGGACATGTGTTCGAAGTGACGTAAAACGTAGTGATGGACTTAGGTTTTTTATTTTACTGCAGCCAACATCCACGCCATTTACATCACCTTTATCCGGCCAAAATTAGAGTGTAATTCGCATGTGTGTGCGGGAGCCTCCATATTTTGCTTAAAGACGCTCGACCGCATATAGCGAAAGACTCAGGTGCTCACGGGTGACAAAAGCATGTCTAAAACTCTCGATACCCTCGAGCATCGGCGTAATGTGGGCTGTATAGTGCTCAGGTGTAGGTACATTCATCGCACATGTTCCATTGAGATGAAAGGGATTTGTCCACCAATCAGGTTCCCTAACGGAATTGAAAATGCTTCTCAGTGTTATCGCCCTGGAATTGCCTGTATATCGTGCGACACACGACCACGACTCGCTATTCTTTAATCACACTTCGAGCTTTTGGAACAATCTACTAGTAGAGATCTTTCCCGTCGTGCCTGATGTTTCCGTTTTTTTTTTTTTTTTTTTTTTTTTGTGAGGGAAATGG
>KK502430.1:456895-487398 GCA_000688735.1 Glossina austeni | reverse complement strand
TATGTTTGGAGACAACTTTTTCAAAAAAGATCGCTTTAAAGATTTTTGCTTTGAAGAGTTCTCTTGCGGTTACAAGAGGAATTCTCTTGTCAGCGGGGAGTTCATGTGAGATAGAATGTAGGATTGATATTGGTGTTGAGTGGCACAGTCCAGTGCAGCGTCTTAGAATTGAGTTTTGAAAGGTTTGTATTTTTTTGATTGTATATGCGGGAGCGTTGCACGATGTGGAGTAGGAGTATTCGATTTTTGATCGAACAATAGATTTGTAAACATTAAGAGCTTTCCTAGGTGGGAGTCCGTTGTGGAGGTTGGTTAAGAGTTTGATGACATTTGAGCCTATATGGCAGTTTTCGAGGTTGTCTTTGTAATGCTCGTGAGTGGTCCATGTTTAAGTCGAATGTACACAAACACTTTTCTTTTTTCCATACCTGTTTACGTACAATCGTTCCTGACCACCATCGTGTCTTGGCGTATAGTAGACATCCGCTGAGTGGCTGGTCACATAATAAAAAAAAAAAAGAAAAAGGCAGCCATTTACGGTATATAAAAAAGCTTGAAGTCACTTATCCCTCGTACTTTAGTTATAAATTAATGACATCTGCTTCAATAATAATACTAACAATGAAGGCATCAAGCTTACAGTCATTTGTATTGGACATTCACATGCACACTCAATACCCATTTATGAAGATTGCTTTTCATTTGACTAAATTTGAAAAACTTTCAAAAAAGCTTTCAAAAAAGCTTTCAAAAAAATGGAGAGACAGCCATATGTGCTGTTATAACTGTTAAGCTCTCCTTTAAAAAAGCGATTAGTAATCAACAGCACACTTCGCTACTCTGCTACACTAAAAATGAGGTAGAAAAAAAAAAAAAAACGAAATTGAAATGAAAAAAAATTTTGTTAACTAAACTGGAAGAAAAAGAATCTCATCGACAACATTTTGCGATATGTTGGCGCTCTTTGGTTGTATATATGTGTGCGTGCAGTTAGTTTTGGCTTATTTAACATGGTTTAATGAAGCTGCCAACATGAACCAGTCTTTAGATATCCATGGTGCAGGCCAGTAGTACTAGAAATCTTGACGGTTTTAATTTTTATTTAATTTTTGTATTTTAACAAATTTTACAACTTAAAAATATAAGTTTTAAAGTTTAACAAAACAACAAAATAAGCTAAAGAGAGAGAGAGACAGAGAGAGACAAAAAGAAAGAAAAAAAAAATGCTAAATAAGTTTTTAAAAATTGAAAACAATTCGTAATGAAAAATTCTTTATAATATCAAGACTTTTCTCTTGCTTTCTAAAAAAGACGAATAAAAAATTTCCATCGGCATAAGAAATGGTAAGAGCTACAGATATTCAATATTCTGCGCGCATACACGTGTATATTATGACATATTTACCTATATTGGCTTTATTTGTTTACATCACAAAACCGGCTATCAATTCAAAAACAAACGATTATTTAAAGAAAAGAAAACGGTTTTTTTTTTTTCCAGATAAGAATCAATGAATGTGTGTATCTACCGTATAATGTTTATTTTTTAATTATGCAAGAAAAATGAATTGAATCGTGTCCGTTCCGAGATGACTCTCGGATAAGCGGAATCTTAAGGAAATGTCTAGAAATGGAAGTCTTCTTTTCAACTAAACGTGTAACCGTGGACTGACGGAGACGCTTTCTTAAGTTACAATGTCTTAAGGTATAGAAATATTTCACGTTTACCTTTTCTTTTCCAACATTGACTTTAAACGAAGAAAAACACATCTCTAGTCTGAATTTTTGATCTCATTGACAGTCTAAATAGACAGTATCGACGGGACTATGCGATAGACTTGCGGTAGATTTGCGATTATTGTTCGGCAAGAAGATGATCAAAAGTGCATGTACTTAAGAAATAATGTAAGATTATAATAGTGTTGAGTATATTGCATGCTACGCATTTGCTTTCCATGAGGGGTATGAGATAAAAACATTTAATAAACTATTACGTTCAGCAACGAAAGGCGAGTGTGCACTGTACTCATCGACTTCGAGATTGTTAGAAACATTGGAAGTTCTTGCACGTAGGTTGGTAATGAAAGTGGAGCAAATTGGTCAGTGGGCACTGGGTGACCGCAGTAATGTGTAAACTGAATGTAATTCTGTTACTCTAAGCAAAAACTTATGGGTTTTAAAGGATAGAAGGCTGAAATTTTCTACATTTGCCTTATGGAAAACTTTACTACTTATGGGTAAAAATTGGAAAAGTCGACTATGCTGGCACAACGCTATAAGTGATTAAATTTTCTTTTTGCTTCGCATTATTTTGCTTATAATGCTCAAGTGAAGATAGAGTGTCTGCCTAAAAATGCGTTGATTCTACAATAAATATGGTGGACGTCATGACTTGGTGGATTAATTTTTTCTTAATAATACCGTCGAGATGGGTATACAATAAAAGGTCTTGGAGAATAGAAGCCGACAAGGTAGTTGTGTTAGTTTCAAATTAGATACTGCGGACGCAAAAGATTTTAATTGCGATTGGTATGCGAGAGTCGGTTCCAGCCGTATGTATACAACTTTCTTCTCTGCATACATACAGAATATTATCCTTAAAAGCTGAATAGATAGGCGACCGACCACCTTTTAGAGTTGTTAGAATTTGCAAAACAATTATAGGGAGACCAGTCTATCGATTGAAATTGTTTTTATGCAGGCCTTTAGACCGATATCTTTTGTATAGTCTGTAAGCTACAATCAATTTTGTCTAACGTGAGTGTACATGTTTGCCAATTACTTTCGTACGGCAGTACGGCTCAAGGGCTGTGTGCGGTCCAATTACGTAAAATTACGCTACATTAATAATGATTCGATGCGGAAACAAGAATCAGTACTTGAAGCAACAAGGTTGATACTGATAGACTACGATTCGAATTTGGAAGCTAAATACCCACTACGAGAATTAGTTTGCCTCGACTAGGGATATTAAGTGCGAAGAAGAAAACATTACATTGTCGATGTATTCAAGTGCAAGGGTAAAACGTACGTTGCTATGAATCCATAAAACCCAAACTATTTTGTTTGGGCTCGCATTGAATCGTACGTGCGTTTCGCATTTCTATCGAACAGTTTTAGGAAGTGCATCGTTATGTAGCATTACTTTTCGTTTTAGGTGCTAACTTGAGTATCTTTGAAATTAGGCCCGTGTCACTGGATTCTTTGCAGAAAGTCATTTGCAACGTTAATGGAACTCATCTACAACAAATCGAGATCTATCATTTATATAGTAAAATACCTCCACCTACTTAGGGGACAAACACGCTTAATCGACTTCTATCCTTGAAGGGCACGAAGGGCCAATTGTTACGGCGCGTGAGTAAAGCCTTTACTTATAGGACAAGTTGAAAAAAAGTCCTGAATGCCTGAATATTTTGTTCGGTGGTTGTTGTTCCCCTCCTCCTCTTTTATAGCGTACATTTCATATTTTATTTATATTACAGGATAACTTTGGTTATTTTTCAGCTTTATACGAGATGTGTTCAAAAAAGCAAAAAAAAAAAGAAAAAGTGAACGATTAAGTAGACAAAGACCGGCTGGAAGAGCTCAGGAGCTCACATACCAAAAAGTGTGTATTGGAAGCGCTGCTGGAGGATTGGAAAAAGCTCGGAAGGATAGCTGAAGGGGACAAAAGAGATATTGATGAATAATATCGAATAATAATCGGGACTCATCTTATTTCTGAACACACCTCGTATTTTATTACACGATTTCCATTTATTGTTTTCCTAATACTTTGGCAAATTTCCTTTACATCAAAATTAGGCAGTTGTCGTGCGACTCCTCGTACATCTCCTCAAATATGAATTTATGCGGGTGTTTGTGTGTCTGATGTTCTCGTAATATTGTCTAGCAAGCAGGCAACAATCTGGATATACAAAATGATTTTGTGATAAAATGCTTAGTGTCTGTCTGCCCATCTTATTCGTCCTGATAGGGAACGGTCAACTCTTTGTTTTTATTTTATTTTTTGACTTAACCTACTGAGTTAATCTCTCACAAGTTACATACATAAATCACTATACATTTCGTATAAATTTTTCAATATGTGAAAGGTAGAGGAAAATAAAAACGATTTCTTTGTTATTTAAATTTCACTTCTCTTGGCAGCAAACCAATTAAGAGCGAATTTCAATTAATTTTATAATTTTTTTTTTTATTTTTTTTGTTTACTTTTGAGCACTTCTTTAGAAGTGCATGCAAAATTTATGCAAATATTATTAGAAAAAGCGATCAGAACTCGCCCCAATCAGAATATTTCAATATAGAGAAAGTGGTTCGTTCGTGAATACGCTTGGCATTGAACGACAACTTGTAAATATAACTGGACTTTATACCATACAAACACCAATGTCTTCTTAGCTTCTTTTGTACTCAAAATTTCGGAAAACAATGAACGCCTCATGGACGTTATATGAAGCAACCAATTTCAATACACAGACAGACAACTAATAAATGGACTTGCTTTGGTACTACGGAATGCTATTCAATTGAAATGAAAATATTGTTCAGTTCATCCGTGAATTCTCTTTGGGAAATCTATGTGCAAATGTGTTCTATTATATACTACGATGGAAAGGTTAAAGTTGCGGCATCACTTTAACAAAGTATTTGTAACGATCTGCAGCCTAATCCATATTTTCGCAGTTTTATTACATTTTGCGTATGATAGGAAAAATTATATGATTTCGTTGTACTTTGTTGCAAAACGATATTTGACGTGCAGGCAGCAAATACCGTAAGCGATTGCGCGCGGGCGTGGAACCTCTTTGCAAAATTTCTTTGCAAACTTTTTTGTTCTTCGCTCTGACAGATCAATTATTGCTAATTGAGGGCATTCGAATCGACATTGAACGTGCGCAGACATAGGAGATAACGTTCCTCAATGTGGAACAACTAATCTTTTTGGAGATACATAGCACACATTACATAAGCTTGGGATAATAAGCGAGTTTTATTTTCGCTACAAGTTTATGCATTTTTTATACGGAATTGCACATACATATAATACGCCTGAGAAATAAATTTCAAGAACTGAAGCAGGTCTTAAAGCACTAGGAGGCATCTAAGGCTATTGGCTTTATTGAAAAGTCTACTCCGTGCTTGAGATTTTATTCCACAACCATTAATTTGTTAGTCGAGAGCGTTTGCTTACTCAGCCACTCAGCTTCGATATGGATCGAAGGCTTTCTATATACGTTTTTATCGCCATGACGGGTTTTGATTCGTTTAAATCGCATAGGAGCCTTCTAATTTAAATATCATCTAGATTGATATAAGAGTTTCTTGACATAGATTCGAGCCCCGTGTTAGCCCCTTTTAAATAAAATTTACTGCGTATATAAATATGTTCGAGAAATTTTGTATGCAGATGTCATGTATACGTTTGATTAGAATCCACATCAGAAATGGTCTGGTCGTCCGGCGAAATGACGATCATGAAATCAAAGTGTCAGTCAGATCAGATTCACAAATCATTTATGTCGGGAGTCAACTCAACAAAGTCGTCGGAGTGTTTAATATTAAAAATTTATCCTGCGGTAAGGGTAATGGCAATATTTTTTCTTTATTGTGCTTTCAATTATTTTATATTAAATGCATTACTTTAGTGGTCGCACTTATGCATAGCGTATGCTCACTATTGTGGACTATATTACGTCCCCTTTGAAACGAAGTACGTAGCGAACTAATTAGTTAATATCGGAAGCATTAGTTTAAGGCGAATGTAAGTGTTTTTGTCGCTTTTCTTCTAATTTATGAATTATTTTGCGAAATTTACTGAAGCGTTGCTTATGGTCACTATCGTAGATTAGTCAACCAAGTAGTTGATATCGAAAAGATTAGTTTAAAACGAATATAAATATTTGTGTTGCCTTTCTTCTAATTTATGAATAACTTTGCGAAACTTACATATGCGTAGCGTATGTTCACTATCGTCGATTAGCCAACTAACTAATTGGTAGCGGAGACATAAGCTTAAGCTGAATATGTAAGTATTTTTGTTCCTTTTCTTCTAACTTATGAATTACTTTGCGAAACTTAATAATGCTTAGCGTGTATCGTGGACTATTACGTCACTCTTTCAAAAGAAATACGTACATCACTAAGCAGTTAGTTGATATCGGAAACATTAGTTTAAGGCGAATACTAAATATTTTTATTGTTTTTCTTCTAATTTATGAATTACTTTGCGAAACTTGCATATATATGCATAGCGTATGTTCACTATTGTAAACTAGCCAACTACGTAGTTGTTGCCGAAAACATTAGCTTATGGCGAATATAAATGTTTGTGTTGCTCTTCTTTAATTTTATTTTTAATTTAATTATTAATTTAAACCTTAATTAAATTTATTTTTGCTTTTAATTTGATTTCATTTTTGTGCTTTTTTTTTTTTTTTAGAAGTATATAAGGTCATGGAAGCGTAATTTGCTCTTAATAAGCGTGATCTTATCTACTGCAAAAACGTTGTATGCTGTTAAATTAATTCATATAAAAGCATTGTCCGGTGAGACTACTGTTACCCCTGCTTCCAGCATTAATTCGGATATGATGTTAAAAAAAAGTAATGAATCTGATATGAATGCCGACGAAAACACGTCACATGTGCAGTTGGCCTATGATGATGACGATGGCGATGAGTCAATATCGTTAAGTACTTGGAATGTTATGCGACGAATATTGCATTCGGTTAAAGATGATATAAGCAAAAGTTTATGGCATAATCAAAATACCATCTCGTCGATGGATGTTCGAGGTGAGCGTTAAAAAAAAATTTCATACATTTTTTTATGTGAGTAAGTAACTTAATCTTTGCATATAAAAATTTTGTGTAATAATGTGTAAAAAGAAAATCGGAGATGTGTTAAATGTTGAAATGAATAATTATTTGCTAAGAGCTTCTCGTAAGCGATGCAATGGAACGTTGATTTCACTTTTAATTCGATGCTTGAGGTAATAATTGAAACTTTACTTTTGTCAGATATGTGAACCGTGTATATTTGTTTTCTTAAATCATTATTAAAATACATTCTCCTCGTTATGTAACTCCTTTTATTTATTACTCAGCTCTTTAATAATTTTAAAGCTTTAATATCTTTTTTATTCAATTGAATTCCATTTTTTTTTGCTTTTTCATTTTATTTCATTTCATTTTCTTAGCGATTTTTATATTCTGTGCATAAGTTTGGTTTTTATTTGAAAAATATTACTTTCACTTTAATTGTTTTAATGAAACTAGAGCTGGGTAAGTGGTAACAAATACAATAAATATTTTTACCAGACCATTAATCACGAATAAGTTGCATTAAGTTTTTCATATTCGCCTCTGAAATGAGGAAAATTGGTGTAACGGATGCTGAGAATACTTATAACGATGTGGAATATTTGAAACCGATAGATAATTCGTGAAGAAAGTAAATGTGCTATGAGTTTACAAATGCACCTCGATTAGCGTTTCTCTGATTACATCCCTGATTAGTCATGATTTTCAAGTGTTGCGTGGCACTTAAATTTACAATGCGAGAATCATCTTAAATTTTTCCCGCAGAGTAAGTGTAAAAACTACTTGCGTCGATTTATTATAACAAGTTCGGCATCAGTTAAGAGGAAGTAATTTGGAAAGTGATAATATGCTACTGCAGGATTACCCAACTGAGTTATCTAAATTCTTCAATGATTTGTATTGTTACGGAAATCCCAAATCCAGTTTATTCCAACTAACTGATTTTCTCAGAAAATATATTTCCGAGAGCGGGAAAAACCAAGTACGAATTCGTGGACAGTCGGGAAAGAACATTTGAGTCGAAAAGAAAGTTTAAGTTAAGAATGCTGTCAAACTAAGTAAACAGCAAATAGTCCTATCCTTGTTTAAACAAATTGTTCGCTTTAAAAAAAACCACGATCTTGTGTTACAAACCGTACGCAGGAAAGAAGTTCGTAACAGTATGTTCTCATGCCGTCTGCGGGAAATAAGTGTAGAACTATTCTTGGTTTTGCTAAGCGTTGTATGTTACGAACGGGTAGATCATAATCCCTGGACCAATTTTGTACCCTAGTCTGTCTTTGGTCTTTTTCGGCCCATGATTTGCCATCAGAGACCTCAAAATCGCGATCATTTCATAAGCATGAAAATCCTGACAATAAAAATGTGTGACTAATGATATTTATTTTATTATTGCCACTGGACTGAGAGTTTTCATCCGCATTAAGGCCAACTTTATGTTCCGACTCAGGCCAGTTCACATTCTTTTCGCTCACTTTTGTTATTCTCTGGATACTAGAGTTTTATCTCAAGTATTTTTTATTGACTTGATCATTATTAAAGTTGCGGAAGCCCTGATTCAATGCAGTCATATTCTGCGATAAATGCTAGATGTTAGCTTAGGATAAAATACTGCCTTTTGTAAATCAACGGTGAGTGCTAAATATTTTTCCGCAATATTTACCCCCAAGTCTCTGTATTCGTGCAAAGATTCTCTAGGCAGACAGGCTAGCTATCAAGTGAATAAGACGTACTTGCCCCACTTTCAAAACAAACAGCTCGCATATGGCTTTTTTTTCTACTCTCAACTTATGATACTCATTAAGAAGGCGGCATTGGATTCGTCTGAAGCCATGTTTTTCATACCTAGTAGCGCTTTGTAAACAATATGTATATAGTAATTCATTTTGCACCGTATAACGTATCTTTATTTACATTTTTACACGATTTGGCAGCACTTTGCAAATAATAATACGAACTAACGGCTATGTTTACCGTATTTTTGGGACTACAAGACGTACCGGACGATAAGACGCACTTCAAATTTATGAAATGATTTTTAGAAATAATATATTTTAGTGTTACTTTCGGAATAACACTTTTATTTATTGTTAACGTAACTCAAGGTACTAGCAATATTCAGGTCATCTTCACTCTCGTTAATGTCAGCGTTCGTATTACTCTCATCTGAACTATAAGACGTATCTCAAATTAAGAGACGATTTACATGTAATTCCATTCTTCTATGCAACAAGGTACGTCTTATAGACCGAAATATACGGTACATATTTCACCTTAACTATAGACTCTTTATTGGCAAACGTCAGCAAAGTTGAAGTCCGATCAAGCCTGCTTTTGAACTTGTTACCCGCCTTTTATTACCACATGATTAAAGACTGAAATTAGAAAAAAAAAAAATTTGAAGGATATAATCATGATTACACAGACGAAGTGACAATTAAATAGACATAGGAGTACCGTGCATATTTTATTTATTAGCGGTAGGTCGGTAGCGGCAGAGGCCGAAAGCAGCTGAGCCCTTCTTCAACTCTGTTTAGCTGCTGTTCATAAGCAGAATTCATTGGTTTCATAGACCTTCACAGATCTGACCATAAACGTGCGTCCTCATTAAAATAAAATGCCGCCTCCGAGTGTAGCGAGTAAAATTCGATATCTTTCCATTGTTGACTAGCTCTCAAATAACCTTGACTTTAACGGCCACAACCGATATAGTTCGAAGCACTAACTTTAGAAATAAGTTACAAAAAGAAAAAAGAAATTTAGTCTTTAATAATTCATTAATAATTTTTCAGATGGTCGCACTTTTGGCAAAATACGACGGTTGCAAATGGCTCTCATACCGCTTGCGTTTAAATTTGGTGTTCTCTTTACGATGGTCGCCTTCTTAGTTGTGTTGGGCATGAAAACGTTGTTTTTGGTTAAGACTCTGGTTCTATTAAATATTGCTGCTTTATTGGGTAAATTTTTAACTTTTAAATTTCCGCAAACACAAGAGCATCATATAGCGTCACCGTCTGCATATGGTTGGAATCCTCATGCGCAAGCTGGCTGGCCTGCAGTGGAATCATTGCATCATGGCAAAGAAATTCATCTGCACATACATGGTGCCAATGTAGATACAGTGCCTCCACAAATTTCGCCTTACTCCGTTAGCGGCGTTAGTCATCGGCCTGGCTGGGAACGTAAATTCGAATTAATTGATAAAGCAAATGAGCTGCAAATCCCAGTAAATCTCAAACAAATATATAAATAAGTTCTTTATATATATATATATATATATATATTTTATTTTTATTTATTTAGTTTTTCTTAAGTGTTGCTTAGATTCTTAAAAACAAAATATATAAGAGAAACTTGTAGCGATAGCAAAAAGATGTACTGCTTTATTAAGTCCATAGTTGGAATGTGAACTCGTGAATTTATACCTATATCTGGCCTCATAAGAATGGAATGCACATAAAAGAATGAATGAATGAATGAATAAAACATACATGAAATAAAGTACAAAAGACATATAATTTTAAACGCACGATTGTTTTCTTGGATTAAAGGGCAATATTCTTTGCAACACCTAAAATTATGCAAATTTTTTTGTAAAAAAAATGTATTCACAACCTGTCTGCCAAATATTTTTATATCGTAAATAACTTTTTATCTTTTATGCCTAAGAGCATGCAATCATTTTTGTTTTTTTTTTTACTCATGTATTTATATACAACCATTATATACTTATAGTATGTAGTATGTGATATTTTCATAGTATAATCAAGTAAAACGGAGATCGGATATCTTCAATCCTTAATGCGTGGGTCAATGAGTGACACATTTTATAATTTAAAGTGAATTAATTGAAAATAGAACATAACGAAGACCGTAGATTGTTCTCGTGTTTAGAACGGACTAACCTTAGCTTGTATAATATATGAAAATAAATTATTAGTTGTTCCTGATTGTTTAGCAAAATTGATTTCGGTTTTTGCCAATCTTTTAAGTAAGCTTTCGATTTTTATTGTTTTGGACGTCGCCGTACGAATGGTTGAAACGAGTCGAAAATAAAAGTGCCAATGTTTGATGAATATCGTGCTTCGGTTACAGATTGTTAAGATTAATTTAGAATTTTTAACAAGTTTATTTCAGGAATTTGGCATCTCTGTGATCCTTTGGTGGCGAACTGCGTCGAAGACACGCATACGATAACAATGGGGGGCGCGAATTATTATCTGGAATGTCTTAGGAATTGCAGTTCGCGCGTCTAATTTCGCAACCAAGTAGAGGGAAACGATGACGATTTTCGCCGCAAAATCATTTTTGCCAACGAGGGCGACTTGTATCCTAACGTGTTGCAAAATAATGAAAAACCCGTTAAGAAAATATATGGTTCTATACCCGAATTCATAAGAAAGTCTAAAAGATTTTTTATTTGCTATCACTCTCATATCTACTCAACGGTCACCTTGATAAGGCATTACTAACATTTTTTTTTTTTTTTTTGAACATAAACATTTTCTAAAGATATTCAGTACTTTCGAGTAAAAAATTGTTGGAAAAAGAAAAAGAATATTTGAACATGAATGGGTATTTTTATGGCCCGGGAACTGAATGGAAAAACAAATTTACTGCAATAAAGAAAAATGTCCGTGGCACACGCCAAAGCTTTAAATGCATTTATCTCGAAATACAATCTCTGAAAACAGCACGCAGCAAAACTCAAACTATTCTCATTTTTTTCATTCAAATTCTTGACAGTACCTGCAAAATGTATTTTCTAGAGAACCATGTATGATATCTTCGATAGGTTAATCCAAATTTTTTTTTGGTCGAAAATTAAGCTTTTTCACTCAAACAGGAAATAACGATTTTTCTTTTTAATTCAAATTTTGACCATTTACACTTCTATTTTTCTTCCATCAATTTGAAAAATTGTTAAAGGCCTGGTACAGTGAAAAGAAGGAAAAATGACAGCACTCGTGACTAATAGGGAAAAAATAATTAGTAAAATAAAAAAATAATTAAAAATAATTAATAATACGATGATATATTGCTTGCTACGAGTCATATCTGTGGTTTGGTCCAGGGGCGGAACATTTTTACCACGATTCCACATAAACTTGCTTTTGCGAAGGCAATTTATCTTTACGCACAGTTACATGTGTGCGCTGTACGCAGTTTTTTGATAGAGCAATGAACAGGAGAACAGGAAAACGGTTCTTTTAATACCTTTTTCCTGGGAAACGATTTTTATTCTTAGCATTTCTGCAGGGCATTGATAAGAAATGAACAGTAAAGTATATTTAATCAGTTGAGTGTGGATAATGGTTAACAGTGGCATCTGGTGGTCATCGGAGGTAACCGGCAATTATTATCTTAGACACATTTCGAACGAATTTTTTCAAATTTTCATCTATAACTTTCGATTTGGAATATATTTCTGAAAGGCTGCAATCAGACTCGGTGTAAAAATGATCAAGATCGGTTTAATTTTAAACTTATTTCCCACTTATTTCAACTTAATTTGTGAAAAAGAACTTAAAAACACACACAGTATCCGAGTATGAGTTAACTGCACGACGATTCATATAAAATGCCACCCCCTAAAGTATGCTCTACAGTCTTAGTGTACATCGCCGTGTTCTGTAAAATCGTAGTGGATGCTGTGTACATTTGTTTAAGGATTTGTGAGAAATTTTATTATATTATTTTTTTTTATTTCATTCTCTCTTCTCGTTTACGGTTATACACTTAACTCAATTTCATAAATCTGCATCCATACACACCGCACTAGCTGTTATGTATACAAGTAGTTGCGATTGTCTTCAAAGAAAAATAAGCAGCGTTTGTATATAAACTATATTTACATATGAAGCTTTTCAGAATAGAAAAATTTGTAGTGAATTGATTTTGTGATAAAACAAAACGCGTTTGTTGTTTTTGCATGAGTTATGATCAAAATACAATCCAGAAACGTTACCTTGCATGAGCTATGATCAAAATAAAATCCAAAAACGTTACCTTACATGAGTTATGAACAAAACAATCCATTTGTTCTATTCCATCAGTTCTATTCCTTTGCACGTTGCATATTCCCTAAAAAAAAAAAAAAAAAAAAAACATTTTTTCCTTGGTTTAGTAGACACTTTAAACCTTTTCCTAGAATATATGCAGAAAAAAGTTCATGATACGCAGAAAAGTGTTTTCGTTGAAAGTTTCGAGCTCTACGTTACGAGAATAATACGTCTTTCAAATGAATGTGTGCGGGGAAGTTGTGGCCTTCTCCCGCCTTCTCTACTACACTGACGAATTTCTTATCATATAGTGATATTACTTCGCGCCGCATGTTACGTTATTTCGAAATCTGATGGTGAGTATTGCGAACTGTTGAGATGACACATATGCGATTCCAATGGTTTACGAAAAAATCTTTTTTGCTCCCGAGGACGATTTTTAACTTATAGGTTGTCCGAAACGTTTCATAAAATGCAATACATAATTGATGAAAACTTGAGTGTTCGGCATGCACTTTATGTTAGTACAGCCAATGGGTAACGTGACAGCCTGACAACCACAAGGTTAGTAATTTTTTGGATAAATATGCATAAATTATTGCTTCCGATAATGCGATGTCTTAATGCGATGGCGAGGAAGGAGTTCTATGCTATGCACTATGTAATCTTCTGAAATTATAATAGAATGCAAATTGACCGCACACGATTACACTTCCGTAGACCTTTTGTGCTCAGACTAGGTGATGTGGGTGATCTGTCCGAGTAAATCAATACCATCAGACGAACAGATGAACATCGAACGACAAGTTCAGTTTAATTTTGTGCGAATAATGGAACATTTTTTTCCAGTTGAATGACGTCCTTGTCGATAACGTATCGGTAGCTGTGTCGGTGAGACTTTTGTGAGAAATAAACTCATTTCACTTATCATCACTTACAATGTTTCATTTTCCTTCTTCTTCTTCTACTTCAATAAATTAATTAAGGTGTAAAACACAACATTGTTAATCAATAGCAATGAATAAGCATTAGTTTTATGCATTTGTACATTTAATTGGAGCGCGTCTGTCTTTGTTACTTTGTTTTTAGTTTCTAGAAACGTGCGTTGGGAAATTCATATTTACACAATTTGCATATTTGATTAACGTACGTATCTTGACTCGGATATAGTCACACATGTCCTGCCATTTTTCGATTTGTTCGCCTATGCGTCTGCTTATCTTTCCACTCATCTTATGTCCTGTTAAAGCTAGATAATCATAAATATTGCGAACGACATTTAAAACCTGACATATATATATATATATATATATATACAATGTATATATCTGTGTTTCGATTTGATGAACACAAATGTACTCCAGATCTAGAAATACAAATGAGTAAAAAAAAAAAAAAAGATTAAATCACCTCAAAAACCATATCGAAATTCTTAATATAGAATTTGATGAAGAAATGCAAAATTGAAGGAGATAAGCATTCGGGGCCCGCTTACAGGGAGGTGGGTACATCAAATTCGCTTCAAGTTTAGAAAAATGTTGTAAATCTTTTCTTTTGTGTTTTTTTTTTTCCTCAACATGATAACTTTAAGAAATAGAAAGACAAACCACAGCACATACCATCCATCCATCCACAGCTAGTTTACACAAATATATATTTATGGCCACTGTTTGCTCGACTAGTTGCTTTATTGGAATTGTGTATTTATTTATGTTTTCGTCGTACACATACTTTCAAAAGTTTCCTTCTTCATTTTTTTGCTTTTTTTCCAATACTTTAAAATCAATCTTTTCGCACAAATTTGCTCATAATGATTATAATCACGTCGTGTAAAAACACGTTATCAAAACTCTGTTATCAAAATGGTAATGAAAGTGAAATCATCGTCTTTCTTCAAATACTTTGTTTCTCTTCGCTACTAACACTTGTAATGCTGGTTAGCTTTTTTGTCTTTTGTCTTTTGTCTTTTGTTTTTGTTTTTGTTTTCTTTTCGTTTTATTATTGAATTTCACGATATTACAATGATGCGCGACGAATATTAATTTGAATGGGTATAAATGTAAACAGAAAACTGAAAGGGAAAAAAAGAGAGAGAAATGGGAACGTATGGGAGGAACAAAGAAGGGAGAAGAGAGAAGGGAGAAGGGGAGATTTAATGTTAATAGCAAAATTGAAATTAATTACAAGAAGCAGAAATAAATGCAGCGCATAAAGGCCAAATACTCACAATTACAGTAATAGGCAAATGTCTTGGATGCACGGACAACTTCGATTTGTAAATTTCATATTTTATGCGATTTTTCCACAAATACCCCCAATACAAGGCTAAAAAGGCCATTTGATAAGCAACATGTTCCAGAAATCATAACAGTCTTAGTAGTTGACTTGAAAAATTCGGAATTCCTTTTCTATACTTTCTTTTTTAAAAATAATGCCTCTCTGTGCCTAGCGAAAAGTTTGAAAAAGTTAAGCAACGCGAGGAGCTCAGTTGATTCTTTCACTATTCATCACTAGCTAGCATTTCCGGGATTTTTTTCATAAAAATCCAAATAGATTTTGCTTATCTATTAAATGACCCATGTTCAAGAGTAGGGGCGTTCCTTGCATAACACGGTATTTGTAAGAGACGGTTTCGCTATTACACGATTATTATCATACGCTTTTGCCTCAGAGACCCTGCAGAAGTATTATTCTAAATCGATCTAGCCATAGTTGTCCGTAGCAGTGTGGTGTGTGTGTGTGTGTGTTGTCCATATATTTTTTTGGCCGCAAAACTCAAGTTGAACTTGGCAAACAATTATTGGAAGGTCTTACGCGCAGGTTGCTATTCATAAGGCAACAAGCCAGAATGCTGTAAAGTCGAGTATGACTTTCTTGTTTACTCATCTATAGATGTGTAATTGGAACGGAATATACGACTTGGTCTTGATATAGCAGCATTGCCTTAATTCAATATTATTTCAAAAGTTGCGTAGAACATGGCTTTGATATAAGATAAAACAAGGCTTCGATGCAACACAGTCCACATTGAGTTAATTTATGTAATTCCTGTAAAATCGAATTCCCTTTTTACACGGTAACTAGGCTTCCAAAAAATTCGTGTAAAAAAAATATTGGCTAATTGAAAAAATAGTAGATTGCAAAAGCAACTGGGAAGTACAATAAGACATATTACAAAATTCTTATTAGAATTCACTTAAGAGTTTATTTCGTGCTAACACATTTTAATTTATTCAGTATATCATAAAAAATAAATTGTACCGTGAAAAACCAAACCATTAAGACCGCCTGTTAATTTTGGTCATTTGTTCACTTGAAAAGGCCACTTAATGAGAAAAATTTCCTCCATTCCTTCTTCTTTTTTATCATATATTCTGGCAACATGGCGATATCGTGTCGAAAGAACTTATATTGATTTGGCAGCAATCCAATCATCATCAGCCCATTTTCACACCTTTTCAAGTTTGCAATGCTGCGTGCCAGCTATTTATCTACTTAATCAATTAAATTCTGCTACAGAACAAGCCATTGGCCGAACGTAAGCTAAGCCCTAAACTAAGCTCTAAATTAAGATATAGGGATATTTATTGATGAATGAATATGTGCTTATTGATGCATTATCAATAGTGACAAATGAGAAACAAAATCAAATATAAAGGAACAAAACTCGAAAAGCAGCTTATCAGTTAGTTATGCAATATAATGCTTTAACCACTATTAACGGGCAAAAAAAGGGACAGATCAACTAAGTGGTAATGATCGTTGAACATTTTACACATTGCCCGAAACGGATTGAAAAACTCATAATTGCTTCGGCATTGTGGTAGCTACAAAGGTCCAAGACCCTATTGGGGATGTGAATGTTAATAAGTTCTAATAAATCAGTGAGCTTCAATCTATTCGGGGGACTCATAACTAATCAATTATTTTCGCAAGATAGCATTTCTCATTAGTCCTGCGGCAATCAGGCAAGTGTAAGCATACTTTTTTTTGCTGTTATTCTTCCAGTTTGCCCCCAGTTTGCTAGTAATTTATTCCCAACAATATAAATTTTTTTTGTAACCCTGTAATAAAATGGCGGTCTTTGTACCTTCCGACAGCCATATTCGTAATGGTGTACTTTTCCATTTTAACGCCGGTTTAAGTGCCACGGAAACAACAAGCAAAATTTGCGACATATATGGAGATGTGTTGAAGGTCAACAAGTGTCAACGTTGGTTCAGAAAATTTGCTGCAAGTGATTATGACCTGCCAGATAAGCATCGAACTGGACGCCCAGGTTAATTCGATAACGGCGCCTTCAAATCTCTGGTGGAGTCCGATCCAAGGTTATCTATACAGGAACTATCAAGAAGCCTTGGGTCTGCCTGGTCCACCGTACAAAGGCGTTTAAAAGAAATGGGCAAAGTACATACACAAGGTAAATGGATTCCACACCTGTTGTCTGAGGCCAATAAAGATCGTCGGCAAACAATTTGTAATTCTATGCTCACCAGACTAAGCAGAGATCCATTTTTGTCTAGGATCGTAACTGGAGATGAAAAATGGATCCTTTATGATAACATAAAGCGATCGAAACAATGGTTGTCTGCAAACGAGAAACCAACCCTATCCCTGGAGAAGGCGTTATTCTGTATTTGGTGGGCTTGTTCCGGTATAGTGCATTACGAATTAATGAAACCTGGGGAGATAGTTACTGCTGACCTTTATTGTCAACAATTACAACGGTTACAGACCGCACTCATAGAAAAAAGACCAGCTTTAGTGAACACAAAAGGTGTGATACTCCAACAAGATAATGCCCGTCCTCGTGCAGCGAAGATTACTCAAGCGAAAATTAAGCAGTTAGGCTGGGAACTTCTACCGCAACCTCCAGACTCCCCAGACCTAGCACCGTCGGACTACCATCTGATCAAGTCACTGGAGCATTCGTTACGAAATAAAAATTTTAATTTCTTATCCGATGTCCAAACGCACCTTGAGTTATATTTTAAGTCACGCCCACCCCACTTCTTCAAGAGGGGGGTTGAACTTTTGCAGGAACGGTGATTACATAAACGATTAAAAAATAAAAATGTCTATGAATGCAAAATAATTGATTAGTTATGGGTCCCCCTCATATTAATATTCGGTGGAAGAGGCAGCATAGGATCCCATCCCGAACCTGGCATCTACAACTAGGAAGCCAAACTACCGACGACCATTCAAGAGCTGATCTAACTAAAGAAGCATACAAGCATTTCGTAACGTATAGGCCTTTGATGTCGTTAGACCATGTTTTTATAAAGCCTAAAAGAGATCTGGCGTTATTAACTGAAATTTCTTTATGAATATTAAACATGAGTTGACTTGAGACGAAAACAAATCCCAAGTCTTTATAATTACAAACATTTTCCAGTGTGTGTGTGTGTGTGTATATATATATTGTCGTCAATACCATAATAAGAGGGCAATGTATCGCACCACTCAAGATAAGACCGAAGAGTCAAAGGAGAGGGAAAGTTTAACGTCGTTGGCAAACATTAAAACACGGGAACGTTGAATGCACTCAGAAAAGTCGTTCACATATAAAATAAATAAAAGCGGACCAAGATGACTGTCCTGAGGAGTACCGGAAGTGCCAACAATTACTCTGGACTGGCAGGAATGCATCAACACTTGTTGGGTGCGTCCAGGGAGACAGCCATTGAACCAGGCAATCATAATGTTTGAAAGATCAAGGCGATGCCATTTATAGACTAACAAGGACGATCAACTCTGTCGAAAGCTTTGGAAACATACGTGAAGATAAAGTCAGTTTGTTTGTGATGGGAAAATGCTTTGTAGATCGGTCCGAAGATTAGTAGCACTTGATCTATCCATTAAAATAAACCGCACTGACAACGCGCTATAATTGACCCTAAAGCTGCAGCAAACGTTTGCGTTGTCAGTGAATAAAATAATTTTGTATGTTAATAATAAACAAGTGGGGGGCACAAGGCGCCATGTCTGGTGACAGATAGGTAGGTGCGGCAGAACTTCCTATTCGAGCTGCAACGGCGTACCTTTGCAACAAGTGGCCAACAAATTGCATCTCGTGTCATCACTTTTAAGCGATTGAAAACAAAACCGACCATTGCTATATGAAGGAGCAGCATCACCACAAGCTTCTACAAGTGTTCGTTTGATTGGCTTCGGCATCAGATTCTTCAAGTTAAACAACACAAGTTATGAGGGTAGAAAATGCAATTTGGACCGCCCCATGATTAGCTTTGGCATACGCTGGATAAAGTAACAATACTCAATGGAAAACATATTGCATTTCATGTAGGGAAAGGCCAAAATCATTGCATTCAACCGCTGTGCACACTGGTATTACGCATTAGTTTATCATGTTTATCTGCGGAAGTTGCTGACCACAATTAACCGAAGCATCTAATAAACTGCGTAAAAAGTACATAACATCCTTAACTCTATGCGTACTTCGGGGAATAGCACTCATCTACGCATATAATCGACTCGATCTAACCGAATTGTGGAAAATATAACGCGCGGTTACAATGCACGTGGAGGATGAGGGGTGAGAGGGAAAAAACTTAAAGAACCATTAAAGAAAAAGAAAAGTTGATGAGAAAAATCCATCGAAAAACTTCATAAATAAAATGCATAGAATATTGAAAATCGTGATAAAACAAAACAATTCGTGTAAAAAGAGAATCAGGTGTATTATATCTAAGCTTAAGTTATTTTATTTTACATTATGTTTGCAGTTTAAGTAAATAAATGAAAAGCTTTCGGCATAGCACTGGACGAATTGGTCATGAGGGACGCTTGCCATATGTGCCACTTGGATCAAGGAACGTTTGCTATTTATCCGTGGGAAGCATTATTTCATCCTTGTAGAAATTTTGGAAATTTCTGACTGTCTCAGGTCAGTCTTGAACTGAACAACATTCTGTGGCGAATGAGACGTATGACGGTTAGATCACACGCTGGATGCATCAATGCTCGTTTAAAATCTACATGATCTGGCCTTACCGTGCGGGAAAAAGATGCGATTTTCATTAACCCATGCCGGATGTTTTATCTCATTTGCGCTTTTTGATCGCACTAGCTTCTGGAAGAAGGGAGTAAAATTAACGGTCTAGGTAGCCTGGTACAACCTCATGGTGGATGATCGCATTCCAAACCGGCTAAAGGCAAAATTATTCTCACGCTTTTTCGTTATTTAAATAGTTTCATCCAAGATCTTTTCGCACACTATTGCCGTCCGGCATTCCTGCATTTCTTTTCGACCGCGAATCCATTCAATTTGTCACTAACACAAAAGTAAATTAGTTAGTTAGTCTTCAGGTCCACAGGGACGTTATCGGTCTTCCTTAACTGTTTGAAGAATTCAATCGGTTATATTAATAAGCACTAATTTTTTCGGAATCGTACGAAGCGCTACGCCATTATCAGGGTCGTATTGCTATATAAGCGAACTTTTCCAGAATGTGGGTTAGTTTTTAGAATGCCCTTAAGTTTAATGAAGTTAATAAAGGTCGAAATGTTTTTAACCGAAATTATTTATGTCTGACGTGATCGGTCTTTTATTGCCAAAGTTATGCAACTTTTCATCACATTCCGACCATTAGTTTATGTGTTACAATTGTCTTAAGGAGGCCGCCTTACTCTGAATTACGTTTGTTGTTGTCGTCGTTGTTGTTGTTGTTGTTAACATTGCTTGCAATGTGCCCAGAAATCAAAGGGGTCTGGCAGCAGTCTTGCCATACATGTCTTGGACTGACAACATAGTTAGTGATGTGTTATTGGCAAAAACGCTACGAACTTTTTACTTTATTTACTGCACTATATCCTCTGGCACAGATTAAAGCATTAATGCCTACTACGCAAAAATGAAACAGTGGGATTATTAAAATTGTTTTGTACAAAACATAGTAACAGCTTCGTTTATATAAAGTCATGCCATAAACATGTCAATATTCCCGATCATGAAAGTCATTTTATTATATTCGAGTTCGAGCGATGGATGATCGGCCCCTTTGGGAAGACAGACGATCTGTGGTGGTGCGTAATAGACCCCAATTTCATTGGTATTTAGCAGTCTTGACTAATAAAATGTAGAGCGTCATCAAGTCTTCCTTTCTTTTATTTATATTGGGTTCACACAGCAACTTACACGCCTACTTTGCCATTTGTAAATAGGCTAAGCATAGCTCTACCGGAAAATCTCTGTTTGATTCATGGATTGTTTTTCGCTGGAAGAAGTCTTGTTTCGATTTAGTTGGTTTTCGATCTTAAGCAAAACGAAAAAATGTTTAGTTTGGTTTTTGTAGTTGTTGTACCAAGTATATTGGCTGTTGAATTTAACCTATCGACAAGGGTGATAAATAAAATTTGACATCAATTTTGTTCTTTTCTATGCGATCATAATAATAGCGATTTCAATAGATAGAACCCAGAAACTTATAAGCAAACGCTACGCGTTACGCGCTACGCTTGGCAATCTATCGGTGATGGGTATAAAAAATATAATTTATTGTAAATCTTTTTCATTTTAACAGACGTTATTAGAGAACTTTAAAAACATGTCTACTTAAACTGTATTACTTAATGTTTTCTCTCTTTTTATACGTTGCCCTCGCACCGCAGCTGGTACGGTGTATATCAAATTTATGCGAATTTGTGCAACGTCCAGCAGAACTTAAGGCAAACTTATATTTAATTATCCATCTCCAAGTATAGAATTCGGAATCATTTTCTAAATTGATTCAGGCGGTCGTTCATTCGTCTCTCAACACGTCAATCAAAGATTTGCAAAGGACTACTGGCAGAGGAGTGGGAAGAGAGGATTTCAGTATTAGTTGTTTATTTAGTTAAAATATTTATGATAAAATATTGCTTCAAGTTCGTTGCATTTATGGCGCTGCTCAAGGCCCTGTAACGCATTCACTGCGATATATAAAGTATTCGGTTTTTGCACCCAAAATCCATTTGTTGTGGTACAAGAGTGTATATGTATGTGTCAAGTTTGTGCGGATGTGTGTAACACCCAGAAGGACTTGAAGTAAACGATACTTTTATTATACCGATCAATTCCGAGTCACTTCTGAATCGATCTAAATTTGTCTGTCCCTCTGTCTGTCTATTTTGATGAAATTTGGGCGAAGAACGAGCGCTATTGAACACGTTTCGGATGGGAGCACTTTACGATCATTTCCCATATAACGCGTTATTTTGAAAAATCCTTTTGTAGACATGTGCATGTGTAGGGCATTCAATAGTGTTCACAAACTTACTAAATAAACGTTTATGGAGATAAAAAATGTTTACTCCGTCCATTACTTCTCATATTACATTAGGCTATACATTAGGCAATAAATATCGATGTAGTGAGATCGAAAGAAAGGGTTGTGCAGTTAATAAGGTTTTGTGTATGAGTTGCCTTTAAATGAATAAATAAATGGATACACATTTTCATTCATTCTCGACTTTTGCATGCATTTTGCTGAATTAGAATCCAAGGACAGGATCTCGTAGATTAGTCGAGAACAATATGTGAACATTTTTAATGGATTGTTGAAATTTTGCTGAGATTGCTGTCAGTGATGTTCGTTAGTGTCAATTAAAAAATTATTACTGTAAAAGTAAGCATTCATTTTGCGATATTGTTGTCTTTACCACATAAGATGAGACATCCGAACCGAATTGGTAAATTCTATGGAAAATACGTGCTGTCGGTTTGTTTGTTTGCTTTTTTGTTTTTTTTTTTTTTTTTTTTTTTGCTTCTATACATATTTAGTTGCAGGTGAGTTTTCTTGAAATATTTAAAGCATTTTCTTTAAAGCCATTGCATTTGCAAGTGTGCGTATGTGTGTTATATCAACGCGCGTGGTTTTACTTTATACACGTTTGGTAATGTCGCAGCAAGCAAGCAAGCAAGCGAGCAAGCAAGCAGGTCCCTGTTGCATATATTGCATAGCGTATGATTTCCCTCATTATCACTGTTGTTCAACATCAGGTACTTTTTATTATCTACACACAAACATCATAAAATTTAGTGAAAACATTATCTTATAACTTGACAGATTGATGAATTTCATCAATTTGATGATCTTCTGCTATGAAAGCAATGTCTTCAGTTGTCTTAATAGCGATATTATTATTTATTTCATCTTCTTCTTGCGTTTAATTACCATTTATCAAATGTACTTTTCACATATCTGTTATTGTTGTTGTTGTTGTTGTTGATGTTGTTGTTGATGTTATTTTGTTTTTGACAGGTTAGCTATTTTACTTGACACGTCTTGATATCATTTTATTATTATGATTTTTTTTTTTTTTTATTTTTTTGAACGACTAAACAAAATGCATTAAGTTGAACAATAGGTTTCCAAACATAATACGATCCAATGGGAATCTCATAAATTATATGTATTCCTTTTTTTGGGCGAATAGTTGACTTTCTGTCAAAATTGTCAGAAAATCATGTTTGGCTTTTGAAAACTATCTCGACACTCATAGATTACATTTTTCAAATATTTTCCATACATTAAAATACCCTTGAGATCATCGATATATGTGATTGAGCGAAGCACAATATGTTGAATGGAAGTGACGTAGGCATGCTTTCTCCCGAACAAATAACTTTATTTCAAAACAATTTCTTGACAGACTCTTGTTAGATCGAATTAAATATTTAACTAAATCTCGACTTGTCAGTTTTAATAAAATATACATATATATTACGATCGGTCAAATATTGTCACTCAGTATGATTTTTTGCTTCGAATGTTTCTGCAAAATATTCTCAAAACTCAGTCAGATCGGATTATAAGTTTCGTTCAGAGCAACGAAAACGTTTGTAAATGATACTCGTATGTTGAGCCGACTTGTAATCTTTATACTTATAATTATGTAAAAAAAATAATAAAAAAAAAGTCTTTTCTTTGTTTCGGAAATGTGTGTCTCATTGCTAAAAAACATATCAGCGATAGTTGTCACAGAATTCGGCTTAAAGCAATTGTACGGAATATGGGTTTCGTTTCATATATGGTTTTAAACTAATAAACTATATTCGCTGTGAAGCATGCGATCATTTTGTCGCGCTTTCTTTTCAATTTATGGCGACATTTAATCGCACTCGTTTAAGGTAGGGTTGTTAGAAATATCGAAACACAAAACAGCACAAATATTTTATTTAATACACTTTGAAATTAAAAAGTTTAAAATCCTTACTTACTATACCTACTTTGTGTTATATGCTATTACGTGCACTGTCACACAATCACACAAGAATATAATAATAAATTTTATTATATCGCTCAAAGCTAATTAACAGCGTTTACCAATTTCAGTTTCATTGCTTAGTCATATTTTTTTGAAGCGTTCAAGTCCAAATGAATTCGATTTCAAAGTCTCCTCACATATACACGTACAGCGATTTGTTGTTTTACAGGGTAGATAGGTTCGTTCCCCTATGAAATTCTGTGAATTGAAATTTCGGTGCAAGTCGGCTTTACTACCTACTAATAGTCATTACATAACAAAGACAATTTACTTAATTTATCGAATGAAAATTATAACAAGTGAAAAAATTATAGTCGAACTAGGTCGACTATTAAATATCCTACATTGTATTGTTTGACACAATTCGTATTCTTGCAATAGAATACAAAAATTATACCCTGTTTTTATAGAAACATACTATTATGGGACTGTATATTAAAAATCAGACCTCCTTGCGAATGAAGTCTTGCGTTCCGTTAAAATCATTCTGCCCAAGAGGTTCAGAAATTGCGATACTTTCCATATCATTTTTTATGTCAAATTACTATTGCGGGTTAATTTTCATCATAACATATTAAAATTTAGACTTTTCTGCCCTATAAAGGATCAATTTTCGTGAAACTCTTACATGGGGTAGAATCCAAAAAATAGTCCGAGGCGGTCCGGTGGCTAATTTTTTATGTTATAGTTTTCATCATGAAGCATTGAAAATTATAACTTTTCTGGTGTATGAAGTGCAGTTGTCGTTACATGGGAGGGAGTTCAAAAATTGCCCCAATCGGTCGAAAGTTTTCATACCAATTCAGAATAACGAAATATTAGTACTTAGCCACTTTTCCCGAGTAATTTTGAAAATTGTAATTTTTCCTATATAACTGCTTTCCAGAATAGGGTGTTATACGGGTAATGGTCGAAACAGTGGACCGATCTAAACCATTTTCAATAGCGTTCGTCACACATTGGGTCAGCATACGGCACTGTATCAAATTTCATCAAAATATCTGAAAAATTGCGGCCTGTAATTTGAACACAAAATAACATGGACAGACATCAGACAGACAGACAGACAGACGGACAGGCAGACTTAGTTCACATTATTTTTCTGAACCGATCGATATTATAAAAGATGGGTCTATCTTAAGCCTACCATGTACCACAAGTGGTATAGGGTATAACGAAACAACGTTTTATTTTATAGAGAAAAATCTACTTGACTCGAGTAAAAACCAAGAATTGAAAGCAATATTAAATGGAAATATGGAAAATGTTTAAAAAAGTCAAAATTCAATTTTTTCTTTTTAATACACTCATTATACTCGAGTCCGTATAAGATTAAAATGTGTTTAAACTACTTTGTGGTTCTGTGTATTCAGAGTTGAAATAATTGCTTCTTCTTTCTAATTGAATGGAAGAAGGATTTTACATGCACACAAAGAAAAACAATTTAGAAAACATGGCTTTATTAGCGAAAGAAAAATCCCGCTTTATGGGCAATGTATTGATGTCATTATTTTAGAGAATGACGTGCGTTTTCCGTCTATCCGTATATCCGTCCGCGTAATATCTGTTATATACTAGCAGCAAAAGTGAAGCTATCGCTTTGAAGTTTGGCAAATGCATTGCAAATTCTTGCACTCGGGTTGATATTGAAAATGCACCAAATCGCTGGAAGAGCACCCGTACAGTGCCATGTAAACTGAGAACACCTCTATGTTCAAAACGAATAAAAAATTGGTTTTTTGCTCATTACTTATGTATTGTAGAAGATAAATGTGCAATTGTGCAAAAATTGGAATGTATGTGCTATCGGCAATGTTTTAGCGTCTATTCAAAGAAGGGGAAAAATTGACTACGCCTATCAAATATTATACTATAACAATATTTAATTTTTTTCCGATATCTTTCTAACGTGCAGAGACAAGCTTTGAAAACCCTATAAACTATATAAATTCTTGTCTGTCCATCTGCCCAACTGTGCAGCATTTGTGGTCAACATTATCCCTTTCGCAAAAATGAAGACATCGACTAGAGAATTTAGAAGGGATTTAAACTTTTCAAAGGACACGCCTACAATGCCTACACGCTCACACGACAAAAACTTGTATTTTCAAAGTAGAAAAAATCAACCGCCCGATAACGGTAGCGGGTATAAAAGATTCGGTCACGATCGAATATAATTTTCTTACCTGTTAATTAATCTCTTCAGAGTGGATGAAATTAAATCATTTTTCCGCACTATCTTGCGTGGCTTTTAGTACATTCGGCGACAACATCGGCCAATCGAAGGCTTTGGAGGAAGGATTTCAAAATCACAGAATATTTGGCCTAACAGTTATCTCTATTTTTCTTTTCTTTTTATATCGGTTTTCGGGGGAGTTCCATGTTGTTTGCAATTTTTCACGAGTTCTCGGCAACGAACTTAACTAATACGATCGGGCAAACATTTGATTTTGTTATGTTAATACGACCTCTCTGGGCCTTTTCTCTTTCGAATGACAAAAATTCGTATTTCAGGAAATGAAAGAAAAAAAGAACGCCCTACGAAATTTGAACGTATGTATTGGATCAAGCGCCGGTGTAATTATATTACAAGTGCGCTGGGGGCGAGCGATATTTATCGATGAAAATGATAAACCAATGTGAAGTATAATGTACATAACGGTTAAATTCGATGATCTTGATCTTGTTCTGCATTTTCGACATTCATTTCTTTCATTTGTTTTTGTTGCTTGCCAGGCAAAAAAAAAAAAGAGTTTATTCTTGTGTAATGCGACTGGTGATGAAAAGTGGATCTATGACGATAATCCCACGCAGGAAAAGTCATGGGTTAGTCCCTAAGAGCCATCCACATCGACACCAAACCGGAATATTCAGGGCCATGACGTTTTGCTGGGCAGTGCATTACGAGCTGCTAAACCCAATTGGAACTGTTACTGTAGATGTCTACCGATAGCGACTAAAATGGTTACAACACACATTGACTGAAAATGTCATTTTGGTTAATTGTCGCAAGACTTGCCTAGACTACACTGTTGAAGCTTGAATAGGAAGTTTTACCGTGCCGTGCCCAGCGTACTCACCAAACAAAGTGCCTTTCAAATACCTTTTGTTCAGATCGAGCATGGTTGGCACGCAGTTTTGCAAAGCTGAATAAGTGCGAAAATGAATCGATGATTGAATCGCTGCCAAAGCAATGTCGCCAATTCTTCTCCATAAATGCCTTTTTCAACCGCAAAAATCGTCAAAATTTATGCGTGCACGTAATCATTTTTTTTATTAAAAATTGATTAATTATTTATATAAATTCTTTGCTCACACCCAACGCATACGATTTGATTTATTGTGAATCTTTTATCGTTTAATTTCCATACTTACGTGCAGTGTATTTCCCGCAGTACGGTTGCTTTAATCAGGTTATAGCAAAGATTCTTGCGCTAGGCGCAAGTAAATTCGTTAAAAAAACATAAAATTGTTTACATATTTTGCTGCTTTCATTAAGTGCTAGCGAATGCCGCATTAAAAGCAAAAGACTTAAGACACAAACTGAACAAATGAATGCGAGTTATATTCCAATAATTGCCGGGAATTGCGCAAAACGAAATTTGTTCTTGAAATTAAATTTTTTTAATGCTAAGCACAATTGCCTAAGACCCTGCCGGCATGCGAAACATAATAATCACTTCTACGTCATCTTCGCCTGTAAAATTCGGGCAATTATTTTATTAATAGTGATTAAAACAAATAAAAAAAAGAAAAACCTTTCGGTGAGGGGCGAGTGCTGACAGTAAGCTCAACATCAACTTATTCGCGACGATCATATTCATGGATGAATTGAAATCCTCTTTCACAATGCAGTCTTGTATGGCTTCGCATAAAGCAGCATCTCAGCTAAGAGATCGACGGATTCCAAATTTCCGATGAAAATAGAGTTTTGTTTTGTTGAGAAAAATTCTAATTCAGCAGATCTAAATTACATTTTGTCCGTCTGTCCACACTTATTTTAGATTAGTTATACAAGCATCCTTTGAAGAGAAACCTTTACCGCAACAAATTTGGTCGGCGTCCGCGTCTGTGCAACAATGCATTTCATAGATATTAAGATTTTCGTTTTTTTTTTTTTTAAATTGTGTCTCCGTGCTCGTACAATTTTGCCCGTTAGATCAAAGTCTCTCGTAAATCGTTTTTTCCCGGATTCAGACCAATATTCGTTATGAATACAAATTTTTCTTGTCATAGATGCGTTTAGGAGCGCATTACTTCCATTCAGCTAAGAGGATATAAGTAAAGTTTCACTTTTCTATCTCACCTTTCGCAATAAACAACACACCGAAGACCGGAAAGATGGAGAAGACAGAATAAATTAGACATTTACTCTATCCAAGGATTTGATACAAGTGAGGTAGGTGAGCAAGAACCGTAGACAAGCTGGTCTTATACATCGTATAGCAAGCAATAGCAAGCCAGAGATTTGAGTGAGCATTTTTTTTATTTTTGTCTTTTTCAAATACCAGAAGGCAAGTATTAAGCTGCAAAAAACAAAGACGGAATTAATGAAGAAAAAAATCAATTAAATATATTGACAGACGTTTTACGTTCTTTTTTCTTTGCACATCAACTGTAGTTCGCTAACCGACGTTTATATATTTTATCTCATGTATAGTAACGTTTTGTGTTTCAGTATAGCTCAAGAAGAGTTAAAGATTAGGCAACGATAGTCTAAGTTGGCCATCAATTAAACGCGTTATCGTATAACATATCTGTCTGCACAACAATGAAACTATCAAACTTTATTGTTACTCATCGTTAATGGTATGCATACCATAGTTAGAGAGTTTTTTTTTTTTTTTTTTTTTAATATTTTGTTTGTTTTCTTGTTGCATATATGAACACATGCCCATCCATTTTTTTAGTTTCATTTTAACCATATGAAGCTTAAAAGAGAAAAAATTATATCGAGACTCGTTTTATTTGTGGTAAGCACTTTCGTACTCTTTTTCGGTTAACAACGGCATTTCTATCACAACGCGAGTGTGTGTTTTTTTCTGTAGTAGAAGTCTTTGGCGGTATATAATTTCTTACATATGCTAGTCATGGCTTAATCTTACCTTGAACTTACTTGTGTGAAGATCTTCCACGGCTAGTTTGCGTTACAGAAAAAAGTAAACAGTCAAGTGATTTAATTCAGAAAGGAGCTAAAATATATGCACACGCTTATACACGCGGGCGCAACCGAATATACATACATACACAGACACGCGCGCACACACACACACATATATATGCATATAAACAAGAAAATTATATACATATATACATATATATATATATACATACATACTTACATAAATACATAGATACATACATATAAGAACTATATATGCACAAAAGAGTAAAAAAAAAAAAAAAAAAAAATAAGACATTTGTGTGTGAAGTGCGAATTTTTTGTTTAACGGAAAATTGTAGAAAAATAAAATCTCAAAATAATGTAAAAGAAGAAAGAAAAGTTGATCTGTTCAAAAGAAAAGCAAATTGCTTAGAATTGTTAAGAGAGATAAGGGCTCTTAGCTCTATTCAATTACTAAGTACTAATTAGTGTATGAATAATGGATTGGGTTTTAGTGTTAGCAATGGCTCTGCTGCCTTTAATTCATGCTTGGAGTGCATTACCTGCAGTTACTGTTACAAGCAGTAGCCGCCAAAGAAATGGTACGTATTGTGGTTTACTTTGTTGCATTGCTTAATAAGACTTATTTATTTACTCATCGACAATTATACATATATACATACATAGATACATACATACATACATACATACATACATACATATATACGCAGATATATCCATGGTCATGGACACGACCGAAATATTGTTTGCGTGCAAACAAGTTTCGATACAATGTTTTTTCTTCAATTTTTTTTCGTCTTTGTTTTTTTTGTTTTGCAATTTTCAAATAATTGCTTAATGGGTATGACTTGATGCTGGTTTTTTGTGTGTTTACCCGTTGTTGTTTATTTATTTTTATTTTTTTTTATTATTCATATTTATTTCAAATCAAATGTTGTTAGTGTGCTTTACGAGAAAAAATTTCTCCAAAAACTTTTAATATTAAGAAAATTTATTATACTTTTCTTTGCAAGCCTTGTGATTAATAAATTTATTATAATTTTATAAGAAATATGCTGCTTGAAAACTTTGATTATGAGCTTATGAATAAAAATTGCTTGAGAGGCCCGCTAAGGCATTTTTATTCTTTTGGTTAGAATAGAATAGAAGTGTCTAAGATGACATGCATAACACGTTTGCATTATGTGCCACTTTACCGTTGATTTACAGAAAACACTCTATTGGTTGATTATGAATATTATTTATTGTTGTATTTTTCCTTTTTTTCATTTTTTATTT
>KK502430.1:406377-450074 GCA_000688735.1 Glossina austeni | reverse complement strand
TTTTCTTTTTGGGTGGAAAAGACCGCATCATTAAATAAAAGTATTGATATATGTTTGTTTAAAGTCAATCCATTTTTCAATAAATAATATTTGGAAGCATGGTTTTTTAAAATTCGTTATGGTTATGTTTATTTCTTTTGAAGAAAGTTTTTATATTTTTTTAAGAAAATAATCAAAAAAAAAAAAAAAAAAAACAATTTTTTTTTTTGCTTTAAATACATAAAATTAGAAAAGATTTACTTAACATTTGTCACACATAACTCGGTGTCGATCGTAAATCGTCGCGCGAATGAAATAAAAATGTAAATAAATTCAAAACGATATTGAGACTTGAGTTGAGAAACCTTTTTTTTTCTTTTATTTATTTATTTATTTATTTTTATTTTTTTTGCGCAAAAGAAAAACCTCATCACGGTAATCAGCATGTTTTCACG
Source organism: Glossina austeni (assembly GCA_000688735.1). Lineage (NCBI taxonomy): Eukaryota > Metazoa > Arthropoda > Insecta > Diptera > Glossinidae > Glossina > Glossina austeni. The sequence continues at coordinate 449,640 of KK502430.1, read as the reverse complement.
TTAAACAATTTCTTTGTATAAGTGTCAATATATAATGTCGACATTTTTAAAACTAACAATCAATTATCATAGTAATGATAAATCTTAATGACATGGTTGTCTATATTTGTGTATATGTAACTATCACGGTTACTAAATAGCAGATAGGAAAAGTTTTCCATTTCAACACTCCTAGCAATATATCTCAATGTAATGTAAAGACTTTCACTTTAGAAAATTAAGGAAAATTCTTTTTATAGTACATATATATATATATGCCGTATTTATTCAGATGCGCGCCAAGACTGCATTGTATTGATGTAATACACGTTAAGCAAATCATGAAAGTCATTCACTCCGAAAAGTCAATTTCTTTCAAAGATGTTTTGTTTACAATTCTCAGCGAATTTCTTTGAAAAGTTTTCATCAGAGGGTTAAAAGGCAAACACATCCATTCATAGCTGACATTGCAAGTTAAAAGAGAAAAAAACAAAAAAAAACACACACTTGAATTTAAACATAAAGTTCATTATCTTCTTGTAATTCGGTTTTTAAGCTCGAAAAAGGCCATGACTACCATTTTTTTTTAGATTCATTTTAATTTGTATTTTTTTGGCACAAACAGTTAAGCTTTCGTCTAATTGACTAAAGTTGTGTTTTAGGTGGCAAATTGTTAAGTGAATTAACGGTAAATAGACGAAACCGGTTAAAATTATTTTAATATCAACGATTCTCATAGTTTCTACTGCACCAAGTTCCACTCGTATTCGTGCATAAGTACTTATGTACTTATCCTCCTCTCAGCAACTTGTCTGTTAACCTTGAAATGCTACTACTTGAAATGTTACTTTCCCCGTCACTCGTTCTTTCCGCTCAACACTTTTTGTCTATATTATATTAGGATTTTGCACCGCTTTGGCCAATTGTTGATCACTTGATCTTACTTACTTACTAATGATTATGCAAATTTGTTTTTTTTTTTTTTCCTTTCTTTAAATTGTCATCTCTAATTGCAGGTTGTAAGCAAACATTTTTCCTAATCATTTTACAATAGTCGTAACAATCGTCGTAACTTTTACCTAACTTGTACCCCTAAGACGTGTATTTTCCAATTTAAGAAGTGAAAGCAATCAAGTTGATAGAAAGGTTAAAAGCTTGATGATCATATTGTGGGTCAACAACACGATTCAAGAGCCTAAGACTGGAGAGAGAGAGAGCTATTATGAATAACTAAGAGATTAAGTTGTGTAAAAATTGCCCAAAGTGGATAATCTAAGCAAAATGATGTGTAATTTTGGAATTTGATTGCAAAGCGAAAATTTTTTACATTTTTGAAGAACAATTTTTTTTTCCCTAAAAGAATTTCCACTTATTTACCGAATCCTTCTACGAACTGAATTTGCAATAAAACTTAAAGTCTTTCATCTAGTTTAAGCCCAGTGATGATTGCCAATGCAGAGATCACTTTACTTGAATTTATTAAGTCTGCACTGACTACGCGTATCAAACGATTATGTTTCTCTATGAAGGCCAGAGAAGAAGCGAAGGACAAGAGGAGTCCGCCAGCTTAGAATTTTAGTAATACTTTCCTTAATTATGTCTGTTACGACCGCAATATTCAAGTCCCTATGAATAGATGACTTAACTATATTTCGCTGAGTACCGGGCTGAGCTTTCCATGCGCAAGATCTTTGCATCTCGGCTGCGTTGTATTTCGCAAAACCATATTGGCTCAATAATAGCTTTATGTAGATGTATTTTACTAAACAAATCCGGCCTTGAATTTAAGTTTAACTATTTTATTTGGTTTAATTTCACACTTATGTGGGCAGCCCATGTGCGGCAGAGATCTAAGTATGAGATCAAGTGTTCAAGTATTTGCCATGAGTTTTCCGGGCTATGAATAGTTAGTGAAGCGAACGTTTCCTTTCTGGACGTAAAAGTAACGCGCTCAGATGGTAACCTGGTCTTGGATAGGAATATGGTCTTGAATTTGCGTTGATGCCGCCATGTGTTTTGCATAAGTGCTTATAATTGTTGTGTCATCTGCGAACGTGATTGTGTACGTAAGGCAGTAGGGTGGCACGTCGCCCATGTACAATAGATAGGCAGTTAATCGCGAAATACTGCCTTGGCGGGTTGTTGTTAAGGTCTTTCCGGTGGTAGATAGATAGCCATTTATTTGCACAGCAAAGGAGCGAACGGTTGAGTAATTTCTTAGTAAATCGTGTGTATTAGGTGGTAATTTACGGTAAATTTTTTATAAAAGTTCTTCGTGCCGTACTTGGTCCAATACTTGAGATATATTAATAAAAATGGCTGAACAGTGTTTCTTGCATTCAAATGCTTTCCCAGATGACGACTACAATGCGATGCCGTTGTTAATTTGCCCGAACCCAAACTGATTTTGGCGGAATTATTCCACGTGCATTAAGATAGTGAGTAACGTTATTCAGCAATGGTTTTTCAACCAGCTTCGAAATAAACGACAATATCCTTATGGTTCCGTTGTATTATCTTATCCATCATCGTAATAATAACAGATTTTCTTCGACTGATGGAAGTTGTTCAGTACGAAGGATGGCTTTCACGATGCATAATAAGATCTTTAATAAGATCATTTTCGCCGTGATGTTGTCTCTGGCAGGAGCTTTATTTATTCTTAAATCGTTAATAACTTGTATTAGTTGGAGTAGAGTTGTGCGAACTGATTGCATTTTGTACGTTCGCCGGATAGGGAGATCTTGTTGCCAGGACTCCATTTTCTCTCGCAACGAAACTATTTGCCGCTATACTAATAGCGGGTGGAGTTTTCACGCGTTCGCAGATTGCATCATCACGAGTCGAGTTAACTCGCTTTGGAGAGTGTCTAAGCATCATTTTCTAATCTGTTCTGTTCTGATCGATCTCTAAACATTTTCTAAACCGAGCTTGTCTACCCGTCTCATACACGTTCATGTGTTCTTGCGTTCAATTTAAAGTTCGAAATTTTTGAGATATTTTGTGAAATTTGATACACCGACAGCTTTAGGTCCACGGACGGACGCTGTTGAAAATGGTTCGGGTCGGACCAGTTCCCATATAACGTTTTATTTTAATAAGCTATTATAAGAAACATAAAAGACTTGTCTGGAGCAATTTTTTAAGCCCTATGCTATAAAACCGTTCCTACGCAAACTGAATTTTTTTATGGTAAAAAAACTTAATTCTCGACACTTTTTGATAAAAATGCGTTCATAATAATATCATAAAAATTAATCTTGCGAATTTGGACTTCGCATGGCTATTATTTGGTACTCAAGTCATTTAAGGATTCTAATAAAAAATTAGACTTTATATGCCAAAAAGGTGTAAGTCTTAATAGTTTATGTCCTTAACTAAAATTTGCCTATGGGTTTATTTTTTAGACCGCATCATAATATATATAGACGCCTTTATGGCGGCAAAGCCTAATTTGTGGTTCGCAGTAATTGAAAAAATATTTAATTCTCTGACAAAAAAATTTGGTTTACTAAATTTAGGACGCGTTGACCTTTGTGTATCCTGCAATATGAGAGCTTTCATGGAAATTATGCATTTGCATAAAAATAATTTCTAATTTTTGATCTACGATTAATTAAGCGAAGTGGTGCATGGTATCTCATGGTCGACTTTGCCTGACTATAGCATTCTTTTTGAATTAAAAATTTATTACATTTTTCATATTTTTATATTTAATTTCCTAATTAATTAAATTGGAGAAGAAATAGTAGCAACTTTAAACAAGAGGCGGCGATGTGATATAATGAAGGCGTGTGCATTTTTACTTTTCCCTTTTTTTTTGTGTTCCTTACATGCCTGGGCGAGGTGTGTGATCAGGAACGCCTGTATGTAGCGAAGGGGGGAACTAAATAATTGTTTGATTGAACAATTTGATCGACGATACCAAACTAGATGAGAAGGTGGGCAAAAAAAAAAAAAAAAAATAGAAACCATTTTTCAAAGCCGTGCAAAAAAGACTTTTCGGGTTAAAACAAATTTTGAATAGCTTCTATTCTAAGCGAGAGCGTCAAGGCCATGCTTCGAGACACGACATTTTTGCGATCCGATGTTGGTTGGGGCGTGTGGCTTTGTGGCCACCTTGAGCGTATATGCAAATTTAGTCTGCAGTATAAACGTAAATGAAATCGGACTGAATATGTCAAATTTTTTTGAGGTGCGAAATCGGAAAAAAGTAGATCGTAAGCAAAGTGTTTTTAGTCGATCGTTACTTTGACGAATACTCGTTGAGTTTAGATGGATACACAAACCTATTTCGTATATCATTTATAGCGAATGTATTAAAGACAAAATTTTTTAAAGAAATTTGATGGCAAATGATTTCTAAGAAACACTTAACGCTAGGTAACGCTTTAAGTAAGTTAAGAAAATCGATATTAAAAAAATTTAAAGGAAAAATTCCGCGTTCCTTCTTCATCCTTAATGTGGAAATTTTTGTTCCAATAGTAAAATGTTGTTTATTAAATTAATTCGCATAGTTATGACCTGTCATACCCGTCTGAATACTGTCTGAATGCCGCTCAATCATTTAGAAGCGGGTGTTGGGTGTTTGTTGTCTGTAATAGCAACGCCCAAGCATATGATATAACAACTTAAATAACTAGCATTTTATGAATCGTTTGCTTCTGTTTTTCGCGTCTGATCTGATAAATCAACCGGTATGGAAAAAAAAAAAAAATAAAACAATGGCCGACAACTTTCTCTAAGCGGTTTTTCTTCTAGTTTTTTCCTCGCATCTCTTAGCGGCAGCACGTTTTAGGGTAAATTAATGCATCACGATTGAAGCTGGTTAAGCTGTATACACCTTTATTTTTGGATTTGGTTAACTAAGCGCAACGAGCGAATTTTCCTTATCAAAATGATGCACTTACTTAATTATTTATGTGTGTATGTATGTATAAGAGAAAATTGTAATTTTGAATGTTTTCTTGTTTACTTGCAGAAATCTCGCCATATTTAGATTTAGCTTTATGTCCGCTACGTAATGAACCTTGGAATTGCGCGCGACAAAGAATGGCGCGGATCTTAGACGCCTGGGACAATGAATTGAAATTGCAATGGCAAAAATTAAAAGGTTAAAAGTGAAAGAAGGAGATTTTTGTCTATTATTTTTATTTTCATATTTATTTCGTTGATTTAATTGCACAGTGGAAGCTGATCATCAATTGAATGTGACAATTGGCAAGCGTGGTTACAGCGCTTCGGAAATGTTAGTCAAAGAGAAGCCGTCAACAATTTTGAAAAAAATTGAAATTGGCAGCAATTATATGAAACAATTCTTGGCCGAAACTATGGATGGGTAAGTTGTTTTTGTTTTAATAATAAATTATAAATAAAAGTTAGTAATAAATACAAATTCAATATATTTATATATATATATATATATATTTATGTATAACAATTTTAAAGATTTTTGGGTCGTGAATATGAATACATACAAAGCGATTTGGATCAGTCCGCCGAAGAGACTGCTAATGAGTATATAGACGGAGAAACGACAGTTGATGTTAATGCTAATGATGAGGATGGCGACGATGATGGTAACGATTATCAGTTAACTACTGATGATCAAAATAAAGGTACAGATACAGACAGCAATACTAGTGATGATGTAGAATTTATCGAAATACCACAAGAAGTTAATAATGCAAACAATGAAAATAATGAAAATAATGAAAATAATGAAAATATTGAAAATATTGAAAATATTGAAAATAATGAAAGTGAAGAGAAAAATCCTATAAATACAGATCAAAATATCAAAAACACCAATGAACCAATAAATGATATAAATGCACAATATGCTCCATTAACGGTGGCACAAACTTTGTTACCTCAAGAACAGCAACAACAAGAACAACAACAGCAACAACAGCAACAAGAACAACCCCTTACACAAACCTCCCAAATTGGGAAATCCCCCTTAAATAATGGCAGTGGATTGATTGGTCGTGGTGGTAAATTGAAGCACAAAAAAAAGAATCGAAAAAAGAAAGGACAACACGAAGAAGAGAGTTCCGAGGAGACGGATATATGGGATGATTGGCTTAGTATAGATGATGCCCTCTCGTCTAGCGTCAAACATAAAAAACATATATTTCATTATGGTAGAAGTAATGGAGGTGTGTGTTTGATCAACACTCGTGTGCACCCTTTTCCAAACACGTATATTGATCTATTTAGTCAATTCTTTTAATTGTCTCAACATAATGAAACAGATAGACTTATGTGCATAATTCTATCTCTTTCATTATAAATTTTAGATTTTGCTCCACAAATTGTTATTGTAGTTTATGGTATAAAAATTCAGTCCTTCACTCATTCATTCATTCATTTATTCATCGCATTACTAATTGCAAGCGATGCTTACAAGAATGCCGTTATAGCTAAAAAGATGAGTTTATATATCATATCTGATATAATTAATTACAAAACGCTTTCATTGCACGAAAATTGCATGCATTCAGTCATTCCGTTTACGTCGAGTTCGTTAGCATATAAAACGTTTCGTTAATGCCTTCCGTTGATTCATTCATTATAATGTACACTAACTGACTCATGTGGATTGTGAGTTTCACATTTCACAGTGTTCCTAAGCGGAACATAATTGGCATGAAATCTCCACAATTTCTTCTATGTGTCTGTTATGACGATTTATAAGAGCATTTGCAAGCAACGGATTCAAGCTGTCTTTCTAAAATTGTAGCGTTGTAACATAAAACTTCAATGGCTTTGGCCTTTGATTTTTAAGAATGCATTGAAAACATTGAGTATAGAATACAATAACAATTTGTAATTATTATTAAAGCACGGTAACTCTATTGCATGCTCGTTTTATAGATGGGTGTTGGCAATGGCTATACAACTTAGATGAAATCATTAGTTAAGACATAAACCAGTGATATGTGTTAACAGTATTAACCAACAAATTGTAGATAGTAGAAAAATGTAATTCATTTGAACTTAACTAAATTCATTTACTAAAATTACTTTTATTTATTTATATTTATTATTATTTATTATTATAATTACATTCTTTTAAGTATTTTTTTGTCAATCGAAAGATCAGATAGATCATTGAGATCATACAGTTAGCAATATCTTCGAGACTCCCGTTGTCGATTTCCTTGTCAAGTTATTATTGCTTGCCAGGATACTTGGCTACGTCTTAACGTATAACTAATGCGGTATCATTACAAAGATCTTGATCCCCACATCGTAATACTAATTGAAATGTTTTTTTTTTTTTCAAGTCATTTGCCGTATACACGAGCGAAGAGTAGACTGCTTCGTTTCATTTTCAACTGTTCATTAATCCTGTACTCTTTTTTATCTAAAGAAAGCTCATTACTTTTTCTTTTTTTTTTTTTGGATGTTAAGCAGTGGCCTGTTTCTTTCCTGATTCCTTTGTTCGCCAAAACCCAGCCTCACAATCAACCAAACTTTTTCTAATCCGAATTATTATTTTAATAAACAGTTTGGATTTTATTTTTCAATTCGTCCGCTGGTACCTTTTATACGGATCGTTTAGGTGAAGATAAAAAAAATCTATTTATTCCATTATCTGTATAACAAAGGAGTAGGACGGATTTGCATTAATTTATAAATATAGATTTGATTTAAATTGATGAAATGAATCTCGGGGATCTTATAAGCAATAATTATCCTCGATGAGTATGTATGAGTGCGATCGTTTCGATCGTTTTGTCAATCTCTTTAAAAGCTTGCTCAAAAAACTTGGTCTACTCTAAAACTTTTTTCTTTAGGTCAAGTTAGAAAATACACTATATCGGACGAAAGGACAACGCCCCACATACTCAATCTTATTAGTTTTTCAGATATATGTTGCAGATATGTAAGTCGCTTAGACGATCGTATTACGCTTATATACGGCGTGAGCAGTGTTAGCCCCTATGTAGTAACTTACGGTTATTTAATCGGGTTTTTACCGTTCTATAACATGAGTTGCTAAGCGTTTTTCTTTCTTTTGATCTTTTAAAGCATGATCAAGGCATACAATGAAATTTGCATAATATTTTTCAGCGAAATATTCGAAATAGAAATAATTTCAACATGAAATTATTCTCAGCGACTCTGACCGCAAGGAAGCATAAATCTAAATAAAGCTGATTCTCTCTCATCGCGCGTTGTTCACTTATGGCATCACACTTGCACTGCATTTACTTTCTATTTGCTTAACGAATCCTAACTTGTTCCTCATGTTGATTCACTATTTTTTTAGTACGATTTAGCAGAATTTGCTTCCTGTTCTGGTTTCAACAGGACGCAAGACTATACAAGACGTGACTGGGAAAACAATCAACCGTTGAATATAAAGTTTGAGGTGAGGGGAATTCTTAGTGAGAAAAGCTATATTTGTTGGCTTTTTTTTTCTTTTTTCAAAAATAGATTGTGTTACGTTTTTGGCCGCTTCAAAGTTATAGTTCCATTTAGTTGGTTAAGATAAAAACAATAGTTATAATAATAAGAGAAAATTGTTTATATTCTGCTAAGATAGAACGATACGAACTTCAAGTGAAATATAACCACTTTCCACCAGCCACACAAGTTCGGTATCCAATCTTTTGATACATTCTTCACTATATTATCGTAGCTGAATGAATAAGCATAGCTATGGAAGAAAGCTATGTCCGACACTCTTCGAATGAGGAAACCTGAGCAGTTTTGTTCTTAATCCGTTCTTTCAACACTTGAAAATGTCAACGATCGATACACAACATCGAAGGGCGGATATTACTAACTCGGCATAAAATTGAATTTGGTCCGTTGTACAAGAACATGTCAGTGATGAATTAAATAATGATACGCATAGAAATCACAAATTGTTATATGTCGAATACCTAAGGTTTACTTTCACGTGAATTTGAGAAAAAGCACATAAAAAAAAAAAATTAATTTTTGTAAGCACTCAAACTTTGGTTGTCGGAAAGCTGGTTGAATACGGCCGTAGAACAATAGTGTCGATAGTTCTCGTTAATTCTCCCTTTGGGCCCATAGTTTTTAGATCCACATTAAGTAAATTTTTGATTCGTTTTTCTTTTCCTTTTTTTAATATATTTTTTTTTTTTTTTTTTTTTTATTTTATATTAAGTATTTAAGATTTAAAATTATTGCTTAAAACTTTACGCGTTCACACAAGCGCACATTTGCACTTATACTAACAAACACCATCCTCCCATATTTTTCATTAAACATTTTTAATTGTTGGTTGCTTTTTTTCCAATATTCAGTGAACGGTTGTATGAGTAATAAGATTGGTTTTCCTTTTTGTTGTTGCTTTTCAAACAATTTAGTTACCCGTGGCAAGAAGAAGAAAAAGAAGAAGGCTCTCATCAAGCTAATGCTGTTGGGTACATTTCTTAAAGCTAAAATTGAACTGCTTCTGAAAATACTTAGCGCTCATTTGCAAATAAAATTCTTTGGTATTGCGCTGGTCGGTCTTCTTATAAATGTGGCGCGTTTCTGGATTGATGTGAAACGCGGCGGTGGCCCACAAAAGGTATAAATATTTTAATTAAACTTTTAATTGCGCCTTTTTTTTTGTTTTTAAATCCTTAACAGTCAACACTATTATACAACAGTAACAGTGTTCTTGCTAGTATTGTTGGCAGTTTGATTATAAAAACGAAAAAGGAAGAAAAAGAGAATATTAAAAAAAAAAAAAAAATATATATATATATATATATATAAAACAAGGAGCAATAAAAGGAGGGTCGAATTGATATATATATATATATATATATATCCGTCTATGCTCTCTTTCATGTATCTTCTGCTAGAATGGTTAGACGAGAGAATTGAAAGAGAAAGCTCAAATCAACTACATATATATATATATACATAGGCTGCATATCTGCGTGTAAGATTTAGAAAAGAGAAATGGTCCGCCCATTGAAAATAATGAAATGCATAGAGATATTTGTTATTAAGAAAGAATTTACAATTTGTGCGAAAGAAGTTAATTTGAATTTCGACATTCGTTATATGCAAATGTAAAAATGATTTTAATCCAATTCAGATTTTCGGTCGTCGTCCAATAATATAAAAGTCAGCTGGTATTTATTTATTAATTTACCTTACGAATTGATTAAGAATTGTGCAACTTGTGTTGCCTAAGTAGTTATTATAGATTTTTCTTGTAACACTTTTTTCAATCCCCATACACGACATTATTCCTTCTCTGTTCTTTACACGCACAATCTGTCTCTTTTTGTTACAAATCTTTAAACTGTTCAAAATTTATTGCACCATCTCCCACTTGGCAATTCATTATTGCATTATGTACATTAAACACTTGCGCACTTTGGTATCTTTGGTACTTCTTTGGGTTTATGTGATTATTTCAAAGAATAAATCTTTCTAACGACAGGTTGTCTATGTTGAACATGCCCATCATCAGCACCATTACGATGATCACGGCGGCGAGGATTGGGGTGAAGGTGGCGGCGGCGGTAGTTACTGGAAGAGATCTTTGCAAACGGACGCTACCATTGATACTATAGATACTTCAACGGATAGTTACCAACCGCAGCCATACGATTCCCATTATATGGCGTACAGAAACCAGTAGCAGTAACAAAATAATATTAAAAATGAATATAAGTAAAAAACATTTCTTTTGGCAATTTATCGTGTTAAATAATTAATTAAATATAAATAATTTGTATAGTTTGAAAAGAAAGGCGAAGAAGAAAAACAAGAAAAAAACGAAAAAAAGAAATGGAAAAACTTCTTTATATTTTACATTAGAACATTACATTATTTGTTTATTTATTTATTTATTTATTTATTTATTTATTTATTTAATTTTATTATACTTTGTAATTGCAATAAAATGTTTACTTAAAATTATTGAATATAACTGAAAAAGCATAAAAACTCGTAAACAAAGAAGAAGACAAAAGAGGAAGGAGAAGTTGACGATCTACATGATATCTGGATATCAAGTCTTCGTGGATATCGTTGTGATTGGTATGCAACTGCAAAAAAATTATAAATTTTTATTAATTTTGCTATCCCGCTGGCCTTGTGTCCGATCACTCATAGTGATACGACTACGAAAACAATGCGTTTTCTTATCATATTCGATAATACGGATCAACAATTACAAATTTGTAAAGTCATGAAAACCACAAAGCACTAGCGCGACTTGCGATAGCCTTTTAAAATCTGATCTGCTGATGTTCCTCCGGAAATGGAAATTAAGCTAATTTATAATTTTTTTCGCGTTTTTTCATCCGCCGTTCCTTCCTTCTATCTTTCCAACCATATACTCCGCCGTACTCTTTCCCTATATCCTTATATTGATCCGTTTATAGACGCATTCTTCTTCTTTCATTCGGCTGAGCCAAACCCTCTGCAGTTGCGAATTTCATTTAATATTTTTTCTTATTTTTATTGGCAAATGAATTTCGAAAAATCTTCTCGGCCTGTTCTCACAGCCAAAATTCCACAGACGTGCACGCAATACTTCCGCCAAATGATCGCCTACAAATTGCTTGTGTGGTACAAAATTCGTTTAAATCGGGTCAAGAGTTCATATGTAATTATCAAAAAGACTATATGCACATAAGACGTTATATATATTAGTTTTATTTGGCAGAGTTACCTGAAGGTGCTACGAAATCGTGATATCGAGTATAACCTCGAACATATACGATATACAGTGGGATTCTCTTACGCAATCAGATATTATTCGGTCAACAGTCGTTTTTTTGCGAATGTTTGCCTTTTCTATCTTTTTCTGTTCATAGGTGCAATCGTGTGCACCTACCTCTGTTCTGCACTCAATTCTTCTCAATACTCCTTGATCTGGTTATTTACTGTTCCTCTGCCGAAGCTTTTTCGCATTTCTTTCTCCGTCATATACTCTTTCTCCTTTTCTTTACACTACTACCCGTTATTCGCCCTGCCTTGTCCCTCCGCATGATTTTTCTTTCTTCGTCTTTCTTTTTCTTCGTTTATCTGTCTTTTTGACCGATTGTTCTTTGGTTCGTTTGCCTATTTGATTAGTCGTCCCTTCGCTGTTTAAGCACTTGTGTGTTCTGCTCATTCTGCTCATTGTTCAAGTGCCTGTGACTGAAATTCTCATAGTTGCGCAACTTTTAAAAAAATTCTTATTTGACATTTACGCCATTAGTACGACTGCCAAAATCATTCTAATCAAAAATTAGCCTCACCATTGTCCCATTCAAAAGAAAAGCCTGTGAAGAAAGAAAGAATGGAATCGAAAGTCGATATGACAGACAATGCTATGCAACTGGTGCACAGATTTCTTAAAAAATTCGATGTATATATATATGGTGGTATCATACGGTCGACAAGATATTCACAGTTACTCACACATTGAGCACAATTGCTTTTAATTGTTAAGTCGAGCGCGGCCATCCAAAATAGTCTTAACGTAAATAAATATAATTTTCCCAGCGGTTCGTTTTATTTTTTACTAGCTATGTAAATATGAAACCGAAATTTTTCTACAGAAAACATGTATTTGTTATATGAAAATGATGGAAAATATTTTATTCACATTTTTCCCACCTATCTGACAATTTGCGGATGCCAAATTGCGGGCAAACCAGTCATCCAACAATTTTTGTAAAAAGTGAAGCGAACTCGTCGAGACTGATTTCGGGTTCCCAACCGAATGCATCCGAGGTGCTATAGACCTGTTTAGCCGTATATACGGATGGATGGATGGACAGGTGTCATTTAAAAAATTACCTTGCTGTGCTTTTTTTGATCAGCGAACCGTTAAAAGCATTTGGTATTAACTCTCTCACCAGACATTAATAGTTAATAACAGACCATACGCTTCTGTTACCAGCAAAGACAGAGTATCGTGCCATACCGATTCGGCCCTATGATAGGTGTTGATGGTACGGCTGGATTCATCCATCAATGTTTGTGCCTCAAAATTCGCAAAATAAGTCCGCCTTTCAGCTTAAGTGACGGTACGATGAAAAAACGGGTTCCGTTTGTGTCGATTAGGCGAAGAACGAACGTTATTGGCGAATGCTCTTTATTTGGCGCATAGATCGACATTTTTGCTGTTAGAAAAAATATTCTTGCCCTTCGATATATGCTGGTGATGTCCATGCTAAAAACACAACTTTAGACATGTATGTGCTCTATGCGACTCGTACACGATTGCTTACGTGACAAAAACAAAATATGAAGTTTGTTGTTTTACTTGTACCGCAAACACAATAAGTTGTAAGTATTTGAAATGCGCACATACTCCTCGAGAGGGGACTCATCGAGAAATTTTCTAGCATATGTATTAAGCTTTAATGCCCTAACCGAGTTTTAGTGAGTTCTAATATTAGGAAAAAGATACATAGGCTAATACTCTGCAATTAGTTTCTTCTTTTCGAAAATTGTTGATACTTACACGATGCATCCAAGTTCCTTACAAGTACTGTTAAGGAGACTTTTTCCCATAAAAAAAAAAAAAATAAATAAATAAAAGCAGGATACAAGAAAGACTTAGATCAACATAAAGACTGAGAGTATAATCTTAGGGTCTGAAAGCGACGTTCTAATGCCATTGACATTGAGGATCTAAACATAGGAACGTGCTAGCAACTAAGTGAAAACCGACCCAGAAAACCCAGAAAATTTGGATATGCATGCTATAATGCAAATAAAAGAGGCCGCCTTTTAATGTTTTTTTTTGTCTTATCTTTTTTACCAATTACGGTGATTTTGAGTGAATCTATTTAAAAATTTCTCAAATAGATTAAATTTCGCATCTCTCCTTTAGAACATCCATCTATATGTACCAGGATATCAATACGATATGATGATAATATTAGTATTAGCATCTTCTCTTATAATGAATATAATGGTTTGAGGCTGTATGTAATTATCTCACAATTGTATAGCATCTTAAATAATAATTAATAGAGTCGCTCCTAAAAGTGTTTTGTTTTCTATGAAATCTTTTGAGGAATTTTGACAAAAACTATAAAAAAAAAAAGAAAATAAAATAAATAAATAAAAGAAAAAAAATTAAGTTTCAAAGAGTAAAATCTAGTCTAGAATTTTAAATACTTTTACATTCGACTTTGCCCGGCATTAATAAAATGTGTACTAAATTGCCTCCATTCGTTTGCTCTATTGGCCTAATTTTACTTGACTACGTCTGCGCGTAAAGCTAAACCTTAATGAAATACCAAATTAGTTGAAATCCGAATGTAAGAAAGAAATGAAAACAACAACTCATTCACCAAATTCGTATTCTGCCTCTCTAAGCTCACATAATTTTTGGGTTGATGTCTCTTTAATTTTTAATGCCTTGTATCTTAAGGAACTTTATTTATAGTTCTTCAATTTAACGCGCATTTATATTAAATACTTATCTTCATTTGGTCTTCTTCTTTTCACCGTTGTTTATTTATTCCGTTAATGTCGGGAAATGCGTTCCTTCGCAAAATACCTTTCGAATGTAATTAAACATCATTGTTGTTGTCTAACTTAATTTGTACGATAAAAATATTTTTTCATTTGCTTAACATCGCTTATACAAGCAACTGTTGATTTTTTATTACCAAAGCATTAAATTGCCTTTTTTCTGTTTTCTACATGAAGTTTTAAATGCGTATGCGACACTGCGACACTGGTCAGTGTCCACCTATGTCAGTTTAATGTAAGTTGTAAATCATTAAGCGCCTAACAAATAGTGCCTACAAAAATGAACATTTTAATGGGTGGGGGGAGGCATTTTTTAAAGTTACTTTTATTTAAATTTTAAAAATGTTTGCAAATTTTGTTTAATTTCTTTAATTTATAACAAACAAGTAGAACTGATTCGCCGCTTGCGTCAAATATATGAACAGTCACCTCTACATAGTAATATAGAGCTAAAATTCATTTTATTTGCTCGATCGTACATTGGATCGCATGTCTGTCTATATTCAAATCATTCGCGAGATAAAATCTCTGTACAGGATACATGGTCGTAGCTAAGGTGAGAGTGCTCTGTCTGTGCATTTGTCCAATGGGCACGCATCCGTTTGATTGAGATTAAAACCCATAATATTTCGCTTTATTAGCATAAGATTTTTTAGCTAATTATAAGGAAACCTTTAGTTTTTTAGGTGATGTAGGACTTGAACACATTTAAAGCAATAAATTGGACAATAACAAGGGGTGAAATTATAAATTCGTTGGTAAATTTTTTAGATGAACTCAGAAACTGTTATCAAGTTGTTTTATTTATAGGAGAGCAAGTTGCGCCTGTCATTTTGAAACGCGTACAGGCGCACATGTTAGATGTATACGTAATTTGTAAGGTCTTCGATGTGTACCTAACTTTAGTACACAATAACATCTGTTGGTTGATACGTATAACAACTGTAAGGCTTAATGAAAGACAAGCCGGAAAGTATGCTAGAGTTAATATTACAATTTTGAAAATCACATATTTTTGTTTTACTTGCGGACCTAATCGCTTTAATCATTTGCTCAAATTTCGATTTGTTATCGGTGATAAGTTATAAGTCATAAGTTATTGATAAAATTGTAGTAAGAACTTGTCGAAGATATTTTCAAGTTGTTTCACTTCGTCAACAATTGCCCGCGTACTCCAGAACAAATGTTTTTA
The DNA here is from genome assembly GCA_000688735.1 of Glossina austeni. NCBI lineage: Eukaryota > Metazoa > Arthropoda > Insecta > Diptera > Glossinidae > Glossina > Glossina austeni. The sequence goes on along the minus strand of KK502430.1, from coordinate 433,994 downwards.
ACTTTTTTAATTAAACCTGTGAATTTTTGGCTTCTAGCAAGATTGCATTGATTATAAATCGATTTAATATATTTGTATATATTCGTATATATATAGATATATATAAATGCTTTTAATTTTTTTCATTTAACCTGTGAATTTTTGGCTTATATAGATATATGCTATAACGTATATATATATGTATGCTAAAATCGTTCCTTAGAACCAATGTGCCCACATAAAATACATTTTGATATATATTTATATGCATTCTAAAGCAAACAAAAGCATTTGTAAATTGTTACAATTGATGTCCCAATCTTCGTTGATAGATGTAAAAACTCATTTACTGCACGTGTGACATGCTATTTTATAGGCAGTACCCAAACGAAGGCTGCACATGAGATTTCTTCTTCTGATTGATTTCCAATATGCCCAAATACACATAAGAGGTCTCGTGAAGTATATTGTATGGTTAATTGTTAAGTGTAATATATGCGTAAATGTCGTTATGAGTCGTTTTAGCGATGCCGGTGTGTTCATCTCTCTCCGTCCTTTCATTAGTATTCTGTGTGCGATAATCTTTGCATTATTTTACAAGTTCTTGGGTTGTATCATATCAAGTGCATCGCTTTTACAATATTTTGCAGCGAATATGTGTATGTTTGTTAATTTTGTTTCGTTATAGATTGTCATAAATATCGAAAAAACCGTATTTGTGTACGTAAGCAGTACTGCTCATTATTTTATGCAATAGATTGCTTACATTTACAGTTGTGCTGTTAGTGTATTTTCATAAATTGTAAAATCTCGGTAATAAACTAAAGACTCAAAATTGAATAGCATTGAAATAAGAAAGCACTTGTAAACTGATAATGTTGGAAAATCTTGCTAATAAAAGACGAAATACTGTTCCACTAGCTTATCACGAATTTACAAAATTTGCAATTTTTTAAATTGTCAACGAAAGATGAGAAGCATATTCATTTTGTCAAGACGTTTGCGATATCCACAAAAGACCCCACAAAGTATATACATATATATATATATATATATATATATATATTTTATTGATCAGTATCAAATTCTGAATCGATTTGAGTATGTTCGTCTGTATAATGTCCAATGCAAACATATCCCGCATACAAAATGAAGCTAACGACTTTAAATTTGGCAGAGACATTAAAAGTGGAAATGTGGTAAATCGGTCAAAGGATACGCCTCTGGTACCACGTAAATTGAGAACACCTGTTTCTTAAAAAAAAAAACGAAAATGGTTTACGGCAGCAGGTGAATGTGTCAAAATTGAAGTGTACATTCTATGGATGATGGTGAAGTACCTGTATAGAACAAAAAAATGAAAAAGTTGGCCACGCCCACCTAATATTAGAGTGTATTAAAATTTGATTTTCTTATCAAAACTTTTACAACGCCCCGGAGCAAGCTTCGAAGAAACCGCTAAGTATGCACTTTGTTCAGCACTGTCAAATTACAAATACGTCGAAGCATGTCCGTTTGTCCGCCCGTCCATCTGTCCGTCTGCTCAATTGTGTAGCATCTGTGGTAAACATTCTCTTGTCGCCTGCAAATTTGCAAAGGAATTTGAAAATGATCCGAACAACAACACTATAGTGTCCGCGTTGTTGGCTCGATACTCGTAGACTAGAACAGTTATACGAATAAATTTTGTTCTACAGATATGTGAAAAATCTGTAACGCCCACTCTATTGTTTTTCTTTCTCTTCGCCTCTTGATTCTTGATTTCGTAAACGAATTAATTTCTATTTATGGTAAAATTAAAACCATTTAGTTGAAAAATGTATGAAAGGTGAGAGTAATAAATATAATATTTGTTGGAAATCTGAATAAAGTGAAGAAATAAAGTACGCTCTAGATTTTCATTGTCTATGAATAATTTACGGAGTAAACAGTCACATGCGCCTAAATTTTTTTTTTTTACAGTCACACACATATATAAAAAACCTTTCAAATTTATGTCAAATGAACCTTTAAGAGTCTTTAGAAATGAAATTATAAACGACAGTGACTGAGTGAAAGACTTCACATAACACATTGCTGGGCAAAACTTATGCAACAATATGAGGAAGAGCTACATACACATATAAATGCTTTAGAATGATGTTTGAGTTTATCACTTAAAGCAATAGGTTTTCCATTCGATTTGTCCTAGCCAGGGATAATAGATACGATATTTGAAGTCTTGTTATTCACGCATGTATTGCCGCTATAGTGATTGTTCAAATACTTAAAAATGCATAAATTATGATGAAGCGTTACAGCCTGACAAATACGTTTTTTGGAGCAATTTTGTGGATCAAATTGAAAAGTTCGCCGTTAAACTCTTTTATTGTGGTCAGGAATGCAATGCAAAATACGCTTTGGTGTCATTCTTTGATACCTACTATCTAGTTGTAAAGGCGTTTAGAAGTGCACGGTGCACACATTCAAGCGCGCAAGTAGCTTCCGAGTTCTCAGTCGGGAGAGTCCAAAAGCTATTAAGACAGAAGAGAAATTAATTAACCGTCAATTAACCAAAGAATTTCAAGATCTAAGACATGAGCGCATGTTTGCGGGGGTGGTGAGAGAGTGAACGGAGGCGAAGATGCGGTCCGAGGGTATTGACAAAAGATTTCCCCGACAGCAATTTTTTTTTTTACCTGTTGACTTTGCTTATCAGTATGAAGTCACCTAATATTTGAGGCGAACTGGTAACGGAAATGGTGAAGCAAACGTATTATTGAAGCGGCCATCCTTAAATTCATCTCTCATGTTCTGGCAAGAAAATGAAAGAAAAGATGATTTCGGTCATTTCGTATGTCAACAGCACAAATTTTTCATACAAAAGCTTTCCTAATTTTTGTTATTGCAAAATAAATGAAACAGAACTGACGCCGAATATTGCACTGCACTGTGCATATAAACTTACGCAGTGTCTACGTGAGGTGTCTTTAACTGGAGTAGAAATTAAAATAGAAATAATTGGCGAAGATTGTTTCAATGAGATATAAGCGTATGAAAACAATACCCGTAAATACACTATCGCATGTTTAAATGTGTAAATGTAAAGTGAGGACAGATAAAAAGGGAAAAATATGTGAACTTTCTTTTAAGAAACATACCCACCTACCTTACAGTTGCTTAAATAAAAAAACTTTTTTTTTTTTTTATATTTTTTGGTTTTGTTTTTGTTTTGCTCTTTCGTCAGATGTACGGTGTGTGCGTGTAGACGTGTAAATAATTCTATTTTTAATTTCTTCTGCATTCCTTAACAAATCGAGCAAATATAATTCTGCAAACGGTAGATTTTCTTCGTTTTACTCTTTATTTTTTTATTTTTTTTTGTTTTTTTTCTTGTATTTGTGTCATTTGAGTTCCCATAGAAACAAGATTTAATATACACATAACAGACTCTACTGGAAGGGTACAGAATGTAATTTCAACATATATCTCAATATATATATATACACACACACACATATATATATATATATATATATATATATATATATATATATATATATGCATACATACATACATATTGATATGCAAACGCAATTTTAATTCATTAATAAACGTTAATAGCGTTTCTTTTCAGTTTTTGAACGATGAGACCGATATGATAAACTAATGCAATGCGTGTATGAAAACTTAATGAAGTTTTAACAAATGTTTATGCCAACACTTAGTACGGGCGTGAGGATGGACTTGTTGTACATATATATGTACATATATACATAACAATTCATGCATAAACATTTTATGATGATTTGCTATTCTTCTTAGTTATTCATTTTTTGCCTACCTGTGAAACCTGTATAGTAATGATTTTGAATTCTTGTTTTTTTTTTTTTGTTTTATTTTTGATTTTGTGTAAACATGAAGTGTGCGTTAAGCGTATATTGATTGTGTCCCTAGGCTTGCTTATGTATGCTTGCTTATAATAACGCAAATTAATTTACTTATTCACCTGTTATTGCCGTCATTTAAACAAGGTCAATATCAAAGATGATAATAAAGAGGGACGTGTTAGAATGTAGGCGATCGTTAAATTTGAATTTTAAATCAAAGAAAGTCACACAATTATCGCTCTCCCTGTTCAAGTAAAAAATTCAAGTAAAAAATCGTTTCGATTTGATTGCGGTCTTGATTGCTCAAAATGATAGATTTGCCCAAAATTTTTTGGGTGTTGGTTGATTGTTGCTTTTTAGATTGTTTATGTCTTCTTGTTCTTGCTGCTGTTGTTTGCTGTTCGTTTATGAACGAAGTCATGTAAGCTATCGTTGACACGCGTGATATCGCTCTGCTGGATGTTAACGGTAATTTACGATGATTTCTTTTTTTCTGTTTTTTTATGTTTTTTTCTGTTTTTTTATGTTTTTTTCTGTTTTTTTATGTTTTTTTTTTTTTCAGTTCCTTTTCATGTTTCAGACTTTTGCCAGCCAAATTTTTCATATTTAAACGCATGTCTAGTTAGTTTGATAAAATTCCAAAAACGAAAACACATTTCTGCCAATAAAAATAATTAAACTTGATCATAAGCGAATGTCGCGACCATGAATAAAACAAATGCAGATGAAAATTTGTTTGGCATGAATTTATCCATAACCTGGACACCTGTGAACCTCTTACTAATGGGTTAAACCTCTTTAATTGCTATTAACATATTGGCAAGCGATTTATGATTACTTACTACCGCGAAGGGTGTGCTGTCAATTTGTTGCGTTTAAATTAATGCAAATTTATAAATCTCTAGATATAATTTCTTATAGGGTAAAATTTTCACTCAAGTTCTTGACTACGGTATCGAATTGAAGCTGATGAACTGACTGACTGACTGACTGACCGTTATTGTAAATATTTTGTTGCAATACATTTTTACACAAATCTACAGTTGGTCTTATCAATTGCCGAACTGATCTATTGAAACTTTTCTATTCATTTAACGCTGGATTAACAAGGGAGGGAAGGACATTTTATACTTGTTAAGGAAACTGGTAGTAGTAATAGACGTTCATGATTAAGACTTTCTCTTACATAATTAAATTGAATTTATGAAATTTTTTTCATTGTCCAATAGCCCCGGTGTATATGTTTATATGAAATTTCAATCACTATCTCAAGTTTTCCAAGTTATAAAGTACAATGTTTTCCCCTTTTCCGTTCTCTTCTCTGTTTCCTATTTGAATTTGTGACACCATCGAAATTCAAGGACCCATTCATTGTCCATGGTCAAGCGAATTTTTGATAAATCGATTCGAAATCTTGTACTGGTCAAGAACAACTATTCATAACTTTATACGTACCCTTTGCAAGTGAATATAAAATATTTTACTCATATTCCCTCCCAGGGAGAATGGAAAACCAAAATAGTTTTTTGTTAATTGTTTGTTTTCAGCAAACTCATTGAGTGTAATCTGGATTTAGCAGACTAGGATGGCCCCGAGCCACGCTTGCAGACTTCGTATAAATGTCTGCGAAAACTATTTTAAAATTTTCACCTTCTTTAGATTAATATATGTTATAACGAAAGTGTAACATTAGGTAGCATAATATATATTCTCTCTCGTCAACAAGCGTAGATTAAGGGTAATATTTTATAAAATATTTTTTTATAAAACGTTTTTTTTTTTTTTTGCACTGTGTACCGTAAAGTTTGTGAAGGTTTTGTCTAAACGGTTGACGTTAAAGTTGCCGGAGAAGGAATGAAACGATTCACTTTATTAATAAGCAAATATTGTTATATATAAAGAATTATAAACTGTTTTGGTGTAGAAGGCTTCAAACAAAGCTTGTTTTACGTGACACACGTGGTTTTGCTATTGATTTACACACGTAATCGCAATATAGCCGCTATAAGCCCACTCGCTCCTATGTCGAATATAGTATCCATCGCATTCCTTACACCAGCCCCTATGTCGAGAGGAAGAACTAGTTATAATAATTACATACATTTTACATAATTCAATTCGACTTTTTATTGAGACCACTTTTTATTCTTTTTTGCAAACAATTGCGGATTTAAGGATAGGTAAAAAAATAAATAAATACATAAATAAATTAGGAATGCAACGGATTAATAAACTAGAAAAATTGCTTATGTTAAATCGGATGGAAACCACCTGATACATTACATTTATGACAGGTAATTAAAGCGGTCAAAAGTAAAAACGAAGCATAAGCGGTGGCGGGAGCATTTATTGTCTTTTTTTTTTTTTTTTTTTTTGATTATTTAGTTCATTTGTTTTGCTATTTTTTCCATTTTCATTAGTTCTTCCTTTTTTTCTTTATATTTTCATTTTATTCATTAGTTTTTGTTTCTTAGAAAGCCCATCTGACATATTCCAAAAATGATTCCATCTCATTGAAATTCTCCACAGTGATTTCGTCTGAGAAAATATTACTTCTTACGGACTTTTGCCGAGAAATATAAAAAAATGAAAAATTTTACCGTCTAATGAGTTTTTTAAATGGAGCTTTATATGGCCAAAGATCACTAAATTTCGCTTCCACACAATCCACTTTAAATAGTGTACAGCCGTTGTAGGTGCTTGGTGTATCAAATTTCATGGAAATATTTTAAAAATTGCGAACGCGAGACTAGAAGGAACGACTGAGTGGTGGAAATGCTTAGTAGATTCAGAAAACGATTGATACCAACGAAAAGATGGAAAGATGGAAAGATGGAAGAATTTCTGATTGTCTGCACGGGTAGAAACTAAACGTATCCTCATTACAAACGCTGTAGAATATAAAAATAGGAATTAATCAAAATAGAGCCATCGTATGAGAAAGCACACAAAGTGCAGTACAACTAAGAACATTATAGTAGGGCAAGCGCGACCATTAACTTATCGTACAACACACATCGTACATTTTTGATGAATGTCCGCATATTAGTCCGAAATTAGCAAATTTAATTTATTTGCCATTTCAGTTTGCGTCACAGAGAACTAGAAATTATACTTTCTCTCCATATAATGGTGTGCTTCTCCTGATAACCCATGTATGTGTTAGAGTCTAAAAAATAGACCAAGGTCATCCAAATTCTTTACTATTTGCCTTTTTTGGTTATTTTGCTATTATGGACCGATTTTCATCACAAAAGCATTAAAAATTAAATGTTTTCCTGAGGGGTCTGTTGCTATTCATGAAAAATCTCATATAGAGTGCGGTCCAAGAAATAAATTGATGTGGTTTAAATTTGGTCCACTTAATTTTTATATCAAATTACTGCCATCAACAAATTTTGATTATAAACATTAACAATTAGGCCTTTCTGTACGGATCTACTGATCTTCTGAAAATCTTCTTATGCTGCGACATCCGAAAAATAGATCTACGTGGTTCAAATCACGAATCAACTTTGCCCATGAAATACTGAAAATTAAATCTTTTTATTGTATAAAGATTTTCTTTAGGAACGCTTATACGAGAGTAGGTTCAAAATTTGCTCCAGCCGAATCAAATTTTTCATACCAACTTAACATGACGAAATACTATTGGACAGTGAGAGTTGTCGAAAAAATTTGAAAATTGCAACTTTTTCGTATGGGAAGTGGTCGTAAAAGGGGACCGATCTGAACCATTTTCAATGGAGTTCGTCATTATGTCATAAGACATGTCAGTATACCTAATTTCATCAAAATATCTGAAAAATTGCGATAAATAGGCTAAAAAGAAACTTACATGGACAGACATCATCATGGACAGATCGAGATCGATTCGGAAAATGATTCTGATTCTGTCGGCATATCTTAGGCTTTTCTGGATGTAACAGATGTCCGCACAAACCTAATATGCCTTGCACCACAAGTGGTGTACGATATAAGCAAGCAAACGGAATAAAGTAAATCACAACAATCTCAGGTTGTTTTGCTAAGTAATCCTACAGTGAAGAGTCTTGAAGATGCAAAATAAAGCCTCAGGCAAATAAAATAAAAGAAAGCACTGTGAACAGAGATAAAATTACTATGCCCTTGCAGATTTCAGTCCAGCTTACCTGGATACACGTGCCTCGCAGCATCCGATGAGACAAAGGGGAAATTGGATAAGCGATAGTCAACGCTCGACAAAGAGTAGGCTAATCCCGATCGAAGGGGACTATAATATATGTGGGGTACAAGAATAAGAAAGAAATGTGTATAAGTTATCTTTCTTGCAACTCTTGCCGACGTCGAGGGCTATATGACACCTCATCGTTTAGCGTCTCCAAGAGACTTCGGGATAACGAACGGCTCCGTCGTAATTACTGAGAGGAATTTTGTTTTGGCCAGTTTGACCCCCAGGGACATTCACAAATTTTCGACTTACGTCGAACTTATGCCGGTTTGGGTGATTTTATAGCATACGCAGCCGACGCCATTCTTGCCTTCTCGAACTAAGTCTATGGGGAGAAATGGAAATCCGCTGAACTCGAACTGCACAATCACAATTTAAAATTTAAAGCCATATGATGAGAAGTAAAAACATTATGGTCGGGCAAGGCCGATCATTTAATATCCTACACCGATTCGTGTAATAAAATTCTTCAATTTCTTTTCGTAATAAAAAATGAAAAGTTATATTATTCATAGAAGTTCTTATATAGCAGCGAAACCAAAATGCAAACTGACGTGATGGAAATTTCTCAAAATTAACTTTCCTGTCAAAGATCTTATTATGCAAAGAATTAGACTTCGTTCCCATACAAGAGCTTACTTTATATGAGAACTTTTGCCATTGTGCGATATCCAAGAAATATAGACCTATATTGTCTAAATTTGGTGCGATTTATTTATTTGTTGAATTAAATGAAAACAACAAATGAATCATTGGTTATCATAAGATTAAGAATTACCCACTTTTCGTGATAACTCCTGTAGGGGAGGGGAATCAACAAATTTGAAATAATGATACTCACTGAAGATTGCAAATTTTTTTTATTATAACGGCTTTTTCAAAACAAAGCGTTATGTAGAGAATGCTCGCAAAAGTGACCCAGTCCAGCTCATTTTCAATGGCATTCGTTCTTGGGCCAAAACATATCGGAGGATAGCAAATTTCAATGAAAATGACTCGATATTTTTGATCTGGGGGTGAGACACAAAAGTGCTTGGATAGACATCAGACAGACAGACAGACAGACGGACAGACAATTGGGCATACTTAAATTGATGCAAGGCATAAGCCCGAGTCGATTGGCTTAATTATAGGAGGAGGATTCTCATAGAATCCATTCCTGTTACAGATTGTCTTTGATTCGGATTACCTTCCCAAAATAATGGTAAATAATATTAATACATATATATATATATATATATATATATTTATATATTATTTACGATATATATTTTCTACGTTCAAGGAGAGTGGAAGCCTTCTACTACACGTTTCTCTACGAAACATTTTTAGTGCGAGAAGACAACAAAGCAGAAAAGAAAAATTGCTCCGATGGGCCTCTTGCCGAATGGCGAATGGAAAGCTAGAAAAAGGGCAGATAAGCAAATCAATCAGAGCTGTTTTGATTCGGGCTTTGAATTGGTTGCAGACTACGTTTACTTTGCAGGATTATTAAGAAACTGATTATAAACAAAATGACTGTTCATTGTTGGCGTATAGTTGAAGTATGGGATAGCAAGCACCTCTTCCTTCGAAAACAATTCTTTGAAAATTTGTTATAAAAATCTTTACTTTTTTTTTTTTTTTTTGTAATAGTTACATATGCGTAGAGCTCCTACTTATTTACTTCCACTTGATGTATATGAATATGGTGAGTATATATATATATGTATTTATACATCTGTGTGTACGTACCCAGTGTACTGAAGTGCATACGTACATCACATACGCTATGTATGTAGTTTTAGTATGCAATGAATGAATGTGTGATTAATTCAGAATTAAATTTAGTATTCTCTTAAATAAACATTTTGCATATATTTACGGGAGAACGTGTTGATGTCTACTTGTAGTTTCCAAAAACCTGACCAGAATCGTATTGAGAAATTTTTTATTAGAGAGTTAGCATAAAGGAAAGAATGGTCTTTAAAAAATTATTTGCATACTTTTTTCTTTTTCTTTTTCTTTTTTTTGTTTTTTTTTTTTTTTTTTAAGAAAACAAACCAAAGTAAAACTGTTTAATAACCCAGATTAACTTAAAATAGTTGCTAAGAAATTAAAGAAAAAAAAAAAAGTAAAAAAAAAAAAATATCTAAATTATTTTACACACATGCGTTTATGGATACGTACGCATGCACTCGGTGTTGCGAATGGTTTTAAAACGAGGCGTTGCACTTTAAAATAAAATTTCTTTGAACGTTTCTGAACCGTTTAAATTTGAAATTAAATCATGAATCAACTTTCATTCAAAATACTAAATAAAAAAAAAATAAAATGTATAAATATATATATATATATGTATATATATATATATAAAATAAAAAGAAACTAAAACGCATTTTTAAACATTTCGATTGTAACCCAAAGCTGCGCATGCATAATTATTTTGACTTTTTCTCTTGCTAACTAAATTAATTGAGCGCCGTTTCTTTTTTTTGGTTAAGATAGAAGAAATGCCCTTTTTTTGCAGTATGCACGATAAGGAAGACGGCCACGTGTATGTAACTGACTGCCATTCATTATTTTACGTTGGCTTGAACTTTCTAAATCGCATTTTGAATTTTAGTTAATACGGAATACGGAAGCTATAGTTTAAAGAATTAGAAAAACGAAATTTACTTTATTTGCAACAAAGCAAGGCGTTCAGAAAGCTGAGAGGCAATTATCATTAATTAATTAATGAAGCTAATGGCATTGTATTTATAATGCGTTGCCAGATCAATCAAGAGACGATAATGGCTTTAAACTCGAAATATGTCTGTTCTTTAACGCTTATATATATAGGACATCTGTTATTCTAAAGAAACCCTAAGAATTTTGTAAATTCGAAAGATTCGAAAGAAGTAGAAGTTTTGACATCCAAATGTTCCAATGTATGGGAAATTCTAAGAAATAACAGAGCCAATAGCATGGCCATTAGAAACGGCCGAAATTGTTTACAAATATTTGTTTGTTGTTTATTGAAATCGCCAGATCCTTTTGCAACAACAACATTAGAGAGACATCACGAGTCACAAGATATTTTTTTCCTTGTGGTTTTCGAGGCATGGGGTAACCTTGCTTTATAATGAAATATGTCTTGAAGAGTTTTATTTCAATTATTATTTCGGAATAGCAAATCTGATATGAGACTACGAGATTTTTCTCTTATGGCTAGGGATCGGTCACAATGCCAGAGTAAGGCTGCAAGTTTGAAATTCTTTGCTTTACAATATTTCGATTTGAACGAACGTCTTCAGCTAATCTTATAAATCTTTTCTTATTGAAATGTTTTCCCCTAAAAAGCGATCTAAATATTCCTAAGATCGTAATACGATAATGTAAGTTTATGTGTCTATGTTTATACGTGTGGCATTTACCTTGCCTATGAGTTGTCTATGAGTACATTTTAGGAATTGCGTGCGCCCCTTGATATATCATCAATCCGAATCAAATGTTGTGCATTTATGTAATCTATGAACATAATCGGGTGGATCGCGATAACCGATATCGTGGATATTGCATCGAAAGTCAACTGGGATGGAGTTACTTATTGATTCAATGATCTTAAAAATATATATGTAAAACATCACGTAAAATGTTTTATTTCGATTTTTATATCAAGCACTTGGATATGAAATTATCTCAAGTATTTTGATTTCTTAAGTTGCAACTCTTTAGGTCTTCTACGATGTATATGAGGTTAATTTATGCTCCCATTTTCGGTCCTTCTTCTCTTACCATTATCTAAGAAGGTAAAAAACTTTAATTTCAATTCACATTTTCGCTTAGTTGCATGAATGCATGAATTGATGGATTTTTTCTTTTTAAATAATATGTTCAACATAAATTTTAGATAGCCCTAGAATATGTTAATATATTCTGTTGAATAATTTGTAAATTAAAGGTTATATCCTGCTATGAGCATGCTTGTAGATAAATCAAGTTCGTGTTCATCCGAGTAAATAAGAATCGCAACTACCAAGTAGGTTGTTGGCGGCTTCAAATCTCAAGGGAGGTAGAGTTTGCTTTACTCGTAGCTATAGCGAGTGCTCAGTCGATAAAGGTTGCTATTAATGCCGAACTGCCCTCTTTTCACAATTGCTTTTGATCTGTTACACGTATAGCGGACATCTCGTGCTTGATTGCTCATATTAAAATAAGATATGTGCACCTTGAAGTTTTAAATGCGCTTCGTATGTTTGCTCAAGTTTTGCATAAAAATTTGATAAGGATTGTATTTTACACGTTTCTTTTTTTTTGTTGAATCCTAATCATTTTTACACCCGAAGGATGAGGGATATATTCATTTTGTCAAAATCTTTGCAACGCCCAGAAGGAAGTGTCCGGGAGCCCGCAAAGTATATATATTCGATTTAAGCATGTCCGTCTGTCCGTTTGACCATCTGTCCGTCTGTCCATCTGTGTATTGTTTGTTTGCGTAACTTTGTAGTGTTTGTGGTAAACATTCTCCCGTTAGCGAAACTGAAGACGTCGTCTAAAAATTTGCAAAAGAATTTGGAATCGATTTAAATTTCTCAAAGAGCACGTCTACAACGCCCATATGCCTATATGGCAAAAACTTTTATTTTGAAAATGGAAAAAATCAGCCTCGCTCACTTCATACTATATTAGAGCATGAAAATGTTGTTCTCTTACTTCTTTTGTCTCTTCTTGGAGTAAATGGTGATGTGTATCGAATTTAATTTTCTGATTTGTTAAATTTGATTTTGGGAGGTTGACTAACAACTTATATGTGAAGTTTCAGCCATCCACAACTTATTATAAGGCTTACGGCTATGAACGTTCAAAACAATGGCCACAGCCGGACGAGCGGTTCGGCGGACGGACATGAATAAATTGATTGTAAATCTCACCCTGGTCAAGATCATATTTCATATCATGAGATATTTGTGTCACATGTCTGGATATTAAAAACAACATTGTGACCGAATCTTTCACACCCATCACAGTTATTCTAAGAAAGACAAAGTAAAAGAACTGAATTTTCGTGCTCTACAATAGGTAGTGGGTGCGGCTGATTTTTTCTATTTTTAAAATAAACGTTTTTGTCGCATAGGCGTGTGGTCGTTGCAGGCGTTGTCCTTGGCAATGCTTAAGTCGCTTCCAAATTCTTTTGCAAATGTCTAGGCGATATATTTATTTTCGTTAACGGTAGAATGATTACCACAGATAGTACGCAGTTGAGCAGGCAGGTAGATGGACGGATGGACAAATGCACATGCGTAAATCCGTTTAGAATTCGATGCAGAATCAAGAATACATTTATTTTTTGGAGTCTCGGAGTTGCCAAGGTTTTGATAAAACGAATATAGCTCGCATACTTGGGTGATGGGCATGCAAAGATAAGTTCAGAGAACTCCAGGCCGCCGGTTAGAGTTCGAAAAACACCTGGGTAGTAAGTCAAACGGGCAAATGAGTATTTTCACGCATTACAAATGGAACACAATATAAATAACGTTCTAAGTTCATTTATGACTGCATTCAAGATGAATCGATTTCGAAGTATATGACTGTGCTTAAATCTCCAGTCCGTCACAGAGGCCAAGTGAGAAATCTCGTTTATTTTAATTAGCAGTATAAACTGTGCATATTAAAACATTGTGGATCAAATGTCTTCCTCGTACATTAGAATATGTAAATTTCTCTGGGTTTGCTTTTGATTGAAACCTGCAAATATTCAGGTCGACGGACATAGACGTTGTCATGCTTTAAACAAGATCGAGCTGCGAATATCTGCAAATCGGAATTTTTCATAAGAATGAAAAATAAACGTTTTAAAGCTATTCGTAGGCTCTGTTCATTTAAAAAGCATTTTGAATATTTTCTCTTCAATTTTTGCTTTTTGAACATTTTTTCTAATATTTTCTTTATTGATTCAAGTAAGTCGTTGCATAAGCAATTTAAAATTGAATATATTACAGCAGCCTATTACACTTGGCCGCATAAATATTAAAGTCTCGCCTTAAAATTACAATTCATCAATTATTTACTAATTGTTTTTTTCGTTTAATTGCTTTAATGTGCTTCGCAGCAATCACAACCAAAACAATCACTTTTTATTTTTTCTGTTAACAAAAAAAAAAAAAAAAAAAAAAAAAAAGCGAAAGCTTTCATTTAATGTCATTGCCTTCGGAAATGTTGTAGGAAATTATGGTTTTATGATCGATATGGACAATAATGAAATTTATGTTAATATTATTATCGCATATTAGCGTAACTTAGTTACTTTATGTAACAACGATGATGTTAAAAATGGAAGAATGAAGGCACACACTAGAAATATTAGCAATTATTTGTTATTTACTTGATCCTGGCAAACGAGAATTGAGAATTGATACTACAACTATATATTATTGTTGTACATTTTTCCCATGACAAAGATTTCATCAGATCGTGATATCTTTAATTGCTTTCAATTACTGGGAAATTTTATTATTTTTTATTAAGCTATACGATCCTAAATAAGATTGAGAATCAGACTCGTGCTTTATACTTCGGTGATAGGTGTAAAAAGAATATATAATAAAACTTACAGAAGAACTTACCACACCTTTATAACTGAGTAACAATTTCAGCCATTGACTTAGTCAAAATAATTAAATTCTTTTCGAGAAATGCGAGTTTGAATTTGTTTGCTTATAGCGAACTACAACATGTAACATTTTCTAGTCTACAACAATGTACATCATAGTTAGCTGATGGCGAGACAGACTTAAAGAGCTTTATCCAAGTTTAAGGGCATAGCACTACTTACACCAATTAGATAACTCAGTGATCAGATTATTTAATCTTAATTAATTAAAAAATTGTATATTGCCGGCGAACATTGAAACATTCGCATTTTTTATGTACGAGGTTAGGTCATTAATAAACAACAAAGAACGCAGAGGACTAAGGTAGCTACCTACCATGAGGTAGCCCGCATAACAGTTAAAAAGGACATTGAATGCATTCTGAAAAGTGCGATCTGATCAATTCAATGATATTAAAAGGCAGCCCTATACGGTTGAACTTATAAAGGAAAACAGAATGTGACACTCTATCAAAGGCCTTTGAAAAATCAATGGAAATTACACCCGGCGGTTTTCTTCGTGAAGAAGTCTGAAACGCCTCGAAAAACATTTCTGAGAGATGATTAAGCAAGCAGACGGTTCAAGTCTGTCCGGCAATGAACGCTCAAATAGTTTAGGTACAACGTTGTACTTTGCGATAACTCTGCAATTGGTTATAAGATTCAATGTAAGACTGCTTTCAGAGGTTCGTGTAGCAAGCTTTCCTAAGGCAATTATTAAAAATAGTCAGGAACGAATCTATATATAATTATGATAGCTCCACCACATCTAAACAATATATAATATATAATATAATATAGTTATATAAATATTAGGTTGGGGAAAAAGAAATCCATTATTTTTTCGGTAGATAGCTGCACTGGTAGATTTCTCGTAAAGTAACGATCAAACAATTTCAGATTTAAGCTCGTTGGAAAGGTGACATTTCGTAGTAAAAAAAATTCTTTTGTTGTTTTTTGTTTGGTGCATTCAGTTGTGAGTTACAGCGTGTTGAAAATGGAAGTGAACAAAGAGAAAATTCGTTACATTTTACAGTTTTTCTTTGACAAAGGCGAAAATGCAAGCCAGGCGGCTAAAATTGTGAATGGTGTTTATGGTTCCGATACTGTAACAGCCAATTATGTGCAATTTTGGTTTCGTAGATTCCGTTCAGGAATTTTTGATGTTAAAGATGCACCTCGCACAGGTAGGCCGGTCGTCGAAAATGTCGATAAAATCGGAGAAATGATCGGTGTTAGCAGTCGTAACATCGCCCAGGAGCTAAAAATCGACCATAAAACAGTTTTAAACCATTTACACAAAGCTGGATTCAAAAAGAAGCAAAAGGAGAAGAAGAAATAATGGATTTCTTTTTCCCCAACCTAATATATATATAATTTGGAATTGATATAAATAGATATGAGGTTCTCGAAAGTATAAAATTCTATCCACTAACACTTTAAAAGCGGATATATTGCAAGATTAAATCAGTTTAGTATTCAAAAAACATACACACAATCTCATCAAAAATTATTCAAATATAAATCTTTAAGCATCGCTATGTGATGTCAAATGTATCACAACAAGACTTTCAAAGAAAACGACACTCACCTAGTGCATGAGAAAGTTTCTATGCATATGATAATTGTATACAACATATTTGATGAGCTAAATAAGCTAAGAATAGATTTAGTCATGATTGCCTGTTTACCCGTCTATTGGAATCAAAGGGGCCTAATTCGATATACTTCTGACAAGAGCTCGTAACGTGCCTTAAGAACTTTACAATTCTGCTGTTTTTTGTTTTTTTTTTTGTGTGCACTTTTTAATTATTAAATCGGACAAACAAAACTACTCTATATGTATGTATGTGTGTGTAATTATATGAAGAAATATGAGATAAAGGATACAAGGAGTCAAAAGCAGAATATAGCTATCCAAGTTATCAGAAAACCATCTATGGTTTTGGACGAACGAAGCTGCCCAAGGAGAAATCCTAAAGCCCAAATAGAAATCCTCAAGGAAGTATGGACCTATCTAAGTTGTCAGCAAGCAATCATCAATTAGTCAAAGTGCGAAATTTGTGCACAAGGTGATGAGGTGCGCAGATGTGCTTGCTGGTATACCGACGGACCCGCATTGGACTTTTTTGCCTGCCTTTCGATTTCGAACTAATGAAAGCGATGGAGACGAAGAATTCAAGATAAAAATTTGTTTTTTTAGCAAAAGACTGATAGCAAGATCGTTTAATGTATTTCTCCACCATGGTAGCGCTTTTTCTGCAATTTGTATTTCTATGCGCTGCAAACTATTAAGATTTCACCCTGTGGTGGGGATTAAGAAAGTAATGCAAAGATTACTCATTTAGAAATTTTAAAGAATTTCTCAAATCAATGAATAAATAAATGAACGAAAATTCTCTTTCATAAAGAAATTGAAATCAACGTCACCGCATAAATCTCTTTCCTTAATTCACAAGCGTAAATGAGTTTATGCTACGCATAATAAGTAGTATTTAATATCCACAAATGTTAATAACTTCCACATTTCAAAGTAAAGGTTTATCGATTAATTCTTTCTTTGAAGCGCGCCAAATAATTTCAAAAACATATTCAAATATTTAATATGATGAGCATGATGTTGTACTCGCTAAAAGAACTGCGTCGCCTATATTGAGTTTGTAATAATGTATGCTCTTTAAAACAGTTAGCAGTTACTGTTCTTGTTGTTGTTGTTGTTGTTGTTGTTGTTGTTGTTGTTGTTGTTGTTATTGCTGTTATTGTGCGTAGCAGCAGTTAATAATGTAACTTAAGTGTGGTGTCTTGAGTGAGTTGAAAACACTATAGTTTATGCATGTATTCGTAATTGAGGTGCGTTTCATTTTATTTAGATGTATGCGTGAGTGTTTGTGCGTGTATGGCTTTTTGCCTCTTCTGCTTTTGAATTCTTAATAAATCAAAGTAAAGAATATAAATTGGGACCAACATACCATCGATGATCGCAGTTAGTATTTTTCAGCCAACGGAGCCTCACTTACAGGTGTGCAGCGAGTGCAAGCTTTGGTCTGACCATAGATAAAATAATTTCATATAATATTTTGTTAGTAAAAATTTACCGATACCAAATAAGGATTAAGTGAATTTACCAAGTGATTTATAAGCAAAAAAAGAAAAAAAAAAAAAATAGAAAAAAACACAAAAACAAAAACAAAAAAAAATTTAACAAAAAAACATTTTTGTCAAAAATTTAAATCAAAAATTCACTAAAAGCAGTTAGCCGCAGGAAAAAGGTGAAAAACTTGTCGAGTGTCATTTTCAAGAGAACAGAAGCAGGAAGCAGCGTTTCTTTCAAAAAGACTATTCTTAATACAATTTATGCTTAAGGAAAGACATTGAGAGAGAGTAGAAGGAAATGTGGAAATCAACGTTGCTTTTGATATTTTTCGGTGCTTACTGTTTGGGTGGACCTTTAGGTTTAAAGGTAAGTATTTTTTTATATGCATACGGATTCAAAATGATTGATATCAAATAAAGGAAATCGAAATGAATGAATGAATGAATGCACTTCCGTTTTTTTGCCTTAAGTTTTTCATCGAACGGATATATAGGCAATAAACATAATCTCTTTACGTCTATATTCGTTTCTCACCGACTTACTGCTCGTATGCGGCTGGGTAATCTTATATATCAGAGGGAATACGGACTCATTAGAAATTCTAGACACATTCTAACAGAACCGCAGTTAAGAAGGCCGCATTATACTTATTTCTTTTGTATTTTGTCTCTTTATTTTCCCCTTTTTTAAACGAATCAAGACAAAAAAGCATTGGGCTTTCAATTTAATAAGAAGTTACGTTTCGCTTCACATTTGTTGCCTGTCTACTCTTCTTAAATATACTTATGAGCTCGTATATATTAAGTTTGGTAAGTTATGCATTTTAAGCATTGGAATGTCTCTTTATGGATTTTTTTAGGAATTTTGCATACGTGCTTATGAGACCCCGACCTGAGTGACGGTCTATCTGCCTGCATGCGCCTATCTCCTCTGCCCGTCTGCCCGTCTGTTCGTCTGTTCGTCTGTCCGTCTAACTATTACATATCTTTGTTTTTCCACTTGTCGACTATGTCTGCATTCGCGAGAACAGATGTACAATCTATAAGGCTTTTAAATTTTATAAGGAAAGTAAATAAAGAAACATGGCGAGAGACGGAAGACTTGATGATTTCGCGCATGACGAATGCTTTGCATTGAAAATAAAAATTTAAAGAGAAGAATGCTAAGTTATTCTTAAAACTTTTTTTCTTTAGAATTTCGCTTACTATATATAAAAAGGAAACGCCTTCAGTTCGGCCATAAGGTAAAATGAAAAAGAAAAAAAAACAAAATACGCGGAAAATTTCAAACGAAATTTCTTCAAGTTCTTATAATTTGACAGGTCGTTGACAGATTTGGGGAACGCCTACGCTATGTCTGCTATGCTTGCATGCATGCAAAATGGAAATGCTAACAAACTTAATAATACTATTTACATGGCATTGAATATAAAACATGTGTATGAGCTGATATCGTTAACGGTCTCCGCCAGTCTTAACAAAGAATTATTATTAATTTAATAATCATTCCATTTCAAATTGGTATTGTTCTAAACACAATGACGTAAACAGTTCAAATATAATCCGTGGAACAAAATATACCTATACTTCAGGCTTCGTCAGTTACTTAACGTTTTTAAGTCGTCGCTACCGTAGAACAGTCTTCCGTCTAAGCTGCTAAATAAAACTTTTCAAATGTTCCCATATAGTTAGTACAGTATAGTCTTCTTAAGGTTATCTTTTGATTCTGATTTCAAAGTAGCTCACAAACCAACTTAATATTACTGCTAGCGGATGGTTGGAAGTACATCTTAGCAAATGCGAAAGCGAAGCCTTTTCACATTTGTATTAAACTTGAAGAACGTTTAGCGAATTTGTCGTTCAAACAGCAATCTATATGGATGAGAAGAGTCGAAATTTTGCTTGTCTGATGGTAGATGTCGCTGGGTTAAGAACATTTTTTTTGGAAAACGTAGTTTTGATACAGTCACGAGCCGACTGGCAGCCAATACTTGTTTGTATATGGCCTCTTCTTTGTTGTGTTATAAAACGATTTATTTACCGTTATAAGTAAAGGTGCTTGACAGCAAAGGAGTTTTCTTTTTATTTTCATAATTTCTTTTTCTTAAAGAGTGAAATGAAATGAAAAGTAAAAAAGTGATTTTTGGAACTCTGGTTTTGCTCTTTTCTAAAAGAATTTTCTAAGATAATTTTTCATCCAATAAAATGTTTTCACTCATAGTTACTGCACATGAATCTAAATATAGTTAACTGATTGTTATATTATGTTAAACAATTTTTTTAGTAAGAAAGAATTATTGAATTTTGAGTGGTTTCAGTCTGTACTTTAAAATAACACAAGTAAAAACCTTATAGTCGGCCACTCGCTCACCATTACATATCCGCTTCGCTCAAGTTGAAAAGTCCGAAACCTTTTCAATCGCGCTCTTCCTTGAAGTCGGCCTACGAAATTTTCTTAAAGTAGTTTAGAAATTGCGATCTGCAGGCTGAATGCAATAATATGTGAAGAGACGGTAGACGGACAGACGGACAGACAGACAGAAAAGCGTGTATAATAAAAGGTGGGTCTATCTCGACCCCCACTGGGTGTTGTATACATCCGCATAAATGCAGTATATCTTGTAACGCAAGTAGTGTATAGTAGGGTATAGTTAATGCAGTTATACGAAATAGTGATCTGTTCCTTATTATTTACGTTATTTAATTATTAATTATAATTATAAATTTAAGTCAAGCGTATAACGAAATGTAACATTTGTAATGTTACATTTACTTAAACCGTTTTCAAAATGGACGTTCAAATAAGAAGTATTGCAGAGGAATTTGCTAACCAATCGGGTAAAGGAGATCATATTCATGAAATGGCGTCCACTTGATGTCCCATAAATGATTGAAAGGGCTTGCAAACTTGATTTGTGAAAGTGAGAACATCAAGTGATAGTTTCTATTTCAAGTTTTGCGATTCGCTAAACGAAAATGATTAAGAGTCCACTCGCCTCACTTTTGATTTTGCCGAAATTCACTTAGTTTAGCCATGGAATAGTTTCGAATGATATGAAAAAATGATTTTAGGCGTGGCAAAATTGTAAATGGTCAACAAATGTGATTTTTTCAATATGGTTATATACTTGTATAGCATCGTAGTAAACAGATACCTGGAAAGACGATTTTTATAAATGTCACGCAAAATATTTCTGCAACACATCGGCTTTTTAAGCCGATCATTCATATCTTTCTAAAATACCTTTAAAATATATGCAAGAAAAATTACGTACGGGGATCTTTCCTATAATCCGAACATTTATTGTTAACAAAATATTGCTCCTTTCGATTGAAAACAACGGAGTTCCTTTTAATCCAAATACTCGCGAATCATCCAATAATCAGTGTTTTTAAAAAATTTTACGTAATTCTCTGCCTATAGACAAATCACTTAATAGGGATTAAAAGATTTTCCTTTTTCTTACATGCAAAATTGCTTGCTACTCAAACAGTGCTTGCTACTAAGGATGCTTCGCGAGGAACGGTTGCGGTGTTGCCATTTTTAATAATTTTCAAAAAGATGCCTTTTTGAATGCTTAGAAATACGCTTAATAATTTTGCATTAAATATAATTATTTCATTGCCTTTTCTTGCACCTCAACGAAATGTCCAAAAATGCTTTTCCACTTAGGCTGCTAAAGTGATGCTATCCCTTACATTTTTAAATAATCTTCAGAATTGACGTAGTCGTTACAAGCGTAATGATAACATTTTATATATCATATTGTAAGTGGTAGAGGTGGTGGTGGTGGTGGTGGTGGTGAAGACACTGGCTCTTCGTTTCGCTTTCCCTCTTCATAGTTTGATTATAACATATATCCGGTATGAGTTATATTTTCATTTGACAAATTCTCAGTTGAATCGGTTGGATGAGTAAAAGCCATCCAATTTAAATTTTGAAGACAGTATGGAGAAAAGGCGCAGACTATAAAGTTATTTCATAGCACGTTTCCTTAAAAGTGAACTTCGTTATTAGTTTTTGTGTCTATATGAAAATCTATTAAAAATTATTTAAGTTATTAACTTTTTAAAGCAAATGTATCCAAGTATGTGATAATACGTTTTGGTTTTTTTTGTTTGTTTTTCTCCTTTGTTTTTTTTTTTTTTTTTTTTTTGCTACTCGTCGTATGTAATTCATATATGAAAACGCGCCAAATTTGTGGTGAATTTATTACCCCACCAAGCCAAAATAATCGAACTTTAACTCAGGTGTCTCAGGTGGCATCTCTTAGTTCACTAACGGTCAGTAACACACAGCAATGAATTTCTAATCAAAGAAATTTACTTCCATATGTTAATAAAATTTCACTTTACATCATTGAAATTGACATGAAATTAGAACAGAAGTGAAACTTTTGTATATGTGTTGTGACGGCGGCAACGTAAAAACATAAGTGGGTGTAGCTAAGCAAAGGTAGTTGATACCTGGCAGGTTAATAGCTGCTTGCAGACATTATCACAACTTACGTGTAAAGTCTAGAGTTAAATTTGCAAAAGCATTTTATATAGATTATGTGTGAACATACGATTACTAATCATAATCCACATTCATAAATGTCACGTGCCGGTCGTACGCTACAAATATCACTAACACAACAATATCTCTGTACAATGAATATTGAAAGAAATTTCAAGCTTAATATGTTAGACACGTCTGTCTCTACCAACTTCGTATTGTGTTTTAACGCTAAGTTAACGAATTTTAATGATTTTCCGTTGATTTCATTTTAGAAGAATATGCCAATTAACCAGCAAAGAGAGACTCCAGCTGTAAAGGAAATTGAGACGAGCTCAGCGGAGGTAACAACTCCCGATATGATGATAATTTCGACGCTGAATTTGCCCAGTAATGCGACTTCAATTAGAGCTGACATTACAGATGGATTCTCGTGCCGGAATAGAACTTATGGTTATTATGCCGATGTCGATAATGATTGTCAAATTTTCCATGTATGCTTGCCAGTTAGTTATGCTGACGGTAAAGAAAGTACTTTTCGTTGGAGCTTCATCTGTCCCGAAGAGACCGTCTTCAGTCAGGTTAGTTCATTTTGCATTATTCATAAGAAAGGTTTTTACATTCCGTGCATACTTAATAGGATTCTTTCACTTGTATGCGGCCCGAAGACATGGTTATAACGTGTGAAGAATCTTTTAAATATTATGAATTGAATCGGAATTTTGGTATAGTTGAAAACGAACTGGAACAAAGTATTGAAAACGAACCAATTAATTTCGCCGAAAATCAACAATCTGTTGTTATGTCAACGAAACCAGAATCAATCCCAGAAGCACAAACAATAATAACGGCTGACGACGAATCTAAACCGGTGAACATACCAGTCAAAGTACAAAAACCAAATCGCAGAAAGCCTGGCTCGCCATTCGTAACACAGAAAAGGCCTAACACCCCTTCTCAGTATCCTTTGCGTAAATTGCCACCGGCTCAAGGGGTAATAAGTGATGCGGTAGCAGAACTTGATAGTGCAAATTTGCATGAGGAAGAACCAGTTAAGTCTACTACCATTCAAAAGTTTTCAAGGCGTCCTTTACCTTCAACGACACTGAAAGATAAAACTTCTCCTTCCTATTCAGAGTCTACAATAGCTCTTCGAACAGAGCTTTACAATCAAAAACGGAAACGTCCCACCCTGTTTAATAAAAAAGACACCGTTACTCCCATCGACACTGATACTGCTTTAATTCCTCAACCACCTCGCATTGAAAAGCCCATACAAAACTTTTCCAAAGTGGAATCTGAACTGCCACACGCCAACGCTCCAGCTGAAATGGCCGACTCGGATTCGCAAGCCTCGGAAAATAAGGAAATCTTTGTAAAACCAGCGTTTATGGAAAGCTCCAAAGCTTCTGATGGCGTTTTAATGGTGGAAGAACCGCAAATTATTGAGCATGAAATCAATAGTGAAGAAATTAAAGAATCACCGCTAGAAGTTACTGCAAACATTCCAGTTATTATTGAAGAATCTGAGAACGCGAAAGTGATTGGAGATTTAGAATCTATCAAAGTGGAGAAACAGAATGATGCAGGAGTTCAAGCTAGTGAAAGTATTCAAACATTCAATGAAAATTATAGGCCTGGAGAGAATTTAGATGAAGATCTTAGCCATACAGCTTCAGCTGAAGGGGCTGAGTACTTTGGTGATCAAATATCTGAATTCATAAGACCTTCACCAGATACGCGGATAAAAGATTCTCTTCATCCAGCAGAACCTCAAACCGCAATAGATATTCAATCTTCAAACGAATCCGAAGCCGTTGGAGACACTCAAATACCTGAACAGACGCATGTAACAATAGAAACTACACCTACTGATGAAAATCAGCTTAAAACTATTAAAGATTCTTTACTCCCAGCACAACAAGCTTCAAATGAGATAGGAGCGGATGCAATTTCGCCAATGGTGAGTCAAAATCAGCCAGTTGTTGAAGACCTTTCAAGTGACGTAGAGGAAACGCAACCGTCAGAAGGTGCTCAGATTGTTGAAGAAATTCCGCAGTCCCTTGAAGAAATTCGAATTGACGAGCACGAGTTTGCGGGACCGACAAGAGAAGAAGAAGAAGAGAATTCAGAAGAAAGTTCTATTCCTATACAATCCCAAACTGTTGAAGAAATGGAAGCTGAGAAACCAGATGAAGCACCAGATTCTATGCCCGCTACGCCAGAGATGGCACAGCAGGATCCTCTAGTTCAGCAAATGTTTGAAGAAAAAACTAATATAGACACCAGTAAACAATCCATGGCAGGATTTAAGCCAGCGGATCCTGTAATGGCTGCTGAAGCTGAAAAACTGATCGTTGATTTTATTAATGCATTAAGAAAAGCCGATACGGATGTTACGCAAGTTAGCGATTCAGCGCAGATGGAAGATGAAATCATAAAATCTCAAGAAGATGAAAGAGATAATGAAGGTGAAGATGAGACAGAAGTTAAAAAAGTTATCAAAGATGAAACACCCGATCTTCACGAGCATGAAAATATTGATACTTCACAAGATTTGGATAAATCTGCCGAAACTGGAAATATTCAGGAAATAGTAAAAAATGTAAGCACAGCCGAAGTGTCAGTTGAAAACGATGTACCGCTAAACGAATCGGAAATTAGTGAAGAAGAGAAAATGAAATCTGAAAATGAGGCTAGTGAAGAAATAATGAGCGAGTCCGGTCAGTCGGTAGCTTTGAAAGCTTTAGAGGATCATAATTCTGAGGCAGCTTATATGGAATCTGAGCAGCTAGATCAACAGCAATCAAAAATTGATAATCCTGTAGAGCAAGACATACAAGATACACCGGTTGATGAAGACTCCACCGTTCCGGAGAAGGAAGAAATTCGTGAAAATGAAGTTGTATCCGTGATTAGTAGTGTAGACAGTGTTGAAGAAACCGAGGTCGAGCCAGATGATAGTCAATCTCATTTTACTAATGGTTATAAACCGCTGAGTATAGATGATATAGTGGAATTAGTTAAAGAACGTTTAGATCATATGCCCAAAAATGAAATGGAGACCCCAATGCGATTGGATCAAGTGTTAAGTAACATTAACGAAGAAAAAGAAGAAGAAGATGAAGAGCCACATGAAAATAATGGAGAAGAACAAAAACAAAATTTGGAAATACAATCCGGTGAAGATATTGTGATGCCAATCTATCATCGTGTAGCAAATGATCAAACCATAGCGCAAGCAATGAACGCTGAACCGATAATCAAAATGGATCAGACTAATCAAAATGATAATGAGGGAAGTATGGAGAGTGGTTTAAACTCCATATCCGAAGCTGATTTGCAATTGAAAACCAACCGGCCTTATAGATCGCGAAGTATGTTAGAACCGATTTTAGACACGCGTAAACGTCGTTTCCTTTTTAAATCTGATGCCAGTTAAACGGTATTAGTGAGTCGTTGAGATATTTGTGCAGCTAAGCCATAAAACCCGCCCAAAATCTTATTATTTTAGATTTTCTTTTTAGACATTTCCATAAGCGAATCGTTTCACTTGCGTTTTCTTTCTCGTCACCCATTATTTTAACGTCTGACTTAATTAACTACGCGACTTTTTGATATAAATTATAAATTATTCTTAATTTAAATTAAAATTATAATCTATGTGTTCTAGATTATGTATATTGATACTAAAAAAAAAAAACGAAAGAAATGAGTCTGTGTAGTGTATTATGGCATGAGATTTTATAAAGTAATTTTTTTGAATTTTAATTTTGTTATTTATTTTGCGATTTCAATGATATTTTATGTAACTCTGTGAGCATGTCGATCGACTTCTAATAAAGTGCTAAGAAATTTTTTATTAAATTGACCAGAGTATCGTCTAATTCTTGAAAATATTCAATATATCAGTTATTTCGGATAATTATTTAACATCACCCGAAATTTTTGAGACCGATTGGTCCGGGAACATTATCAACAGGAATATAGAGCGAATGAAGCGCAAATTATCAGCGTACGTTAAATGGATTTTTTTAAAAGACAATTTCCATTGTTCGGTTACTTCGATGACTGACTGTAAGGGCCGCAAAGAATTGGTATCAGCGCATGTAGAACTGCAAAGCAATTTCGATTTCGGAGTTCATAGAGGATGCGTGTACTTCTCGATAAGTACTTGCCAAACTCTGACAAGTGCAAATATGAAAAAT
The DNA here is from genome assembly GCA_000688735.1 of Glossina austeni. NCBI lineage: Eukaryota > Metazoa > Arthropoda > Insecta > Diptera > Glossinidae > Glossina > Glossina austeni. Next base: position 407,524 of record KK502430.1, on the reverse strand, counting down.
AAGAACTTGCAACATAATGCGAGACAATCTCAAAATTAAGCGGTATCGAAGTGCCCATATCTAACTATCTTTGACTAGAAGACTAGTTGACTAGTTTGACTAGTTTGTTTTGCTACAATTTTTTTTTTCTTTTTTCAACAAAATAAGCTTTCCAAAAGCCATTTTCGGGCTTTTAAAAGCTTTTCATTGTCTTCTTCGATCCTCTGTAAAACCCATTATCCGGATGTGGACATGATACGCCGACTCTACAGTGCATGAGTTTAATCTCTTTTCAGATTAGATTTTGGTTATTGCAGCTGGAAAAAGAGTTTTTTTCTTAAGTTCAGGAAAACTTCTTACGACATTTTTATTTGACGGATAACAAGCACGTGCTGATGTAAAACATTCTTTTCTAAATAAAGAGCAAGAAAATTTATATATGCTGGTGATCTGTCGATGTGCGTGCAAAAATTTCTTATGTTTCTGCTAAATTTAAAGCCGGCACCTGCATCTGTGTGATCTGGAAACTGTTTATCACAAACATAATACAAACGGACAGACGGACTTGCTTAAATCGATTCAGAAGTTAATGCTGACCTGGAATATATATATACTCGACGGGGTCTGTGCGTTGCAAATGTTTAGACGAAATGAATACACCCGCATGCTTCGGTAGCGAGTATAAAAGCTATAGTTTTGCATGTTTATTCGCTTTACGAGGAAGAATACAAGAGAGTCAGACATTGTAGTCATATAAATGAAGGTTGAGTCCGTTACGAAGAGGTTGAATGGAATGGTCTGATATATCAGATCTTTGTTATAGCATAGTCTGTCTTCAAGTCAAGAAGTAGACAATCTCAACTAATACAGGAGCGCTATTATGTTCTTCTTATTGTTATGTTTATTTAGAAAAAACTGTTTATTATTGTTATTATTAGGTGCTTGCGTAATTTATATTATTAATGAATTAATTATTAATTGTTATTATTACAAATTATTTATTCTATAGAAAAAAATGTAGGATGAAGGCAAGGTGAGGAGTAGCAGTTAAGTCTGCTCTTTTTAAAAAGATAAAAAGTTAATTTACTGGCAGAGAGAGAGAGAGGGAGAGAGAGAGAGAGAGAGAGAGAGGGAGAGAGAGGGAGAGAGAGAGAGAGAGAGAGAGAGG